>JAHLSL010000022.1:18189759-18294521 GCA_025920805.1 Petroica traversi
TTGGTTTGGTTTGGTTTGGTTTGGTTTGGTTTGGTTTGGTTTGGTTTTTCTTCCGAAGCTAAGGAGGACTCCAAGCTGAAGGTCAGAAACTGAAAAAAAAATCTGCAAGGATTAAACTCAGATTCTTATGTTAAGAACCCTTATTGATTAATCAAAGTAATTTTAAGCACACTACAACTTGATACTGCAAGCCTGCCAAAGATCAAGGACTATCTTGATCTTCAGGACACTAAAACTGATCTGTGAATTTAAAATAAAAGTTGCATTAAGGGAATACAAAACTTATAACAAAAAAATCCGCTGCACCATGAGTGCTAGTGCTACATCACATCTTGCTGAAGTTTCACAGTATAAAATCTGCTCAGTTCTGTATTTATTTGAAAAAAAAAAAAAAAAAAGGAAGAAATTTTTTCAGTGGAAGCCTCAGGGTGTAAAAATGGATGAAAAAGAAAAATAAAAAGATCTGCCACCTTTTCTGAGGTCAAATGGAACTCTTAGAAATGTTCCATTTTTTTCTCAGAACACTTCCTAGAAATTTGGGGAGTTTTTTCCAAGGGAGTTGTTGATCAGGAAAATTAGATACTGCATTGGGATTTTAGATCTCATCAATGCTTTATGCTTTGTAAAAGGTATCTGCAGGCACAAGGTTACCTCTTGCATTATTTATTATCTCAAAAAAAATGGTTAATTGAATTTCTTATTTCGTTAGAAGAAGAGGTGTGGAAAATGCTGAAAACCCAAGGCTATACCTCAGAGGCTTCGTTCAGACAAAGTCCTATGCCTGTTTCACAGTTGTTATAAAAAGATCTGATTTTGATATCTGTTCTTCAGTAAAAATCATTAAACAGCAGCTCTATGATCCTTCAAAGAACTCTGCCCTGAGACCCTTTTGAATCACAACTTTTACTGTTGAATGTGTCTTGAAGAGTGTTAGAAAAGAGCAAAATATGTCTGACCTGCAAAGACCCCAGAGTCACTTCAAAGTCTCATATGCTAAAAATCAGCAATGTGACAGTATTCTGTGAGATTATAAGGTGACAAATCAATAAAGTAAATGGCTCCCAGAGATCTCTGACTTGAGGAATGGGTTCAGTGAAACAACACTGGAGAGTTGTGCAGTGTGGAGGAGACTGAAAATGCATTTGTTATCGATGCCAGGTTTGCTATTTGGTGCCAGGCTGGGGTAGGAATCAGGAGAGTGGTAGGGACACATGACTTGTGACTCCAGATGGAATGTTGCAGGATATTGCTGAGTTGCTCCAATGACTCTGTGTGCATCACTCTGTCTAAATCTGTCAGACTGCCTGGTTTTATAACCAGGCACTGCCTTGCATGGCAGAGACATGCTCCAGTCACACTAATTCTATATTGTTTATTACCCTCACCTCCTAAGGAGGAAAAAGCCAAGTTCTCAAAGAATTTAAAGAAAAGAAAAATACTAATAATTGGCACGTGAACAATTTCACTTACATGTGTTTCTAGAAAAACAATGATTGTAGTTTAAAAATTCTCTGATGAACCTCTTGTCTTCACTAGAGGGATGCCAAAATAAAAGGGTGATTCTTTAACTCTTCTTTGAAATACCTTTTTCCTTCAAAGGACGTTCAAATATATTATTCTCTCTCTCACCAACACTGTAGAATGAATGCTTACATCTGGTTGCAGTGTAGGAATACAATGAATTATATTCTTCCAGACAATCAGAAATTGGAGTAACTTCCTAATGCACTCATCTGAGAAAATAAAACACTGAATGGAATCTACATTTAGCTACAGTACCTTGACCTACATGCATATTTGTTTGTACTTTCTATGAAAACTCTTTTTGAAAAATTACACTTTTGATTGAAATTGACTTATTTCTATTCAATCAGTCTCTCATTCTCAATTTGCTTGGAAATTTGCTTAAGTCATTGTGTCAAAATCAGGCCTAAAACAACTCTGTTTGAAACAATGTCTAAAAAGATGAAAAGTGCTGTTTGAGATTCAGGAAATACAAATAAAATTTTTTTTCTTGCCCTGGGAAATAAAAGTTACAAATAGTACTGTATTTCACAGTATCTACACTGATTTCCTTCAGATCTCTTGGGACTAATATTCTCTTATTCTCACTCATTAGTCAGATGACATTTCATTGACTCAAATAAAAGTTTTAATGACAGTTCACAGGTCAGTAGTGGGAGTAAATAGTTTAAAACTGTGTCCTTTCAAGAGCTGTAGATACTCATTAAATAAAGGCCATTACACTATGCTGCTATGTGGAACTAAATACTAGGAAAATTTACTCTTCGCTGTTAGTTTTGAAGAATTTTGCTAACAACTTGATTTTGTTTAAAAAAACAACCTTATGTATATGTTTATTAAATCTACAGATAGTCTACTTTTTTTGGAGCATGATTTGAAGTTCGGCAAACTTAAGTAAATCATTCAAGCAAATCTTTGAAAATTTAATTTCTTCCTCTAGTTTAATGGAAGTCAGATAATCTGCTGAGCTTGAGGCTACCTGTATCCAATGCAATCTCAAACTTCTATATTAATGTGTGGGGTCGATTTTTTTTCATGCAGTCAATGAGAATAATCAATGTAGAAATACACATTCGATGTGTATTTTATGCTGTGAGGTAGAAAAAGTAGTTTCCTTAAGCCTTTTTCTGGAGTGACTTCCCATAGAAAGAGGGTCAATTATATTGATTTGTCAAAGTGTCACTTTGAGCTTCTTGATCCAACAAATACAAATGTCCAGAGTATACCAGCTGACATCTGCAACACGTCTGCTGCAGATTTTCATGTCCACAGCCCAGGATAGTAAAATTTAGCTCCATTAAAGCAAACCAGGGAATCAGAAAATCCACTGTGAGTCATCCAGACCTGAGCTGTGGCACCTGCTAAGCCACATTTCTACATGACCAACCCTCCCTCTCTACATTAGTCTGGGTAAAATATATAGAATAGCAATAACCAATAAGAGAACCAAGGGAACAACTGTGTTGGCTTCAAGCTTTTGCTGAGAAGCTGAGGAGGTTAGAGGGTCTGTGCTGAGCAGCCCAGAGCAGCTGGGAGAGGCTGGATGCTGCCCTGGCCAGGTTAGGCTGTTGCTGCTGCAGGATAAACGGGGCCCTGCTTCACTTGCCATGTGCTGGTCAGGACTTCTTGTCTTCCTGAATATCATCACGTCTTTGCTCATTTGTAACTGCATGGAATTAATTAAATACCTGGGTAAGGTCCACTGGAACGTCCTAATGAGATCCTGTGTGTATTGGCCTTGTCACAGTCAGCAGAAGGAGCTACTAATGACAGTTTTCACCTTCCTTATTCATCTGCATATTTGTTTTTGGAGGATTGATTCAAATCTTTGAAAGAATTTTCCCCTAACTGTACTAGATCCTGAATTATCTTTTTAAATTAAAATGTCTATATGCAAAAGTAATTAACATTGATACCACAAAAAATTGCTTTCAACAAATGGTTTTACCCTTTGTTGCTCATTTCCTTTTGTGATACCTAGGACTTGCTTCTTTTTATCAATGGCAGAGACAACTTAAACAGCAGTAGAAAGCTTATTTTAGATCAGCAGAATCATAAAATGCATTAACCCTTTCACCTAATAATTCTTGTTTGCCTCTGTATGTGTTTAAAAATGCATGATTTCTTCTGGCATAGATTAAAATGAATGCTGATGAGGTGCCCCACCATCACCACTAAAACAGGCACAGGGAACAAGCTGCACTTGATATTTGAAATATCTCCTAGAATGGATGGTATTCTCTTACAGCTGCCACTGACAAGACTAGAACGTCTCAAAATCTCACTAGAAAAAGTTTTCATTATTATATCCAGATCTCTTTGGGGAATATTCTGTTTGCTTTTGCACCATGATTAAAAGCTTTGTAATTTGAATTTAGATGGTTGGTGAGTTGGATATTTCAGTCTTCATAAATAGCTCCACTGTCAACATCTTTTGTTTACATAAATGTTAAGGGGGCCAATTTGAAGAATACTCTATGTTTGCAGCTGGTTCAACAGCCCATCACTTTGAGTGGATTATTATTATTCCATATACAGATGGTTTTCTTCAAAGAATATGTAGTGCAATTTCAAGAGAAAAAATCAAAAAACAGTCACTTCAGAGAAATTCCATTGGGAAAATGAATTTATTTTTTCTAGCTGCAAACCTTAACAATAGAAGTTCCTGCTTGGCTATGGTACACTTTCTGTGATATTTTAGTTTTATTTCTAGGTTTTTTTTAATCTCGTAATCTGAGATGCCACTTTAGTAGTATGATGGATAATATTAGTGGACTTCCTAAATGTGGACAAGCAATGTACATATTAAGAAAAGACACTGATGTATACCATGAACTATGTTTTTTCTAAAAATGGCTTTTTACCCTTGCCTACCATTTTTGTTCCACTGTGATAATTCTGGAAGAAGAAAAATGTCATTCTGCCTCTATAAAATATTTCCTAATTTTTAATTGTTGTTCCATTGTATATACAGTCTTCACTCCCAGTTAAACTTTCAATGGATGGAATCACTTCAGCCAGAGAGAATTTGTTACGTTTTTAAATTTCAGATGGTAATTACCTTCCCAGATCATCTCCTCTTCTTTGTATTTTCAGCTAATCACTACCTAGAGATCTGATTTCACTGACATTAACTTTAAATCAAGGGTGGAAGTATCTAGGTATTGGAGTTTGAACCAGCAGAAGAAGCTTCAGTATGACTTCTCATGGCTGTGGTTTCTTTAATTAGATTTTATTCTTACAGCCACTGCTAAATAGAAACTTTAATTAAAATATGGTCCTTATAAGCAGAATAACAGGTGAAGTTAAGTTGATCTGCAAAAAATCCCAGGTACAATGGTGAGAATATTTTTTCCTATCTCCAGGTAGATTTCCTACTTTCATTAAAAGAAAAAAACCCTGAATAAGTCATGACTCAAATGCCTTCTATTCACACTGCCTTTAAAAATATCCTTAAACTCCCTAGAGACAGGGGTTTAAAATAACACAAAAATAATATCTTGAAATGTTATTAAGATAATAAAATAAGGTGAGAATAAGAAGAAGGCAATAAGAAGAAGGGAATAGGAATAAAACAAAGTTAAACATAAAGAATATTCCCAAAACCTAGAAAAAAGGAATTTTATTTATTGTGATACAGAAAATTCCACAGAATATTTGAATCTTAGTGCAGCAGAAAATAATCTCTACAGGCTATTATGATAGGGATAACTATCTACTACACCTCTGCTCAAGTTAATATTGAAAAAAGATTTAAAAGTTTTTGTCCATTCTGGAGGTTGAAAAAATAATTACTGGACACAATCAACAGTGACACAAACACTACATGCAAATCACTCCCACATGCCTGATGCACCTAGTCATAATCTTTAACCAAAGTTAGTTTGCAAGTTAGCTTACAACTGAAATTAAGCAATCCTAAAATGCTTATAATTGCAATATTTAGTTACTACAGTTACTACTAGTGCAGTAGTAATATAAGAACTTAATCTGACCTTTGACTTAAAATAAATATTTATTTTTGCATCCATTTTATGAAATGGGAACTATTTTATGTAATAGGATCTATTTTTGTTTTCATTTTTAATACATTAGCAACTGAAAGTTATTTTCAAACAACAAATATTATTTTTCTATAAACTACTTCCTTTTCATGAGCCTTCCTTGAGCCTTTCTTTGGAAAAAAAAGCTATATGAAATCATCCCAATACTATACAGTTACTTGATAAGTAGTCTGTTTTTATTTGTGGGTGTTTGGACTAGTTCATGAAAAAAATCTCCTGATGCCTTTCAAAGGGTTCATTGTTTTTGTATTTCAGGTGGATATATCCTAGGTTGTGCCTCTAGATATCAAAGTCTATTGAAGTCTTTTGTCTTTCAGGCTTTTAAATTATTTTTATATCATCTGGAATACTGGAGAAATAATTTTTAGTAATTTGTTTTCCAGGAAAAAAAATATAATTTATCATTTAAAATTAAGTCAGTCAACACATGCATTGGAAAGAAAACAGAAACCTCAATGCAGTTCACCAAGACATTATCATAGATATCATAGGAAGTTAGCAGACGTATGGCAAATAAATTGCACCACGATTTATACTTGAATAAACAAAGAGATGCACAGATACAAGTAAGCACAAATACACACAATTCCCTTTGCAGAAGTTTCTAGTACGTCTAGAAGTGTTGTATTTGGTCACTGTGTCTAAACAGTATTGTTTATTAATTTCTACATAAGAACTAATTTCTAGTCTGAACCGTATTATGATTTTAAAAATGCTTTTACAAGCAGTTAGTACTTTTTAATGAATAGCAAAGGAACTGCCAATTTTTTACAAATGTCTCAGTTTTCACTTGCAAATCAATAACTAGATAGTATTTTTAAATAATTTTTTAGTGATCTCACATGTAGTGAAGAAAAAATATTTCTGAATAAAATAGATTGTGTACTCTGTACTCATTTAAATGAAAACAGAAATTATTTAATGTAGTCATATTTTTGCATTTATTTCTTACTTTTTACATGCTGTTAATTCTTTTTTTTGTGTCATCCCATCAGAAAAATAGGGCTTTATACTGATAAATACCAATAGGGATACCAGCAAAATATGAAAATAGCCTCACACAGAGAATATCAAAGAGAAAGGTACTGTATGCGAAGAGGAGAAAATGAAAAGTGGATTTTAAAAGATTTTCTGTGGCTTTTCAGAGAAGCTTCTCTTGGAAGAGAAATGCCAAAAGCATTTTTAAGAGACTGGAGTAATAAAAACCAGCACAGGAACAGGAGGCGTGTGGGAGCTCTTCCAGTCTGTCAGCTAAACAACAGAATGTCACAGAGCTGAGCCACTCTGTGGGAGCACATACATCCCTACAGGTATAATATATTCTAAAGAAAAGGATATTTTTTTACCTTAATCAGAACTTGAATATGTCCCATGGCTTTTGATGACTTGAAGTACCAGAAGCTCATCACACAAGTCCCACTTGATTCTTTCCACATGCAACTCTTCACATGAGCTTTTTAATTTATTAGGCCTATTGCAGTGGCCTCAAGATATAGGAAATGTCCTGAAATTAAATGATGTATTGCTGAAAAAAACGTTTTACATTTTCAAATTAGATTCCAGAAAAGTAAATGCAGAGACAAATGAAGAACCCTTCCTCATAGGTCTCATAGTAGTCAACCTCAGCTCAGGAGAAAAAAATGACCTGATCCCATTCCTTGTGCACTTCTTTTATCAGGAATAAAGTGGTGGTAGCAGCTTAAGGTTTGGATGGTCCTGTGTAGAAGAGTGGGAACACTTCCATGTTTTCTGGCTACTTTGATTACATGTCCCTGCTGAACTTCAAGAGTTGCAATTCTGACAAAACATACCACAATAGCCACATCATGATAAATTTCAGGGTAAAGTCTCCTGAAAGGTAATCTTCAAAATAGCAAGTCACACTACATAAAAACTTGTGAAACAGGAAAAAAATCTTTATACATTTATAAGTCATTAGGTATCCCTAATGGTTTATATTACCCTTGGTCATTTTTACTCTGTATGAATATTAATGAACATATAAATTATTTAGTCAGAGGAAATTGCAAAAATAGATGCCTAGAGTTAATATTTTTCAACACTGATACAGTCCTTGAGTCTTTCATCTTTATTTTTAAACAGAAGCACAAAGAATTCTCCTGAGTTTTCAAATTCATTTTTTTCTTTTGTACAAATAAGAAATGTGTATTTCAATAAATGTAAATGTAGTATTATAATTGCATATTTACTATTGTTTCTATATGAATTACACAAAAAAAATTTACTTCCCCAGATATTTCATAAACAAATAGGCTCATTCTAACTTTAACACTGCTCTGGTTAAGGTACAACCATAGATGTTTTCCATGGTATTATGGGATAAGAAATTTGCTTTTTTCCTGAGGTCACACATATATTGATCTAGTGTATTTGTGATAATACTTTAAAAATATGTATTACTAGAAAATGCAAATGAATTTTTTTCTCTACATATTTTGAAGTTTATTGGATTTTGTCCTTAAGCAGTTTGTGTAAGCATTCAACAACTACTATAATGTTTTTGTGCAACTCTGCTGTGAATATTTCAACTTAAGGTCAGTTCTGAGCTCAGCTTTGGTAACATCTTTGTCTGAGCTATAGAACCTTCAAAAGCAAAGTATGAAGGCAAAGTGTTTGTAGCAAGAAAAAGAGCAGAAAACAGAGTGCTTTGGCCAAAACAAACCAGGAGATGCACTAACAAAGGAGCTTTGTTTATTTAAATTTATTTATTCAACATTGTCTAAAACTAAAGCATGAATAGTCACTATGGGAAAGTGCAAGCTTCCTGGAAATGACCTCAAGCTCCGGAGGAGTGGGACCCAGTGGATCTCAGAGCTGAGCTAACTCACCCTTGCAAATTGCAGCCAGACCAAATGCCTCTTTCCAGACAAGTATCAAATTATCTTGCCTGACTCATATGAGAAACAACTAAGATCAAATTTTCCTAAATTAAAGTTACTGTACAAAGGTAATTAATATTTTTATATTTTAACACATCTAATTCATTAAAAGTGACACCCTGATTAGAGATTTTAGAGCTCCCCTGCTGCCCGTGAAGGTATGAGACATTTCATGAAGACAATTTTATCTTGTTTGTGAACTAAAAACATACCAGCTCTATTTCCAAGCGTGTGGTCCCTGGGAGGTCTAAGACTTTGAGGAGAGCTGGCCCCTAGCACCCAGTTAAAACTGTCAGCCAGGGAATTTTGCCAGCCACATCTGCCATTCTCAAAGGTGCAGGAAGTTCTGCATTCACTCTCATCTGTATTATCCCCACAGTTGTCTCCAAAATCACAGCTTTGTTCTGGTCTGTAACACTTGCCATTCTGGCACTGCCTATGGCCACGTGAGCAGGAGCCTGAAAAGAGAAGAATGAGGGTGTCCTGGTGAATCACAGTGCCATGCATCCCAGCAAGGTTACTGGAAGGTTACATTTCAGAGAGCTTAATATTTAGGAGGAGGAGGGTGGTCCAGAGCAGTTTTATTAAAAGCCTTTGGTTCCCCTGAAGTGCCAATCCATTATCAGTTTATTTCTTTTGTATTTTGTCAAGTGATTGCCTAAATAAATGACTGTTTCCCTTGTAAAGCCTCAGAGGGCAAGCTCCAGCCAGGCATTCCCTCACTAACAAAGCTTTCTAGTCTGACTTAATTGCTGGCATTCTCCTTTCATGTGGTGTTGGATTAAATCATTTTATTTCAACTGCAGAGTTGAGCCTACTTTAGGAGCACTAATTTGGAAGAAAAAACTTTTCTGTTTTAACTGCAGTGGTTTGCCTTTTAATGGATTTTTTTTATGAGTTCTGTAGGTTGACGGTGTCCTTTATGTGCAGTCTTCCTGCCATTATTGAGGGATAATTCTGCCATTGTACAGCCTAAAGATTGTAGGGCTCAGATCACAGGATCTATTTCCAAGTTTCATATTTTCATGCCAGATCAGTTTCTGCAGGACTCTGAATAGAACGTAACAACTTTAATATACTCTGTAAGCAAGAAGTGAAACACAAAATTCTGAAATGGACCCCTTTCCATTTACTTTGTACATTCTTCTCTGGTAGATATAAATGAACAGGCATCATTTTAGTAAAAAATAGGAGTATGAATATATGAGCTCAACAGGCAAAATTAGAATGTGTACATTTCTTAAAGTTGCACAAGTACAGGGAGAACCTGAGTTAATTGATACTGAAAATCACATAGTGCTAAAAACTTGTTTCCATTACCACTGTATTAATTTAAAAGAGCTAAATGGCATTCACATAAGGCTGGATTTTATTAAGAGGTCCAAAAAACTGATTTATTAGTAAAAAGAAGATAAGAGATGGGGTATTCAGTTGTCGCGTTGACAACCTTCATCCCACGGCACTTGTTTCAGCCAGACTCTAAGTTACCAATACTCCAAAGTGAAAAAACATTGTCATAACCCTTTGCTGTAGGTTTTGGGTAAAGTCACTTTATTGCTAAATGTCAGCTAAATAAAACAAGTGTTAACCTCTTCTTTTCAAGTAAAAATCCTCCCAATGCAATCCTTATTAAAATAAATTTAAAATAAAAATAAATATGGGAATATGATAGAAATGTCTAGCAAGATTTCCAGGGAAATCATTAATTTTTAATTCCTGATTCCATAATCACATAAAAATATGTACCAGGTTTGCTCCAAAAGACTGTGGATTTGGCTTTTTTTTTTTTTTCTCAGAGAAAGGAAGAAACATTCCTGATCAAAAAGAAGCAAGTAAGAATAAAACTCTTATACTGACTTTGAAAGTCCAGAACATCAGGCAAAGATCTCCAAATCTGGAGACAAGAAAAATCAGAAATCTCTGACCAGAAGAAAAAGGCTTGTTTGAAGTACACAGCTAAACGTTTATAAAAACAGCAGTGTGATTTTTAATAGTACATAATCTCTGAAAATGGTCCTGGTCAAAAGAATGGTGCAATAGCATCAATGAATCAGAGTCCATCAGAAACTTCTATCAATCTTCTGCAGAATTAGTCATCTGTGTGGCATCCCAAAGGGTGACAGAGATTTATAATAAAATTTCTGTCTAATTTAATGACACATATTTTTAGGAGGTAGTTATTATAATCCTACCTTTCTTTTTAGTGATTGAAGTAAGAATTTAGCAAAAATTTTATTTTGTCAGCAAACTAGGAATTTAAATTTCAGGCAGTTCATGCCTTGAAATATTTTCCCTTGCAGTTCAATGGCCTATAATTGCAATCACTATTGAAATTTGAGGTCCCTTTGTAAAATTGCTTCCAATATCAGGTTAAAAAAAAAAAAAAGAAAAAAGAGAAAAAAGCAGAGTTGAAAAGTGGAAGTCTTTGTTTCCTGAGGAAAAACAAAAAAATCCATCTTGAATCTTGGCATGAATGAATCTTCTCAAGCATGTGTAATGAATGATATTACACTGCCTAGCTGAGTCTGTAACGTGACTTGCTTCTGGATGTACTTCCATAGTATAGCTTCTCTTTAAATGACATTTCTAAGGCTTTAAAACTGCAGGGAAAAAACCTCACCAAACAAATAAACATCCTCCCCTCCCCACAAAAAACAACCCTGAACCTACATGAAAAGGAATTTTTTAGAGCTCTTTTCCCTCTTCCCTACTTTTGCTCAATCCTAATTGTACAAACAGTCTGTTATACAGATTCCTGTGGGTATGAGAGAGATATTTAATTGAAAGGAGCTTCTCTTTTACAAGGTTCAGTAAATTTTTACTCCAATCAGTATTTCTTGAGGATGATTTCTGTGTAGACTTTTTGTCCTATGTGGTAACTGCATTGACACATGAGGCTGAAGTAGACCCTTAGGGGCTCTTACAGCCCCTTTCAGATAAATATCTTTTATCTTATCTTTTCATGTATCCTTCAGATAAATAACCTTTGAATTGAGGAGGATTTATACAACAGAGGAAAACAGCAACCAAGTCAATAATCCCCTTGTTTACAAACCCTGAGCAAAATCAATAGGTGAAACATTTATGCTTTAAAATATGTTAGGACAAGGATTAATCACATTGTTTTATAAAGGTGTTTTTTTAAAGATATTTTGAAAAAAATAATGTACAAAAATAAAAAAATGAAAAAACATTGAGAGAGAAAATAAATTTTTCCTGAGGATAACCTGTCTTATTGTTGAAAACTAAGGCAAAGAAGGTGTCAAGTACTCAGGTTTTGTCCTCATCTTTATTAGCTATATTCCCCCAGCATCCAATAAGGAAGGAGGTTTTTCTTGTCATTCCTTTTTCTATTAATGTTTTTATAAAAATATTTTTTATTATGCTTTCCAGAAGTGGCCAGATTATGTTCTAATTTGGATTATTTAAAATTGTTAAATTTAATATGATGTTAACCTTAAACTTACTGTAATCAATAGTATCAGCATCAATGTTTTCCAAGCCTAAACCAAACCAAAGGAATGAGACAGTTTATAATTACCAGAGTAACACATCAATAGGTGTGAAAATCTAGAGCTGCTTTAAAATATTTTCAAAAGACTTTATTTACATTCACATAGCTAGAAGCATACCTTCTTCTAAATCAAAGCTAGAGCTCCTGTAGAACCACAGGCTGTACAGAGGCCAGAGTAATTAATAAGCAGACTAAGGGTGTGACATCCCAGGGATAGGGGCTCCCTGGATAATTTAGATCTTTGAGTTTTTCCCTGCAAAAATTACTCCATTATCCTTCTTGCTCTGAGTTGACATTACTGTATGACAGAAATCTATGTGTCCTTTAAAAAAATAATTTGTTAACAAGAACATCTTTCCTCTAGTATCTCACCAGTAGAGCCCAAGGACACAGAGAAAAGTGCTTTCATCACTGTTGATGATGCATAGTAGTACTGACTTGACAGTGCAGGAATGTGAAAAATGTGTCTCATTTCAAAAGCAAAGCTTTAGAAATTACAAGAATTCTTAAAGACTTTCAGATGTTGGAGTGTTGGGGAAAAAATTTATTTTAAAAGTATTATACTATATCAGGTTTTTTCTTTCTTTTTTTTCTGTAAGGCAATAGTCTTTATTTTCTTGAATTGAGTGCAAATATTTGGTTTCATAAGCTTTGCAAGTACCTTGACCTATTGATTTGCATTCTGAACAACTGAAAGTTAGAAAAACAACAGCTTGAGTTCATTTGCAAAAGGACTTTTAGAAGAAACTGTTATGCCTAACACAAATGCCTAAGCCACTGCCATGACAAAGAGCAGATGAAAGCTCCTCCAACAACCAAAACTTCCTTGATTGATTTTTGATCCTGACCATTCTGACACACAAACACAATAGAATTCTTTTCCAGCAATCAGATCCAGTAATATTCAGCCTCAGAACCAAAAAGAACCAAAAACATAAACAGCAAGGTAGGCTATCACTGTTCAATATTACTGTCACTGTCCATAACAGGGCACTGAAGAATCTCCTTTGTTTTGTTTGTTGGTACCATGATGTTAGAAAAATATTGGTTTTCATCAGTCACTCAATCCACTTTAAGACACACTCAATCTGTGACACATTCAATGTGGCCTTACCTTGTTTAAGGTCCCCAGAAATTCTGACATGGAGGCAAGAGGGGCAACTCAGTGTCTCTTCATACTGAGTTTACTGCATAATATAAGCAAAACTATGCTAAAAACAATATTATAAAGAGCAGAAGATTCAGTTTCAATTGCTTAGATGCATGTGAATGTGCATTCATGCAAAAGAAATTTAAAAAGCAGGTTTTCACTAGAGAAGGAGGTACAAGGTCTTTTTAACTCCTTCACTCTTACAGTGCTGCCATACTAATATATTCAGTAATAGAAATAGTGTATACTTTCCATGTTGCTTGAGTAATTCTACACCTATTTATTCTATAAAACATGCTAGTAAGTCAACTTATAAGAAAATTTTAGTTACTCTCTTCAGGTAGCAAATCCCCATAATGAATAAGAAGAGACAAAGGCCTGAATTCTTTGAAAGATACTCCTTCCATTGCAATAGCATTGACTGGTTTGTATCTTGTCAGAAAACTGAAAAAAGATAAACAATACATGTTAATGTATTTAATAATTTTATATAACATGTTAATAATTACCTGGTAATAATATTCCAGGGCTAATCAGGTGGTTTACATCTACAACATAAAGAAAAGAAAAAACAAGTAAAACTGTTGTAACAGGACATATGCTTAATGAGAACAGTGACACATCAGTTCTTTTAAACAGTCTTCCCTTTCCAAAGCCACGTTGAAATGTATCCCCTATCTTCTTGAGGTTGGACAAAGAAATGTTAAGAGAAAAGGAATTTACATCTAGTTTTTAAGAAAAGCTTTTTCAAAACAATTATATTCATCATTTGCACTTACTACAGTAAGAAAGATTAAACCCTAGCTATAGTGAAAATCTGAACTCACACTCCTGAGTTTACTCTTGGCAAAAATCCAAACTAAATTCATATTGAACGAAATTTTGGTTTGCATTGTTCTGGCTCAAATAAGAGAAATCTAAATATTTACTGCCTGAATTCCTTAGTAAAGACACGGAAAAGGAAACATTCCTTAGCTATCAAATCCACAATCCTAAAAGTATGTCAAAAAGTTGCTGCATGTCCTTTAGAAATACAACTTGAAGCTCACATAAAATGCATTTTATAACTATAGACTGTCATCTTGCCTGAGGCAGATCAATGTAACAGAGATTTTATGAGAGCCTGGACTGGTGCATAACTAGTGACATCTCTAGCTTAGAGCCCAAAATGATTTAGTTGTGACCTCTGATTTAATGGTCCAACTGCTCTCTGGTTGTTTGGAGGGTGGCAGGTTTGGCCCCTGCATTTCCTGGTGCTGAGAGCAGCCTCTGGTCAGTGCTTTCACTGGCTGCATTGCTGATGGGAGAAAAGTCTGGAGACTGAATCTAAAGTATGGCTTGAAGTAAAGCAGATACCCATAAATCAGAACAGTTTGAGCATGAGGAAAGGGTTGCACAAACTCTGAATAGCTGAGATATGTCACAAGGGAATTTCTACAAAGAGATCAACGAAAAGTTGGTTAAACAATGAACTAAAAGCATATAAGTGAATCTGAAGAGGGAAAGATCTTCAATGGCTGCTCTGGAATAGGTATTTGTTTCATATTCTCCACCACACCCCAAGTTGTTGCCCAAAGCACAGTGGAAGGTGAAGCTAGAGTGCAGTGATAAATCACCTTCTTACAACTTGCCAGAGCTGCTGGACTGTGCTCAGTAAATGTGACAGGTTAAAGCACTTCTCTCAAATCCTACTCAAAGCCTGACCAACCAGTTATAATTTAAAGTCACAGCCCTGACTCTGAAAACAGAGGGCAGGACTCTGTCCTGACCAGATTTAACCTTGATGAGACAAGACAGTGGACACGGAGTCCCAAAACCTAAGAAACACTGGTTCCAGAACTGAAAGTATGAACAAAAGTATGTTGAGAAACCTTTCTCTGGCAAATAAAGGCATGTGAAAACACAAAGTATAAGCAGTAAATAATCTTTCTATTATATGTCCACAAGACCTCTGCTGTTTTCCAGAAAATGGCATTTTTTTCACCATGTTAGATATTATGAGGTGGTCCAGTCGTGGCTTTAATTTGACATAAGATTGTTCAATATTCAAAGGGGAAGACGGCAAAATATAGACCTATTATTAGCTGGGGTTCTCTACAATTTATGGAGGTCAACCTATTCCCCTAAATGAGTATTAATATTCAACAATACAAATGTAAACTACAAAGGAAATTGTTCAGGAGAATTCTCAGTTGTGTATAGATGGGATTAAAGTGAGAAAGATTTGCAAGAAATAAAATTTGTCCAGAATTTCTATAAAAAATTACAACATTTAAACATAGCTATACTCAAATTCTTCAGAAACATGTGAGTAAGGGTCAGGTGTAGGAGAAACTAAAACTACCTAAAAGTGATTAAATTTAATCTCATGGCCTCTATGAATCCTCATCTGTCATTGCCCAGGAGTAAATTTCAGGATTACTGTATTTACCACCATCATCTGAAGAGGACACGATGATTAAAAGATTTCATTGAAGTCTTGAACAGCCTTCCACACACGTTTTAGCCTCCCCTCAAGAGGTCAACAGGAAAACGAAAAATGCGTTGTGCTTGATGGAGGGGAAAGATACCAACACACTCCTTAGTCACACAGTATCTCATAGAAATGTAGCTTCAAATATAGTCAGCTTTTCTCTTTCCTCTGAGTTATATGTTTGTGCTCAGACACTGAAATAAAAAGACTAAAATGATACCCATAAAGTCAGCAAAAGTGCTTTAAGGTGAGGTTTTGAAACCAAGAGCTACACTTGGCACTGTTATGCTGTAATATTGCTACACTCTCCTAGTGTGGTTAAAGAAATCCAAAACCTATACTACCTAAAACCCTCATATTTATCTAGCCCAAACCTTCATCTCTAAGTCTAACAGAAGCTGAGTAATGTCTTACACAGTCTTCTTTCGAAACTGTGACAATTTCCTTGATTTACTTCTTGTCAACAGAGTGGGTCTCATGAGCAAAGTGGATGTTGGTGGCTGTCTTGGCTACAAAGAAATCAAGTTTGAAATCTCTGTAGCAAGGAGAAGAACTGCCAAAACCTTAGCTCTGGACTTGAGGAGAGAAGACCTCAGACTACTCAGGCAATTTGCTATTGAAGTTGCCTGGGAAATATTTTTGCTGGTCCATCAGTGCTGGTCAATTTCTAAATATCACCTCCTTATAAGGGCACAGGAGCAGGCAATTCCCAAATGGTGGAAGTCAAGCAGAAAAGGCAGAAGGTCAGCTTGGCTGAACAGGAATCTTCTTTTAGAAATAGGGCAAAAAAGGAAGGTGTATGGCCAGTGGCAGCAAGGGCAGGTGACATGGGAAAAATACAGAGGTATTGCTTTCCACTGTCGGGAAAAAATCTGTGTGGCCAAAGCTCAGCTCAGCAGAACTGAAGGGGGGGAGGGGAAGGGGGGGGGGGCAATGAGACAGGACAAAAAAGAGTATTTTCAAGTATATTAATGGCAACTTACCCACTACAGAATGAGGATGGTCTCCTCACAAATAGGGACAGAGACAAGGCAGAGATGTTTAACACATTCAGTACCTCTTGCCTTCAACATGGATGATGGACCAAAGGGGGTTGTCTGACTTTTGAGCAAAAAATGATTTTGATCCTTCCACAGGCAAAAATGCTTAACAGCATTAATGTTGACAGTTAACAGTCTTTATATCTCTTATATGTGTATTAACTTTGTTTAACCTAACACTAAACAGCATCCAGGCACACCTTGGGATAGTTAGGAACCTTGTGAAAGCTAAAATAGCATTTTACTTGATACTCATATTCTGTTGAAAAATTTGAGAGCTAAAATTTTAGAGAATGAAAATGAAGCTGTGCAGTGAGTTGCCTGAAATCTTTCTTGATGTAAAGCACTAAGTATAAATTGAACTTTCACATTAAGTTTACAAACATCTTGTTCAAAATAATGTTTTCTTTGTCTACTGTTCACCATACTGAAAGTGTAAATTCCAAACTAGAAACTCAAAATGCAGTCCAAAGTGACTACTGATAATAAGCATGTACTTAAAAAACATTCGAATTAGATCTTGTTTCCTACAGTTAGAGAAGGAGAAAAAAGAACCACACTTGTCTTCAGTCTTAACCACACATAGAAATTTTGTTCCAGGATGTGTAGAAAATTGAAATTCTCAGCAAAAAAGTATTACACTAAAGGTAAAAGAAGACTAGACTCTGTGAAATATAACTTTTTTTTGAGATCACTTTTGCTGTTGCAAGACTTAATAGTGGAAACATCTGATATTTGTAAGAATGCTCTGTAGTGTAATATCCTTACTTTTAGATGTATAAGAAAAAGAAAAGTCATCACGGACAAGTATGAATAACTTTTTATCTAGTTCTTAGAATGCAGAGCATAGTTAGAGCTCTCATGTTCTCAGTTCACCCAAGGAAAGACCAGCTTTTAATGTGGAATATGTTACACATAGAGAAATGTCTAATAATGAGTTCTAATAATGACAGTACCACTGGTGGTCCTGAGAAAGCTCAGGTTTGGTAAAAGTCTTCTCCCTTAGTTATCTGAGTAGAGAGAAAATGAAAGAGCAGGGCTCTTTAAGAGGGCTCTCCTTTATAAATATAGCACGAGAAATTCCTCTTACAGTTTCTGGTGCAGTTTGGTTACAAAAGCTATTCCCAAACCGCAGCTACACATTGCCAAAAGGAATTACCAATTCCTACTGTGAATGTAGATATAAATACCTGCCCTCACCTGCTGCTCAGAGACTAATATCAAACTACCAGCACTGAAAAGTCATTTCTCCTGACCTTATACTTATTTGGATGCCTGCTCTGGGACACCTTTCTCAGACACAATTCAGTGGAGACCCAACAGCTAAATAAAGCTTTGAAGATGTTATACAGTTTTGTGAAACAGAAAAACAAGTGCTGACAGTGCCCTACCTCCAAGGACCTTAGATGACATTAATCATGTTCTGAGTTGACATTAATCACATTCTGTTGGCCAGTTTCTAGAGTTGTAATCAGTTATGGGCCCAAGTCAGGCTCTGCTCTCATATGACTGCTGATCCCAAGAATTTGTGGGCTTTAATTTCACTGAGAACATTTAGGTCTGAGAACATTTAGGGGGAAAATTCTGTTTCTTTGACATAAAATTATAGTAAGGTATGGGGAATGTCATCTGTAAAAAATCATCTGTACTTTACCGTATGTTTAAAGGTTGAAGCCAGTTAGCCACTGAAATGTATCTTAAATCCCCACAGAATGGTGGAAAAAATATTTTTTACTTCTGTAAAATTACAGCCCATTTTAAATTTCTGTCATTATTTTGCAAATTAGGCCAGTAAAAATATATGTGATTTTCTTTTTTAGTTTAGCAAATGGGCACATTGCTTTCGAACCATTAAACAATCTGGTAAGGTTAGACCTCAAAATAAAAGGACGTAGATCAGAGTCCAAGCTACAAACAAGCAAAATTAATCAGAATCAACTGTGGAATTAAAAAGGCAGAACCAGGGCAATATTTCCAGTTAAATTGATAAAGCACAATGATGACAATTACACAGACTTGGAATTTAATTGGAGAAAACAGAATTAGAAAATACACCATCAAAATCTGGGCTATATATTTTTCTCCTTCACAGTCAATAGAAGAATAATTTTCACCATAACAAGTGGAAAATATATGTAGAAGTTGAATTCAAGTCACTTGTATGCATGACTACTTCAAAAGCAGTGGCTTTATATCAAGCTTCTAATCCAATCTACATGTTCTACAGTATTTCCACCATTTTTCTGAAAAATATGGAAGTGTATACAGTACCAGAAAGGAAAGAGAAAAAAATAAAAATTGTACATTTCTTGTTTTAAAATACCATAATGATTAACCTTTTGTATTATTGCATTGGTGAAAATGAAAGTTGACTCTTGCATGGAACTTCATTCTAGATACATCTGAGAAATTAAGAAAAAAAATTCACAATGTACTGTATGAAATTAAGGACATTACATAGATAGATCCAATATTCCAAAAGAAAGGATGAATCCTTTTTATAGGCTTGTTTCTGTTTGGGGTCTTTGGTTGGTTGGTTGATTGGTTTTGTTAAGCTCTTCTTGTTGCTTTGAGGTTACTCGATTATTTTTGTTTGGTTTCAGGTTTGTTTTATTTCTTTCCCTTCCCGGAGCTGGTTTTAAAATGCTTTAGAAATTCTACTTTATTCGTTTCACATCCTATTCTTTCAATCAATGGTCAATGCTGGCTGTTTCAAACGAGCTATAAATGCTTTGTTATTTGATTAGTTCTGCATAAAGAAATTATTTTCCTCTTTTCAATAGATCACATTATGCACTGAAGCATAAAATTTTATTATTCTTGTAATTATATATTAGTAACAAAAGCTGCCAAAGTTATTTCTATTTATGTGTCTGTAAACTTTTATAGATCTAATTATAACTGCAAAAGAGTGATTTAAGCAATATCCTTTGGCCTTTAGAGTACACTCTAAAGTTTTGTGCAATATTTAAATGAAAATATTTTTGGCAAATCTGATTTCCTGATTGTTCTATTACTTTGTGTATATTTATTTTAATTATGTTGCTGATTGGATTTTATAAATTTCAATTTGTATTCATGAAGTAGAAATTTGTACTAAAATGATTTAAAAATCAGTATTGACCAAAAGGCCCCCATCAACCAAATAATAATAACAATAATAATAATAATAGTAGTAGTAGTAGTAGTAGTAGTAGTAGTAGTAAACAAGTATAAAACAGTAGTAGTAGTAAACAGTATAAAACAGCAAGACTATATTCTTTAATGTTTACTTATTTAGGAAGCTTTGCCAGTGAAATTAAAATATTCAGGGCGATATAAGCAAGGAATAACTATGAATAATAGGGAAAGTTTGTTAAAATGAAGTGGCTTGATGGGACTGTACCCAGTGCTAGTTATGAACTAAAAACTTTCCTGACATCAGCTGCCATTGCAGGGCATTCACTTTCCTGTAATCCCTGTCACATTCAGCCCCAACAGATGTGTCAGTTATTTTATATAACTACAATAAACAGTCACAATTTAGCAAATTAATTGCACCCTGAATGATTGGCAGTGAAATGTGATGTTAGAGAGAGAATAGAGAATAACAGAATAGAGAGAGAACAGAGAATAACACAGTCACATCTTCCACAGGGTCTGGAATCCTATTACTACCACTTCTAAAAAAAAAAAAAAAGATGAAACAATCAAGGTTTTAGAATTAATCAGGAAAGAAAGAAAAAAAGATGCATTTTGTTACTGTATCACTCAACTGGTCACTCATTTCCTAAATTCTTTACACAGACCTGACCTTACAATCCCAAAAGAGTATAGTGGATTTTTTTTTTTAAAGTCTCAGAAAGGAAACCATAAGGAATAATTTCCATGTAAGAAATAAGTTGAAACTCCCTCAGTGTATAATGTTGCTTAAGGATGGTGGTATAGAGAACAATATGAAATAGGTATGTCTAGCTGTTCACCATTTTCAGTAAAAGGAGACATGGTAAAAATACAGTTGCTTTCTCAGCAAGTGGCACAACTGTACAACTTGCTGCAAAAAATGAGAAAGGGGCTATACTTCTGGATGTTTCCAGGGAAACTAGGCTCTATACAGAAGGTAAATACATTAAGGGTTACTACATATCCAAAACCACATTTGGTTCGTAAAGTCTCCTAAAAAGGAAATATTAGGAACATTAAGAGGAGGTATCATATATTTTCAGCATCTGACTGACAGCAGTAGAGAGGATATCAAGTGAAATGGACCTTTGGTTCTCTGTTAATATTCCTATATTCTCAATGTTCCATATTTCAGAGAATTGCTTTTAATTTGCTGAAAATAACTGTCTTCTCTACAAAACTGAAGTCAGTAAACACCAGTTCTCTAGTCTCCGGGAATAACTTTTCTTTATTGTAGGCTGCTAATCTGATCAGGTAGCTCTTGGCAGCTGTTGTATTCCCAGGTGAACAATGTGGAGACAAGAGTAGAAACTCTGATGGAGGGATTGGCAAATGTTATAGTCAGTAACAACACTGCAGGAGGGAAGGGATAGAAAGAAGACAGGAAAACCAAGTTTAGAGATCACAGAAATTGTTGACAAGTCCATGATGTCTTTTTTTTTGTAAATAACTGTAAGTATAAAATATAATTCATGCATAACTTGGGGATGACTATTCCACCATTAACCTCCATGGGCAATGAGACAGCCTAACTCACCATGGTATTCACCACAGGTTGCAGAGGAATCTCCACTCCAGCATCTGGAGCACCTCCTCTTATTCCTTCTTCCCTAACCCTGGTGCCAGCAAAGCTCTATCTCTGTCCTCTCTGGCTGCAGTTGCTGTTTTGCAAAACTTTTTCCCTTTCCTAAATCTGTTATTACAGGAATGCTGCCACCATCACTGGTGGGCTCAGCCCTGGCCTGCAGTGGGTCCATCCTGGAGCCAGCTGGAATTGGCTCTGTGGAGCAAGGGAAGCTTCTGGCACCTTCTCACAGAAGTCACTCCTGTAGCTCCCCACTACCAAAACCTTACCACACAAACCAAATACAGAAACAACTGCAACTTGCACAATGTTCAATGTGGCCAGAGTCTCTTCCTGGGCTGATGTGGGTACAGGCAGCATTTTCACCAAGGCAGAATCTAACTCAAAAATCTCACCACACTGCAGAGACACAGCAACAGCCACAGCATTGTTAGAACAAAATTGTCTTAGCATTTTCCTCCACACAGTACCATCATGGCACATGAGCAAAAACTGATGTTCATACAATGAAAATAAGATAAGGGCCAGCCTAAAATGATATTTATTGTTTCTCAGACCCAGCAATTTAAGTGGCTCTCAGTGGTTTTGCAGTTCAGCATTGCTGTTGCTAAGCAGCATGTTGAGAACAATCTACAGTAACCCATAGTTTACAGAAAATTACAAAGCTAACTTTCAAAATTATTTTTGCTAACTGTCCAGTGCTCACTTCCAGCTTTTAAACATTACTGCATGTTTACCTGAACAACCACCTTAGAATATATTTCTGTTAATGTGTAGAACTTGAAGGTGTTTATAGAATCAGGGAAAAATTCTGAACAGTGAGAGTCTGTGTCACAGATGGGAACATTTAATGATTCTGTTCTATTTCATCTTTACACTACATTTATTTCCATATGACTCTACATGCAGAAACAACAAGCAAAGACTCCTTAGTATACTTGTCTTACATAGTGATATGACTCAATAAGGCTCAGAAGAATCTCCTTTGATAAGTGCATAACAAATATTATCTAAAAGAAATAGGAATTGTATTAGACCTCAAGAACTACAATTTTTTTTTCTTAAAGATGAAACATTTCTAGTTTCTTAGCAAATATTCTCCCTAGCTGAAGACAAGAAGGAATCAGATCTTTGCTGTGTGATCTTCTTCTTCGTCAGAAACTTTTAAAAAACTGAGCAATGGATATAAGTGTTTTACTTTTGGTTAAACTTTCCTTTGTTTCTATATATAAGCAGATAGGTCTAGGGCTGCAGATTTTTGCAGCTGATCATCATGGCCATTTTAGCTGGTTCTGTTTTAAGAAGTTGCATTACAGAACACTTTTCCCATTGTCCAGCATGCACTTTGCCACAGTTCAGAGCATTTCTATAGACAGAAGCAGACTCACTTACAAGCAGTGATGCAAACAGATACCATTGCTAAGTAGTAGCTGTAAGTTGAACCCCTCAGTGGGAAATGTAAACTCTTATCCAGGACAAGTAAAATTTGTCAATTGAAAAAATATGGTTTATTATAAGGATGAATTTAAACCATTGCCTTAAAGTGTTGTGAACCTTTGAAGTTCACAAAGTACTTCTTAGATGAGCTACATCAAGAAATCAGTCTCTGGTGGCTCTTTCCTGAGGTTTTAGTATCTTTTTTATTATAAAACATAAAAGTGTTTTGGAACATCCTTTACTATCAAAACCATAGCTTTTAAAGCTTCTAACATTGCCACAGGGACTTGCCTCTCCCATTAAGAAGATAGAGTCTGAATACAACAAAAATAAAGAATCAGAAACTTTGGCTAGTATTCCTCCCAGGGTAACATTCATATAAAGCTGAACTTTAAAATAGAAATCTAATTTGCAATAAATTTCCATGGCTAGCTTGGCAGAAGGAGGAAGCCAATAGTACAAGAACTGGCACCTTATCAGAGAGATGTATGGAAAATTTTTCCCATATCATTCCTGCTTATCTTGTGCTCAGATTTCAGTACAATTTCTTGGGTTTGATGTAGTCTCATCAGTGTTGTTTCCCAATGCCTGAGCAGTGCTTAATGACATCCTAAAGGGGAAGGATACTCATTAGCAGCTGTAACAAAGCAAAGTTGCTCACATAAATTAATGATCCATTCTCGTGGTAGTCCTTGACACTGGGAAATATTAACTTTGTTTTATTGATCAGAAAGACGGAGAAGTGAGATAAAATTACTTTCTGCAGCCATGCAGGAAATTTGTAGTAGGCCCAGGAACAAAATGCATCTCCTAAATTCCACTTCAGGGGGTTACATTTCAGTAGCTCTGTGATAAATGCAGAAGGAGGAAAAAGATTTGTCCTGTTCTGTCAAAAGGAGTCTCTCCTTCATCATTTGTGTCCAAGCAAATATTTCTAACCTACAGCATCAGAGCTTTCTTGAGTAGCTCTTACCTTGGGGTTATTGGGATCCATCCCCATCCAGACTGTATTATTTCTGGTAAATGTTTTCTGAGTTTTATTTCCCTAGTGTAGTAAGTGAGGATGGTGCAAATAATTGCACTGATGCTGGCACCATACCACACAGGCAGAAGGTGGATATGATGCCCAAGCAGTATTAGTAGCAATTCCCACCAGCCAAAACGCATTTAAGCCTGCTGGCCTTGTTGCAAACTATCAGTATTAGCTCTGTTCCACTTAGTTCTTTATTCCACAACAACTCTGTTTTACAACTTTTGATAAATAAATCCTATTGAATTAACCAGGATATTGGGCAAATGTACATAGCTGGATGAGGAGATTTGCAGATTCATGGGGGTTGAATCAATACCCAAACAACTATTTAATAAAATTATTTTATTAGAATTCCATGGGCTGCCTAGAAGTGATACAATTTCTCTATGTCGTTAGCAAGATATGTGTACTATTTCTCTTTTGAAAAAGACACAGAGAAGTGAAAGTAATGGTGCTATTCTTTCTTTCCAAACTTACATAGACTACCCATGGCAGGAACATACCGGTGGGGTAGCTTTGTGGGTTCTGCTGATGAAAAATCCTGAGATGGTAAGCACTCCCTGGAAAATGAGAGGTCATCAAGTGCTATCCTGTCTTTGGGACCTTTTCCAGCTCTCCCTTCAAAGACAACTTGAAAATCTTCATCTCCATCTCCAGACAGAGTCAGTTCCTTATGCTGCCAGAAATTTCCCTAGTTTCCAGTAAGATTAAGGAGAATTTTCTCATGTTTCAATGTAGCTCTCTGGTAGATAATCAATGATCCAATGTGAGCTCCATACAAATGATAATAGAAAATTATCTGTAAGCAAAAACAAGAGCATAAAGTATGCAAAAGGTGACTTCAGTCAAATTCTGCTACTGTATTTACTCAAATTCTTAAACTGAGCATTACCAGTAGCATTCAGAGTAGTCACTAATTTTACCGATTGAAAAATAATTTAATCAAATACAACAAAACAACTTACTAGTGGCAATTCTTTAACTGTTCCATAAATTAAACTTTGAAACCATCATTAAAATATTCAACAGCTGATTTTGCATCCCTTTGCATGACTCTTGCATATAAATCTAAAAGAACTAAAATACTTTATAAGGAAACAGAGAAATGGAGTAGTGCCATTTACAATATAAGAAGCAACTTCAGTTTACTGAACAATTTTCTGGTTAAAAATGTGTTTATGTAGATTATAGAGTGTGCAATTAGAAAATAATCCAATCTATAATGGGAGCAAAAATTCTCCATGGACATAAGCAAAAAAAATTGCTAAAATATATAAGAGGTTCTTGGATTAGAAAACAGTGACTTATTTGTTTTTAGTAAAAATGGGGAAATTTTGAAATACAAAAGACCATATACATACAGAAAATGACCCCTGTGAAAATTCATCACCATTAACTACACTCTCAATTGTTTCCAATTCAATATTGGATCTCCATTCCATTTAAACATGCAGTTTGGTTTCTGAAAGTCTTGTATATAGACAAAAGATTTTTTTCGTGTATGTCCCTTTATAGTTACTGCTCTACATTTGTTTTCTCTGCAAAAAACTTGTCCCATTGATGTAAATGTTCATTTTCTATTGATTTAAAACAGTCTAAGATCCCTAACTAAATCTGTTTTAATATATGATGCTGCATTTCCTTCTCAAATAACCCATAGGAAGGAGTAAAATACTCTCTGATCTTATAAGATTAAGTTTTGGAACTTTAAATACTTTTTTACATTCAAACAATTTCCTATACAAAAAAATTGCACTTCCTTTGGTCATTTTTCTATGTGTACATTTCAGAACTGCTCAGAACCTTCAAAAAATAAAATATAATTAATATGACTGACTGTTTCAGGCCACATCATGGATGTTGAGGGTTTGGTCTGTACAAGGTGCATAAACCTGCATGTTTTTTCAAGTGATAAAAGCAGCAGTTTCCTACAGTTACATTTCAGGAACTTAATTGCATTTAACGCTTAATTCATCATAACAGTACAGATGTCAACATGTCATTCTCAGTTATTCTGCATTTCTTTGGATATGTTTTATGCTCATAGAAGTTAAAAAGTGGAATATTTATTTTTAGAGCATAAAACCAGTTAATGTAGAAAAAGTGATGCTCTCAAATATGATGCTAGAAGCAGACGGCGGAGATCTCCACGTTTGTGTAAGCAGAATTATTTTTAATGTATGTATTTTAGACCATATGAAACATTAAAATGGCTACAATTTTGAAGATAATTTTATAATGGCTAGATTAAATTTTGCTACTGAATATCATAATTATTCAAGTTTTCTTTTGAATCATAAAATCAAACCCTTTATGTTTAATACTTTGTGAATTTCTTATCTATAAGGAGTTGTTTGGAAAGCTTTCAGACATAAGTATTTCAGTAAAATGAACTGGTTAGAAATCTCAAATATAAGTTACAGATAGACTCTTTGCTGGTTTTGAATTTCCTCAGGAATAGTATGAGGTAAATGAAACTGGAGGCAAGTGACTGGGCCTGTTGTACACCTGCATAGCCAGTAAACTGTTTAGGACTATTTCAGTCTAAGACCACCTTCAGTTGATGAGCATAGTTCTGTGATCACACAAACAGTTAATTTCAAAAGCTTTATAAGCATGGCCTCATCAAAATTATCCAATTGAGAGGCATACTTATTAGATGTATAAAGGTGAACTTGCAATTTCAAATTAAGGCATAGCTGAAGTTTCTGGGAAATTTTATTTTTAGCAAAGACTATAAAAGATTTGTCAAAACCAGGAAAATTTTTATTCCAGGTTTGCAAAGAAATGTTCAAGCTGAAGTCACCACACTGTGCTGCATGGTTTTGAAAGATCAAGGCTTACACTTCTCCATTCTCTAGAGAGGAGCTGGTGACAAACTTTCTGTCACACATCCTTCATTTTGCAGTTGTATTCTTTGAAAACCAATTGTTACTGCACTTATTCACATTTTCGCTATAAAATCAGAAACCATTAAGTAGTTGTTTGTTACCTTGGATGAGTTGCATAAGACATTGTAAATCAGACACTGCATTTACTGCCGACTTCATCTGAGTCTCCCGGAGTTCTCATTTACCTCCAGAATCATTCTTCTCACACAGCATCAGATTTTTTTATTATGGTTTCAATGAAATAAGACCTGGTCCTGACTTCTCTACAAAAATATGTTTTGGGTTTGTTTTTTTTTTCTCAAGAATGAATTCAGTAATCATCTTTAATCATTTTGAGAGTACTCTGTTGGTGCAATCTAGAAACCAAATTCTTCATTCCTGCTACTACTACACCCTCACGTACCTTGCAGTTTTTATTCTTTCTGCTTAAGACAGGACTAGAAACCCCAGCTTTCTGTCCAGGTAGCTGAAAAAATGAACTCTTTATAAAAATATAATGACCAGATAGCTCTTGCAGGGTATGGTCAGTAGCTGGTCCAGTGCCCAGTTTTGCAGTAGTGTTAGCTCTGATTTGCAGCTGAAATCATCATTTTCATCTTGCTTCCATCCACAAAGGTCAAACTCAAACTTGTAATGCCCAATAGATGTACCTGAAATATATTTGCACATGCATGAAAAGATATTTATTTTCAAGCAGTTGATTAGGTATATATAGTACAACTTAGTACTCAAATCCATGGGAAAAAAAAAGCTTCACTATAAAAAATAATATCCATGTATCTCATTAAAAATAGATTTTTTAATGTTCTGGACTATAAAAACAGGAGATATATATATAGCATTTATATGAGGTGGGTCTCAGTGCTTTTTTTATTACAATCAACAGAATCCTTGATCTAAATGTCAGCTAATTTAGCTCCTTAGGGTCTTAACTGGCCCTCCATAGAGCATTCAAGACACACGAATCAGAGACGAGAAAATCAGCTTCTTTCTGGAGGAATGTATTAAAATCAGGTAAGAGCAGAAACAAATGTCTAGGAAAAATGGCACTGAATGCTGAAATTGGCAAAGCTGGGTTAACAGTGGGATTCAAAGGTCCTAAAGGTCTTTTCCAACTGAAATGATTCTATGATTATCTACATTTCTCCTTTAGTTCTTAATACCTAGAAAAGGAGAAAGCTGTCATAATTTTGCTTGATTTTTATATGAAACAACATGCATGCTCTTTATCAATTTTTGAATCTTGAATTCCAAACAGCCAGCATAATGAGTAAACTGTTCACATAAATTAAGGTTAAGTCAATTGCATCATTCTAGAAGTCTGATTTCTGTATATTATTCTCTCTATACATCTATACTATAGTTCATTATAACAATTGCCAAGACTAAAATTGCTGAAATAATCTGGAATTTCAGCAGAGTCTTCAAGAGGCTTTTGACTGTTTTCTGAATGTTCTTACTATTACTGGTGAAAAGGAAAGTGCTTTGAAGACAAATTTGGAAACTATATGGATTATTTCGTAGGACAATATAAAAAAATTACAAAATGTCTCTTTCAAAATGTAATCAAAATCTGAGCCTCTTCTGAGTCTGATAAAGTTCAACTGCTTGAAAGTAGCTTTATTTAACTGAAAGGTACTCAGAAGCATCAGTAATGAGGTCAAGGATCTAGGATCTGTGGAATCTAGACATGGACCAAAACAGGATAAACAGCTACATCAAAAATTTCAGGCTTAAATCAGATATAACACTTTTTTTCTTTGAATTTTAATCTGTGAATGTCATAAATTTTAAAAGTTTGAAATATTTTCATAAAAGTATGAGCAATTTAGCAAAACTAGCTAACTTTTACCTTTGTCTGCAAATATAGTGCCATCTGAAGTAACAATTAAAACCAGCCCAGGCCTGATGTGTGAAATTATATGATTATCTTTTATGAAAATCACAGATTGTGGGCAAACTCAACTGAATGCAACTGCCCATAAAATTTGTCTTAATTATATTTTTCCAATTGATTTAGTTACTTAATATTTCAAGAGCATTCTTAAATTCCTTCAATTATTTACAAATTATATCTTGAGTCAATAAATTCATGCATATAACTGAACATTTTATTTTAAAGACTTATTTTCTAGAATCAAGACCTTAAGGCAAAAACACTGATAACCCTGCTAATCCTATATATATTGAGTATTACCTCATCTGAATTTAGATGTCCTTGTAGGATCTCTATAGTCAACAAAGAGAAATACTCCTACCTACAGGACAATTTATTTAATCTAACTCAAACCACTGATTTTAACTTGCATGAACTTCAGCCTGAAAGCAAGTTATTCCACTGATGAAAAGAGAGTTTAGGCAGCCTGCTTAGAAGATCAAAATACCGCAAATGATTGTGCACGTGCATATTAAAGTACTCCTGTGCTCTTAGAACACCACAACTCCTCACTGTAAAGCTTACAATTAAAATGCAGCAAGGGAAAATTTTAAAAATAATTTTTCTTTGCTTAAAAATAATATTAAAATTCTGTTAGAGTAGCATCAATAGCATGAAAATAATTTGCAAAACATGGTTCATTTGCCATGTACCTTAGCTTTCATAGGATATCTGCATACCTTTGCTTCACAGAATTGTATTCACTGAGAATTTGATCAACTGAATTAATAGTCTCAATAAAAATGAGGCAACTGCCAATAATGGTACTAAACAATGCAGATTTGATTGTGTGAGCATTTCCCACATTTGTAGTAGAAAAAAAATGAGGTGTTGAAACCTCATATTGTGGTGCAGGGGGAGCCATTTGAGATGAAACATCATTCTTTGAATCAGATACTACATATGCTGCTTCTTGATGTGTCTTGTAAAACCAAAATTGTACAATATTTGGATTAAAATGATTTTCTGCGATCTGACAACCCTTGAAATATATAAGGAGGTAGGACCCTCATTTCCCAAAGGTATTATGTTTGAATTATTTTTTTCAGCTTTAATACATTCTTTTCATATGGAAAGCAGGATAATTTTATTCTGCTTTTAAAGACAGCTGCTTTCTGAGTTATTTTAAGACATTCATTAGCAGCTCTTTGTATCTTTTATTGTGTGATTTTAAATTAAATAATGATAATTTAAAATCCTTAAAAGCCAAGGAATAGAATTAAATTATTACCTTCTTGTTTGCTTTCTTAGTGGATGAGCTGTCAAAATTATTTGAGTAATAGAAATGCACAGCAGGCTCAGTTATTTATGATAATTATATTTAAAAAAACTACCATACTTACTGCAAATACTAGGGCTTTCATCTGAGTTATCTGCACAGTCATTTACAAAATCACACAGATTATTATTTGGGATGCAGTAGTTGTTGGCACACATGAATTCCTCTGATGTGCAGGGTTTGTCTGAGATAAGCAGAGGGGAACAATCTTCAAAGGTAATGCCATCCACTGCCATGTATCCCATGTAACTGACACCATGTTTTGCCCTGAGTATAACCTAATAAAAATTACAGAGCTATTACAGTAAGCTCCTGATAAGATATAGAAAAGCTTATATACACAACATGAAAAGAGCAGAGACTGATGGTCCTCACAAATCTTTTCATACGAAGTGGTCAGTTCTGACTGTCAAAGCATAACTCTATGAAATCCTGTACTATCATTGGCGCAGATCTGCCGCTATCATTATTGAATGACCATCTTTTAAAATTGCCAAGCACACAAAAAAAGAGAAAAAAATCATGCCACTCAAAGAGATAGTAGTCCTCACTCATCCTGAATTAATAGCAAGGGTTCCTCCTACTTCTGCAAAATCTGAAAAAGACTAGTCTGCCATTCATCATTTATTCCCACGGATGTAAAAAGAAATTTAAAATTTCATTAAAATTCCAAGACAGAAGTATCAGGAAATGTAACACTTTTAAAATCATGTTGCTGACTACCTCTGGGTTTTCTGTTTTTTTGATTTTTTTCATAAGTCTACAACAAAGCAAGTATCTCTAAGAGGCTTAGGAATCTGCTCCAATTTCAAAGCAAACATCATGGTCAAGATTCTTTTCTCAAAACCCAGATGTTTTTACTGACTGCCCAATAAGTAGAAAGAAGTAGAATATTTTAAGCAGAGTTCGATTCAAGGACAGACGGGATTCTCAGTCTTTAAAGTTGATACCATTATGAAATTAAAGAGGAGTGAGAAATCTCCAAAAACTTAAATCTAGCTCAGATAATGAACCAGAAAGCAAAAAGTTTCTTCTGTTCAGGAGGAGAGGTACATGCATGGTGTAAAAAGGGAAATGAGAAGGTGAAGAATGCTTCATAGAGAAGTACTAGTAGCCAGCTCTCTGGGAAGCACATTACAAAGGAAGACACACCTGAAAATTTGAACGAATTCATAAGAACACTTCTGCTCTGTTCCACTGGGGACCCTGGCTGCCACTTTGAGTCCACAGTTTAGAAGTCCAGTTACTGCTTTTATAGAGTACCTAAAAAAGAAAATAATTCTAAGTAAAAAAAAAATAGGCTTCCATTACCAACTCACTTCAGTGTCTCATAATCATATACAAGAGTAGAAAATTATCTTGTACATTTAATCTTTATTCCACCAATAAAATTCAAAGAATCATAAAATGTCTGGAATTGGAAGGGGTCATCAAATCCAAATCTCTCCTTCTTGCAGGACTACCTGAAGCTGAATAACATAACTAAGACTGTTCAGGTGCTCCTTGCACTCTGTATTGGTGCTGTGTCCCCTGTCCTGCCTGTTCCAGTGCCCAGCCACCCTCTGGGGGAAGAACTTCTGCCTAGTGTCACACCTGATGGATAAGGCAGTATAAATAACTACGTTAAGAAAATAATGTTTCAGGATTTTCTGATCTCCTCATAATAATACCCAGCCCAGAGCCTTAACTGGACTAAAGTACCTCATTAATTTATCCAGAGTGACTTACAGTGAATAAAAATTGCTCATTACTGGGTTGTGATTCAGTTGTACAACATTCAAATAGGGTTAAAATCCTTACTGAAAAATATACTTGTTCATGCATGCAATTAACTGCTCTTCCAGGATAGATTTTCTTGTCCTGATTCTTGCAAAACATTTTGTTTTTTCTACAAATAACTTTTTGCTTTTTTTCTAAAGACTAAATTTCATCTGTCTGAGCAATGAAAGACTTTCCAACGCCCACACCCCTGTAAACAGCAAACTGGGGAATGATGACACTCTTCAACATGAGCAGAAAGTCCTAAATATTCTTTTATCCACCTCTTGGGCATCCAAATTCAACTGAGCTGACAATAACAATATGGGTGTTTGATGAAGTGTGTCAAGCTGTGTCTCAAGCCAATACTAGCAGAGCTAAACATCCATTCACCAGTTTCCTGAACTACTTCTGCTTTCAAGGATTTACTGCTACTCTGTAATCTTCTCAGGGCAGCCCAGGCATTTTTCATCATAATGAAAAAAATAATTTTTTTTTGTTTTAAATTTATGCAGTCCCATGAGTGTATATGTTGTTGCATAACAGGTAAGTTCTGCCAAGCAAACAGCAAATCCTCACACTAAAGAGATTTCATTTTAGGGGGAAAAAAAGGAACAGATAATATATTAAATTGGATAGAAAAACAATTTATAGACAGGCAGATCTGCCATAGAAGACATGAATTTTAAGTGAAAATAAATAAATTAGTACGAAAGGGATTACAGATATTATTTGAAAGAATATAGAGTGCTGAATAAGAAAATATCCTTTTTACTCTCATATACAAACTATATATTTATATGAAGGTAGATATATGTGTGACTATAAACACATACCCACATGCTTTTACAGACTGTAAATCATCTGCTCTATTATATACCCAATTCCTTCTTCAGAAATTCATATTTTCTATGATATCATGATAAAGGTTAAAACCCTAGAGTAAAACACAGCCCTAAATTTGTGTGCTATTAAAACCCAAAGCTTCCCTGTACCTTAATGCACTTGGAAGCTCTATGCATTTCAATTACATCGCAAAAAAGCACATCTAATACTTTGGTAGAATTACCATGCCAAGTCAAAGTACAGAAACCAAATAAAAAAGGTTCCAACAAATAATGAACCTGAGGTTGCTCAGGAAAGTGGCAGTAAATCAATGTTTAAGAAAGTAATAGAAACACAGGAAGATAGCCATTCATGCAAACAGCAGGAAAATTTTCAGCATCCTACATTATATTTGATGGCATGGATGCAGACTTAACATGCTAAAGTCGAAAAACTGTGAGAGTAATAGGGAAAGATATGGATAAAAGATCTTCTATGAACAGAAAATATTCACATTCATACAATATTAGAACCTTCTAATAAATACTGAGAAATCACCTAAATAATTTTATATTCTGAGTTATTCTTACACCCATTATTAATTGATTAATCAAGCTATTGAAACCAGGCAATTATCAACAGTGTGCACAGGTTTAATTATTTTCCTTTGGTACCTCTTAAAATTAATTAAGATGGCACTGAAGGAGAATCAGGATGTGAGGTGAAAATAATAGTTTAGAACAATGTTACAGTTTCATTCATTTCTATCTGCAGTGACTCATCTGGTCTACAGGCAGCTAATGAGTTAAATTTCCTTTACAGAAGTGCTTTTATTTTAATTGGAATGAAGAAATGGGCATGGGAAAACAAATTTGTTGCTTATATGCCACAGAAATAGTTCAATGCTGCTTACTTGAATATAATTAATCTCCAAAAGTGATATGTTCAGCTTTTCCAGGAATAAGCTGTTTGTACAAACTTTTATGTCAAATTTTGGTACAATTACTTCTTTTTTTCATGCTCCCACCTTTAGCCAAAGACTTCTATATTTGCTTTGCACTGTATGATACAAAACTTTTTCTTGTATGGAAGTTCCAACCATGGCATGTCTGTAACAGTCATAATTTTTGGTTTTGTAGAAGTTCATAATTTCTCCAGTCTCTTTGAACTAATGCTTCCTTCATATCATAACACGTTGAGAGCAGAAGAGTGACAGCAATTGTTAATTTTCATTTACTAGCAGCCTGAGCTTTAATGAAACTAAAAGAGAGAGCATACATTTCCTCACAGTAATTTCATGCAGAAAAACAAAACAAAACAAAATAAAGAGCATCTCTGTACCTCCAGAGAACCTATTTTTGAACCATTCAAGTGGTTCCAGAATATGATTTTGCATCTGGGCCCTGTAAGGGAGATGACTGGGGTAGCAATGTCAGCTGTGTGACCAAATTCTCCATTTGAGCTGTCTGCAAAGAGATACCAGCCTTCTTCAGTGCACCTGCTCAGAGAAAAAGGCTTATAATTTATTAAAACAAAACATTTCATCATAATTAATTTATGATTGCAATATTTCATTAGACAGCATGTGCTGTCTGGGAATCTGGATGCATCTTAGTGTGTAGCCAGAATCAAAAAAAAACCCTTGCTAATGCAGCTAGTATTTTTATATCAAAGACTGGCAAAAAAAAAAAAAAAAAAAGGTTCTGAAGTCAACCCACAGGATCATGTAGATGTGGGCTACAGGCACACTGGCTTCTCCTTCTCCCTCTTTCCTTGGGGTATTTAGAGGATTTGATTCCGGCTTAAGGTCAAGAAAATCCAAGATATTGGGTGAAGTTTTGTCTCCTGAGCTACTGGGAAAGATGAGGTACCTTCAAAGGAAGCATCCGAGTCTGAGCATTCAGAGAGACCAGAAGTACAGTTTTATTGTTTTCGGTATTTAAGATTTAGCCCCTAAGGACCTTATTTTCCAAAATAAAATGCAGTTGTTGACCAAAGATAAAAATTCTCTTCTCTCCAACAGAAGTGCCTCACTCTCAGTACTCCTCAAAAGAATATTTTCCACAAGTGCCTACAAACCTGACAATGGAACCTATGTTTTTAAATGGGTGCTGGTGTTAGGTTTTCCTTTCCGTTTGTTTTTTCCTGATTGGCCAAGTTCTGGGCAACCACTCTGTAAAGCTGCATCATTACAGCTGTGAGAAGACAATTACCATGTCCAGCAAGCTCTGCCAAGAGAAGCACAATATGCTCAAAGACATCATAACATCAGGCTCTTTGCAGGCTGAAAATCCTGCCTAATGGGAAGAGTAAGGAATTTGCTGGTATAGGTTCAGAAACAGGCCTTCAAAAACCCTCACAAATCAGAGACTACTTCACTGTTATCTGGACCACTGCTTCTACCTCCCCATGTGTCACACCAGAAAAAAACCAAACCAGATCAACCAACCAATCAACCAAACAACCAACCAACCAAAAAGGCAACATTTTAATGGGACAGATCTTCATTTTGCATGGATCAGATGTGTAACATGTGAGACCACTGAAAACTTCTCATAAACACAGCAGGGACCAAAGTTCATCTGGGCAGAATCCTAGGGGCATTCTGTGGAAACCAGGATCTTCTCCACGCTCTCATTTTTCTTTTCATGAAAAGGCAGATAAGAGAATTGCTGCTGATACTTTTCTTTTATCACTGAATCCTGACAACTCAGACATCTTTATAATTACTGCATGCATTTACTTCATCCTTTAGCCTAAGTAATAAAGCATTCTCCAAATAAATGTCCTGTACTATAACTGATAGTTGAAAACTTTGAAAACTCCTAGATACAAATTTTTCAAGAAGTATGCATTTATACAAATCATTTATTTCCCTCATTTCTGCTGAAGAAAGGTTTTGTTTCGAGGTAAAAATTTTATGTTTCTTTTTTGCCTTGGTGCTGAGTATTCTACCAGAGACTGGCTTAGAGGTAAAAGAGGATACAGTTCTTTTATAGTTTACAAAAGTATTAAAAAATTCAGAATTTACTCTGCTTCTTGGAACTCATGCCTTTAATGGCCCAAGAGTGTTGGCACTGTATTTATAACAGCATTCAAAAGGACTGTAAGAAGCAAAATGATAAAAAAATCTCTGAAGATTAATAGCACATACAGACCTCATACTTTCCAGAGTATTCAGTATTGCATCCATGGCTCCCAGTGAGATTAGTTTGAAACAGTGGCAGGGTACAATCAGAGCTATGATGAAATTCAGTCATCCATCTCTTATTGGTATGTTCTGTCAAACACAGGCAGGCCAAATATCACATCTATGCCTAGGTACTACAGTCCCACAGCACAGCCTAAGACAGGTGTCATTGCAACTTTTTTGACCTTGTTTCAGTGTCTGCTATAATATCACATTTAAAACTGGCAAACCAGATGAAAGGCCCCTGTATGAAACACTTCACAGCTCTTGCCATTAAACACGGGGGTGGTATGTGATTACAAGAATATTAAGGTGATTCTGGAAAGTAATGGGAATGGATGGATCACAAGTACATTAGTCATGTAGTCCTAAGTGTAAAAACTTCCATGATAGGAGTGAAAGTCATCAAGGATGCTCTACACATATCCATCCCCTTGTGATCCCTCCATGTTTACAAGGAAAGCTTTCTTCTAGTGAAAATTAACGTACACCATGTTTTTCACAGAACAAAAAAATTCTCTGTCTTGAATTCTTAAGCTGACTGGTATAGAAGCCTGCACTGAATTTCCAAGGAGGTGCATGATCTGCAGGGGGAAGAATTTGAAGAAAGGAATAAGTAATAATTCTGTTTCCAGAGAGTTCAAATGCTAGAGGGTCCATACCTTCTGTGGATGCAATTTTTTTTACCAGAGCCAATTAATGTACATGCAATCATCTGCTCAGTTTGTCAAGTTCTGACTTTCAAAGTAAAGGATTTCTTAGCTAGCCCACTTTTATTTTAAACTAGTGAGAAATATGCAGTGACAAGGTATTCCAAAGCTTTCCATAAACATAAATTATCAGTTTCTCTTACTATACGAGATTAATTTCTTGTCTTCACCCCCAACCTTTGTTTTTTAAGTGATCTTCAGAGGAGGTAATTTTCTTCATTGTGAGAGTTAGTCAACTGACCTATCCTTAAATTTATTTCTTTCCTATGCCATAAAAAGTCTCCCTTGAGCTGGTTTTTGTTTGTTTGTTTTTTTTTAATGAGACCTTAGGAAATTGATGCTAGCAAGTCTAAAACAAGGTATTTTTCAACATGTATTATAGTGACTAAATCTGGCTTGCAGCATACATCTTATGTAAGTGCTGAAATTCAGCAGAGTAGAGAAGGCTCCCATGCCAGTAGCTGCAAAAGCTCAGGCCAATTTAGAAAACTAACCCATGGAAAACCTCTTAGTTGGCAGCTACACTAAGTGTCATTAAAATCTTGATATTTACCCTTTGAAAATAATTAATTTTACCTCTGTACTACAAGCATTCCCTATACAAAGACACTCCTGTGCCAGTCCAAAAATCCTAATTAATTTCAGAGGGAAATTCATAACATTTTAATGGATATAAAATTTTCAACATAAGCAACTGACCTATGCTTGCACACTTGTCTCAGTTAATAGCATAATATTTCAAATATCTTTCAAACTGCAGTTGGCAAAGAATGGACATTCATAGAAGAATCTTCATGCTCTTTCCCCCTTCAAGGCATTCAAAAGAACACAATGAACTGAATGTAATAATTAGGGAAAGATTAGGTGGGTTAAGAAAAGTTGGAGACTTATCAAAAAATTAGGCCTATCTTAAATCTGGAAGTGCTATCAAGTCATGTCTCATGCTGTGAATTACACAGTACTAATTTTCTATAGTTGCAATGTCTGAAAGGGGATCAAAACTTATTCAGATGAACTTCCTTGTATAGCAAGTTCAAGCTCTTACTTAATGAATTGTTGGACATGTCTCAATTTTTAGAGTGTTAATTCATCTGTGTATCTTCTACAAATTGTTTGAGAATTCCTGACTAAACACTTAAATGGACTTATAAAATACCCTTTACTCATTATTTTTCTTTAGGACTGAAAGCTAAACCTGATTAGAAAACAAACAACTCCCTTTCACTAAAAAGTTCTGATTTCTTTCCATATCTCAGCAATAATAAGAAAAACAAAGAAAAATCATAAAGCGTAGAGGGAAATTTCAGTTTCCTCAGAGTTATAAGTATCCCAATGATCAACACACCATACTAAATTACAAAAAATTCAGAAAGCAGCAGCCTCCACACGCATTTCCATTTTTCCTGATTATACATGTCCATAAACACTGTACAGTATCTCTATCGCAAATCAGAGCCCCACACCTATTGCACCTATTATGCACTGAAAGCCTCATTCTTCAGCTCTCCAACACCATCTGTCTGGGCTCTGCCAGGTGAGTGACCTGCTATTAGAACAGATGGGTTTCTGTACTGAGAAAAAAACAAACATTGGTCAAGAAAACCCAGTAGGGCATTAGATGTCCTTCCAAAGAAGCACTCTCTTGACCAAATGGGAAGGACTGTGGGACACTCGACACATCAGGAAAATGTGGGCCATCCAATCTCAAGCTGTTGGTTTGAATCAGTCAAGTGGCTTCAGTTTGCATTTTCCACATCCTTGGCAACCTTTATCAGGGTAGTGGGGCTGTGGGAGATCATTCTCTTCTCTAGCTTCTTACCCCCAAAGCATGGGTAACCAGCAGACAGAAGTTTTGTTTAAGTTAAAGCATTTGCAGAGGGTTTTTTTGGTTTAAAACCTTTCATCAAAGGATTTCTGAGAAAAAAAATTAGCTAATAAGGTGTTAAAGTCTAACCTTTTTATTCCTAAAAAATATATTCATGAGAAAATATGTTTTTATCATTTTTTCTTGTACTGTCATTAGAATATAGCACTGATATTTTAGTGCCTTATATATTTGACAAAAGGTGGTTGAAAACCATGATACTTGACCTTTCCATCATGCTAACTTCATTTTCTGTTGAACTGCCTAGCCTAAGTGTATTACTTTAAACCTTTAATTTCGCCTTACTTTCCTGTCCTGAATTCTGGTAATGATTGTCTGAAAAGCAGACACAAAAGCAAGACAGATGTGTTAAAAATATGTTTATCAGGGGAACTATTTACACAGCAATAATTATCATGTCAGCTTAGAATTTTATCTCCACATCCATTTTTGTTTTGATTCATTAGATTTGATGCATGAATTAGCATATCAATTAAGTGACTACAAAGTTTTCAATTAACAGTTGTACCCAAATATCATTAATTATGTCAAATAATTTGCTACATTACTAATCAGATTCTCTAAAAAGGAAATTACCTAATAGATTTATCCATTTGCTGATGTCAATTCTATTCACTTGTTTAAACCTACTCAAACTGATAATTCTATTGTTGTAGCTTGTAGAAACCTAACTGCAATAGAGAATTTTATTTGCTAAGTTTAGAAACATTCACAGCAGCTGTACTTCTATATATGAATAGTGGTCTTTTCAGTGCACAGTGCCAGTGTCTTGTAGTCCTTTGCACAACACTCAACAGACTTTTTCTAGCTCAAGCCAGGCTCCCATGGCAGACTCCCACAATGGCTTCTATTCCTCCAGCCCTTGGTTTCTATATACATATACAAGCTGTTCTCTGTATTTCCAAAGTAATTACTTTCATTTAATTAATGTAATTACAGGTTCAAAGACTCACACCTCCACCTCACAATTCACCAGCCTACATCTGGCTAGCCCAAGTACTTATTCTGGGGAAGCAGATGATTTGAGTCCAAGTATTTACAGGTATTTTTGCTGAAAGAACTAATTGTAAGCTGCGCTCTTGCATCAAGATGAATCCAAACATTTCCATACATAGTCCTGCATATTTTATTTTAATTTGCAAGCATACAAGATTACAGTAACACAGCTTGCCTCATCTAAGTAGTGGAAATTTGGGGAAAATGGATGAGGAAATAAAACTAAACATTGCAGGGTTTTAATTCAACAAAACTGCTGCTCTGCATCTCCTATGGTAATTTGGAAGTATTTTTTTTCTGTACTTCTCTATAGGCCAATAAACAAAGGGAAGGGGGAAACCATAGAACCAGACTGCATCTCATGTGAAACATCACAATAGCAATACATTACAGAGTTGCCTGAAAGCTGCAATCTCTATGGATCATTTACTTTCTCGTTTCATCAGTCCTTTTCAATATGCTGTCAGTTCCTCTAAATGCTGAAAATATGTTGAAAACCAGTACTAAAATTCCATGAATCATTGTGCCAATGCAAACCTACAGTGGAAAGGTAGTGAGAGGATTTACTAAGTACACATACAGGGCTGGTATTGGCTAATATATACTAATTAAAGAGCAGTCAATGAAAAGTTTGACAGCTAATTTATGTAAACAGTTGCTCTTTTTTTATGGAATACACTTCCTTTTCATGTATAATGTAGAGATGTAGAAACAACTAGACTAGTTATTGTACAACTAGTGTTGTAATTCTTTATTGTTGAATGATTTGTTGTGGGTTTGGTGTTGTTTTAGAATTTTTGTATAAATGTAGTAATTTTAATGAAGTACACAGTGAAGCTATCCTATTGAGCTCATTCTTTAATAGTGATAGAAATTCAGGCTGAGTAAATAGAATGTCATTTTAAACTAGTAGCAAAATTGCAAAGACTTTGTTGGAGTTATCTGAATTTAAAGACCACTTTTGCACTCTATGGGCTATTGCCATAGAAAATAGAACACTAGAACCAGGCAAGTATTTTTCTGTTCAGAGCAATTAAACTGTACAGGAATTTTCTTGCTAGTGAAGTTGTATAACACTGAGAATATTGAAAAAAAAAATAGCTAATAAGGTAAAAAAGTGAGCATGAATTGTCTATGTGAATAAGGACTATTTGCGAATGTGTTCACCTAAAACTGACCAAGAGGATGACCACCATGAACTAAGATAAACAGCACCAAATTAATTTAGCCAGCTTTCAAAGGAGAAGTCAATTTGAAAAGAAGTGTAAAAGTAGGATAAAAATTTGTAATAGCAAGGATTGAAAATGCAGTGCAAAGAACAGTGGCCAACACCTGGTTTTGACCAGAGGTCATCTTGTTGGTGCCACAACTACTGCAGAGACCAGAGAGAGCATGATGCCCACTGGATGCTGCCAACAGCCTGCAGCCAACTGCTGGGCTGGCAGTGTGGGATGCTGCAAGGGGAATTGATTTCTTTGGTATGTTTACACATAAAGCTGGAGCAGCCATATCTTTCAAACTGGCTTTCCCATAAGGGGAACAGGTTGTACTCCACATATCCTGTGGGAGGAGTGCATGCTGTTTCTCTGGATGGGGAGGTACTGAAACTTTTGGGAATTACGTATGGAATGGTGTTTAGAAATTTTTACCTGCTTATTAATTTTTTTTAAATTTTGATTCATCTGCAGTATTGACCCTGCATACCTATTTAACTCATTGTTAGTTAATTGCAGTTCATTAATAAATCAGTAAACTGCTTCAATATTGTAAATGGAGCAATCCCCTTGACGATCTATATGTGGTTAAGACCACACACTCTAGAAGAGAGTCCAGAACCTGAAAAAATGTACTCATGTAGCATGATAGGTTAATGGGCAGTGTTGTTCTTGCTCAGGATATAAATTTGCTCCTCTTCCAAGTTGCCACTTGAAGGTGTTTGTGATACCTATAGAATAATTTCTTGACATATGTTCCAAGGCCAGTTGATGTCATCCACACAGGTCTTTGTCTCCAAAGTCACAGACCTCCATAACTTAAGAGATTAACAGAGATTACTCATGTTTATATAAAAATTGAAAATCATTATCTCATGTTATAACCCAATAAGCAACATGGAAATAAAAATTATTCAATTTATAGTACCTGTGAATGTGACATATTGCTAACATGCATAGATTTTCCTTGTAAATAAAACATGAATCTTATATATTCTCTAGTAGACAGATTCTAATTTTGGGAATATGCCAATTCATTTGCACCTCAGTATCTACCTCCATACTAGTTCTGACCAGTTTTCAGGTTATTCTAATAATCTGTCATGTAATATACATGGAAATTCATGTGAAATTCATCAGCTGAGAACCTGGGAGCTGCTGCGTAGTTCTGTCTCCAGACCTGAAGACTGATGACATTAGCAAATGCTTCTACATTGTGTACAAAGTTCATGAACAAAACTCTAGGAAAAAAAACAAATAAAAAAAAAACCAAAAAACCCAAACCAGACTTCAAGCAGTCCACACAAAACTTGAAAGTTACATGAAAATGCATCTATTTGGTATTGTTATCAAATACAGAATTGTTGTCTTTCTAAATAAATGTGCAGCTGCCTTTGAATGAGGTTTTGCTTCCTGAGCAATGGGGCAAAAAAGTGAGTTCACTACTGACCCTCCCTAGAGTAAAGAAACCAATTTATTTTCCATTTCTGCAATGCATATTTATTTTCCAGCACATGGTCCAAGTTGAGTCTAGTCACTCTCCAGAACTTTGGAATAGATTATTACAATTAAGTTTAAGTGACTGCTGTGGGAGTTGTGCAAGGGAAATGAGGATTTATTTTAACCCATAAACCCACAAAAATGCTGCATCAAGAAATCACACTTTGCTGGTAGAATGTGCCTGATACTTCCTTCCTTGAAGGCTAAAAATGGTGGACTAAAGAGAGAGGGAGTTTTGATTTATAACTTGTGTATCCTCACTAAGGAAGTGAACTGCAGCCAGGGTGATCTCATGAGTTGCCCATATGAAGATTTGTGATGTTTCCTGAGAATGATGAGATGCATTAAATGCTTATTCCCCTTTCTAACATACTTTGTAAACATTATATTTAAAGTGCCTCTGAGAAAGATAACACCTTCCTGTGACCATATTTCTGTTTCAGTCAGTACATTTTTAAGTCCTAGTCCAGCATTGTCATTTAAGTGATAAATTCCTATCTTAGTGATGGGAGACCTCAGACAGCAAATATATAAAGGTATATTCTCCACAGTATTTATCTTGCTTAGAAGGAATAGATGTTTTGTAAGATAATGTGAATTTCTGAGGATAGACGTATTCAGAGGGCTTTGCATTTATGTTTCAGGGCAAGATTTCAATGGCTGGTATTTTTTCATACTATAGGAAACTACCCAGTGATATTTAAACATCAGATTAATTTCTTCCAATTATTCCCACGTAAGAAATAGACATAGGGAGTGAATGATACGTTTCCTCACTGAGCCCTGAGCTCTGAGAGAGGTGATTGAATTCCCTACACAGTGTGTCATGAATTCAGAGTTTTCATTTTCAATGACAATAGTTTTGCTTGCAAAGGCAGATGAGGTCACTGTCTCTAGATGTCTGTCCCTCTCATTAACTGACTTCAGTAAGGTAGTACTTTCAAGTATTGTTCTTTGAGGCAAAAGGAAATAATTAACAGCTTCTAAAATGCTACATTGTGAGCTGCTGCAACTCAGAAGCAAACAACAATTTTCTTAGATCTTTATAGGCAACATGCTTGGACCTTGTCTGCTGTCCTCCTTGTAATGTTCCATAAGACTATCAGAGCTCTACAGACTGGAACTCACTTCTATGTGGAGTAGGGTGAATTTCACAATAATTGCTGATGCTGAAAAACTTTTGTGTGAAAAAAACCCCAATAACAAACAAACCAATACTTGCTGAAGTAGGTAAGAAGTGGATCTAATTCTCCCAGATGTCCACCCCAAACATGAAAGTCTAGTTATTCTCTCTTTCAGTCTGGACACATGAACATTTTAAGAAACCATGCTCACTTAAAATTGTCATGTATAGTTACCAATCATTAGGGCACTGAGGACTCCTTCCGCTGCCACATTTCAGAAGTAACTTGAAATGTTGAGTCTGCATCAGAAGGCAGGAAGTGCATTACATCACTCATATTAAGAGCAAAATGTTATTTTCCTGTGGGAAATCACATTAAAATAACGTCTAGGTGCTAATACCAGATTGCAAAGGTAAGATAGAGCTGCTAAAGGGATGTTTTTGAGACCTACAAACCAGTAAGGTGGCAAAGAACCTGATTTGGTCCACTTAGCACAAGCTGATTCATCAGGCTTATCAGAGCAGTCAGGTCTAAAATCACACTTCTGGATCATCTGGATGCAGTGGCCAGAGGCTCCACAGACAAATTCCTTCTCTTTGCAGTTGTTCATGGAGAGTGTGGCAGGAACTGAAGTTCCTGAAGTAGTTGTAGAATGAGTGGGCAAGATTCCTTTGAAAAAGAAGCCAAAAGAATGTTGACTAAGGCATTCCAGCTTTATAATGATTTCTCCCCTTGCTACTTCCACCCTTTTCCAAGATATAGCTTTACTGTAATCATGCCTAGACAGCTGAATGATGTAAATTCTGCTCAGCAGGAGCTGTACTGGAGCTTTCCTTGGTGGAAAGCGTTAGTTTCATCCCACCATTCATACAGCTTTTGACACATGGAGGAATTTCTTTTACACCTCTTGCCTGTCTTTCAAATTTGGATTAACCCAGTGAGTAATTTCAAAAAAACTAATGCTGAGACTCACAAAGCAATCAGACACTGATTTTCCCTGTGAACCAAGGCTAACAGATTATTCTGATGATAATGGGGGTTTTAACATGTTGATTACTACAAGTGACTGTGGAAATTGCTATGTAACCTTCTTACCTTGTAAATTTATCGCTGAAAAAATTATTTTCTCATTAGAGAAATTATTTTGAGGTCAACACCTTGATCTACCACCTCCTTTATGTTTCATTCAAACTCATTAACACTTCTTTCAAATCAATTTTCTTTTTTTGTCTTCCTATTCTTTACTATGCACCTTTCTTCAAGCTTACTCTCTTTTCTTGAAAACCTTTGCCATTATTGTCTATAAAAGGAATTTCCATTATAAAACTTCTTTCAAAAATGTAATAATTTATGAAATTATTAGCTGTAGTGTACAATGCACTTGAGCAATACACTTGACTTAATTAAAAAGTACATGTGAAGACCTTTTATATTAAATGTGTCTGGAATAGAAAGGTATTCTTTTTTACCCCTGAAGGCTTGAACACTAATATTGATAATAAATTACCCGTTTCTATTTTATGGGGTAGAAAGTACATCTATGACATTAAAGAATTTATATTCCAGTCAAATGAGTGATACTCCCATCATGTCCTAAAACTCAAAAAAAAGACTGAGGGGAAGGAATGTTTTGAAGGAGGAACTTTATGAATTGATACATTTATCTACAACTCACAGTACTAGCAAGGACCTTATTGGTCAGAAATTTTTGCCTAAAATGCCACATTCAAGACTCTGCTCCTAATACACTGAAACAGAAGAAATTTTGAAGTACCATAGCCTGCACAGCACCTGAAAAGAAAGGAAGATCTGATACTTCCTCTGTTTTGAAACAATTAACTTCTATGCTTTATCAAGCACCATTTTGTCCAGAACAAGCAACACTGAATAGCCTTTGGTTGGGGCATTCAAATGATGTGTTGAAGCAGTACATTCAGGGTTCAAAAGATTCAATATTTTTAATGTTATTTATCAGAGACTTTACCACCAAGCTGTCAAGCCCATCTCCCTGTAAGTGTTTGGTCTCTTAAAGTGAACAAGAGCAATTGGGCAGTGCTTGATTCTGGTGTGCAGGGACAGGGGAGCCCTGCGTTTTCAGCTTGATCCAACTTGTGTTAAAAATGGTGAAATATGACATAACTTTTGACGATTTTGCAGGCTATTCCCACAGTCTCTTTGACTGTTTTTGGTTGTCGGGATATTTATATGGCATGGGGGAGATAAAATAAAGTCAGGACCCTGAACTGTCTCAAAAATTGCTCTAAACACTTAAAACATTTAAAAAATATGCAGAACACAAAACCTGATTCCTGACCACCATTATACTTGAGTGTTTTCTTTTTATCTTTCCACACACAATTAGCATTTTTTTTAAATTTATGAACTTTGAAACTCTGACCCTCTATACTTCTCAATTTCTTGTTTATGTTTAAAGTTTTCTTCATAATAAAATAATAATTAGGGATTTTTATGATTAGTTCTTTTAAGATTTTTTTTTCCCCTGAATATAAGGCACAGTACATTAGCAGAGTATTTACAAAAAAGCCTTTATATCCTAAATGCAATAATAACTGTTTTACACAGTATAAGTATGGTAAAACATTAGATTATTATCTGCAAAAGAAATACCATGCATATTTGATATTCCTAGTAGAACTAATTTTATCTACAAGAAATTTTTGGAGTAGCAGAACAAAATGCATCTGCACCAGGGTGTTTTAGAGTAAGTGCTAGGATACTAAATTGTTTGCTGCTCTACAGCCCTGTCATGACTTTACAGCCACTGTCACACCATATACAACCCTGCAATGCCTGCTGCAGCTGACAGTAACCCTCTTACTTCTGTGATGAACTCCATGTCCTGAGTCTGGTGTCTCAAAGTATATGCATTTTGGGATATATTTTATGATTCTGTAGACATTGTTCTACCCATGGTAACAATGACTTGATGACAGGTTGCTCTATCACCTGAACTATCTGTGTGCTGTCACATGAGAGCAATTGGCACAGTAAGTATATTAAGAATTGTTGGAGGGAGGTGGAAAGCTGTATCAAGTTGAATTGGCTGAAGGAAAGTCCAGTTTATTCACACACAGCTAAATTTCTTTCACCTTCTAGGAATCAAAATCTCAGAATATGGAAGTTGCACACTTCTCACTAAGGATCTCTTTTATACCTTACATGTACAGCAGAAATTATCTTGTGCAGGTGCCTGGATATCAAAGTCTGAGAAACAGGGAAACAAGTCTGGATTTCCTGAGTCAGTGTTTAACCTAGTTTTTACTTTTCTAGTAGCAGTATTTATAAATTAAAGCAACAAATCAGCTCACAGCTTGAAGATGTTTATTTCAACTCTTACTATTGTGAAGAACACAGCTCAGAAAAGACACTCAAGTCCAATGTCTCCAGTGAAACCATCTCCTACAGTACCTTTCACCAAAATCTAGGAAAATAAGAATTACAAAAGCACTTTTCAGTGTGTAGTAGACATCCACTTCTCATTAAATATTTCTTATGAACTGATAGAGGAGTCATTTGCCATGTTTCACACTTCAAATGAGATTAAATTTATTCTAGAGGATATATTCTATTTAATGACAATTTACAAAAGAGACTAATTATTATCAGCTTTCGCTGGTGGTCACATTAATCACAGCGAACCATCAGAGAATGGCTGGCTTCACAATGGTGTAAATCCACTGAAACATCACTGTGATATAAAATGATTGCAAGATATTATTATAAGTGGCATATCATTATTATCTCCTTTGGTATTTATTGCAATAATATTAATCATGCTTAAATATAGTACCATTCATTTGAATAAATTATAGACACTTATACAAATTCCAGTATGATGAAAACAATTAGGCAGGTAAGAAATGAGCTCTGGAACCTTTTAAAGAAAAATATTCTACTATTTCATTAGAGTTGTCAAGGCTGTATTTGCTTCATTATTGTCTACTGCCAAGGAATGGGAGAAGTTGGTGTTTGTGAAATGCTCTCTGAAAGACTAAATAAACCTCCTCACTTCTGTCTGTTGCTGAGTGATAAATGTCCAGCAGGTGATAAGTGAAAGATTTAATAAGAATATTCTTGGTTTAACTAAATAATAAATCCCTATTTATAAAAATAATAAAGCCTTCTCAAACCACACACTTTGAAAAAAGGTAAATGCATGTTATTGCTGATCCAATGGAGTTCAAACACTGTTATTTCTTTGCCATTCTTTTAAATTCTTATTTTACATACATATATTCAGTTCCAGAAATGCTGTATAAAATTTCAAATTTATTTTTTCAGTTTTTATCTCACGTCACTAAACAATTCCTTCACAGCAATGAAGTATAAATAGTGGCAAAAATATGGCAATTCTGATTCAGAGTACTGTCAGTTCTACTATTTTTGTTTTAATTTATTTATGTGCAATTTTAACTGTAAATAAATGTTATATTCAACAAAAATAATTTTTCATTTGATCTGTACGTAGAGCTTTTAAACATCACTTGAAATTTGTTACCCTGTAACAGGAGGGAAAAATACTTAAAAGATTCAAGGAATGGCCTTAACCTTGTAAGGGTAAAAGAATAATATCACTCTAAATATGTTAACACTGACAAATTTGTTTCTGCTATTCTGAAGTTGCATGGGAATTCTAGATTTATTATTGAAGCTGACATCACCAAAGTAAATAAAAATTATTGCCGTTCATTTATATATTATGTCCATTAGACAAAATAAATGAGTATGTTAGAAAAAGACAGGTATACATCCCATACTATGGATATGCTCCAGATGGGCCATTTTAGTACAAAATATATTTCATGTCAACAACAACAATAAATACCACAATTCCTTTTTATTGCTCTCACATCAGTACGGGATTCTTATTTTTCCCTCAGGATATCCACAAATATTCTTTATAATATTACCTCGGTCTTTTGGGTTTTTAGATTAAAATGGGGACAGTTCTGTAGTACTGGTACCAATAGCAATAAAACAGTTAGAAACAGGAAACAGGACAAACCAATACATTTACTATATGGAAAAGCCATGCAAGAAAATTTATTATTCCAAAATGAAAAATCTCTTTCCACTGTTATTTTGGCTGGCAAACACACAGCAGTTTAAGTATAATTTTCTATTTGTTTTCAAAGTATGAATGATTATCTACTAGCAATTATTTGTTCATTAATTATCTCAAATTCAGAAAAAGAGGCAGTGAGTTTATTTAATTCTACAGCTATTATTAAGACAAACCAAAATTCTCTCACAACTATGTTAATATTCCATGAGATTGGATTGTGCACTGGTGGATGTCACTGCTGGATATTCGAGGAGCTTCTCTCCCCAGATCTGCCTGTGCTCATGTCCCCAGCTCTGACAGACACAGGGGCTGAGGACATCCTTATATAACATCTTCCACCAGTATTACTCTTGCACCTTAAGCAGGAGTAAGTTTATAAAAGGATTAAAAATATCCAAAGTTAGAAGTGACAGGACACAGTTCTCTTGTGATGATGATTATGATTGTGTTGTTTAAAATCTCCTCGCCCAAATTATTATTTTTTTATTTATTTATACAGCTGGGGAGTCTGATACTTTGACATATAGCATGAACTCATTAGCAACACAAAAACATAATAGTGGTGTAGGAATACACTTGAAGTAAAAATAATTTATGAGTTTACCACCTGCATACAGAGCATAACCTCTCTACAGCTGTGGTTAAACTTTGACAATTTAAATTAATTTGCCATCTGTAATTCTGCAAACTTCATAAGATATTATTAACAACCTCCAGGAAATTCATCTGCCATGAAACTCATTTCACATCACATTTATTATTTGAATGAGAATAAATAGTTCCCAATTTCATGTTTTCAGAAGTCTAAGATCTAGACTCAATGAAACCCATAAAAGTATCAAAAGGTATTCAACATAAAGAAGAACAGGGGAAAACCTCAACCCCATGAAAGCAACTGCATTAGAATGACACTCTGTACAAATAAATTAATGATCCCTTAAGATTTTTTACAGAATAGGCTTTTGAAGAGTGACGTTATGACAACTTTTAATAGAGAAATTACAGTGGATAATATTGTTCTATAAGAGTGCTCAATTTTTACAGCAATGCTCATTTCTGTCACTAGCCAATTACTACAGAAGTTTACAAAAACCAAATCTCAAATTCTGTACAAGTATAGTTTAAGATAGAATGGAATTAATTTCAAAAACTGTGGCATATTCAAAATTCTGAGGGTTTCCATATATCTAGCAAATAGTTATATTAGTTCTAGTGTATTTAACTTGCAATTTAGACAAATAATATTTCAGCTTTGTCACAGGAGGTGTCACCAGTGTTATTTAGTGATTTTATTTGTAATTAGAATATAGGAATTTTGGTTAGGTTTCTACGATGATTTCTGGCAAGAAATCACATTATTTGGTTTGAACAGAAAATAACCATACAAATAACTGACAAAAAACTTTTTCACTAAAAACTTTTGCTGTAACTTACTGAAAGTAAATTAATACACATTTCACTGTATTTCCTTCACTCTGAAGGAAACTACTATATTTTAATGCTAGGGATGAATAAAGAAAAATGTATAATAATGTATAATAATATCTCATTAAAAAAGAAAAAAAAATCCTTATGAGGTGATGGAACTTTTTGTAATTACAGACAAAAGACAAGCCATAGAATGAAGCTTCAAAGCTTCCTTTTCATTAAAATTCTTTCATCCAATGATCGTCACAAGTCATAAGTCTTCACTGTAGAATGATTTCTTAAGAACGCATGAACATGTTCCTATAATAATTTCTCAAGGAGTACATTAAAAAGTCAACTATTTTCCAAGAAAACACAAATCTTTCAGAAAAAAATTGATTAAAAAAACCTAAGAAATTTATATTTAATTTTGAATTTTTGAGTAGCTATTAATTCATGTCAAATAAGATATTGGCTGTTTTGATGAGCTCAAACATGGTAATTTATTCCTCCTTGGCTTTGTTTCTCTGCTTCCTCAGCTGCCATCAAAGGAGTAGACACTGTGGACTTGAGACTATTCCCCCAATTTCTCATCTAGTTGTCCAGCAGTTGCATCCCATCTATGTGGCACTGAACTGTTCCACTGTACCTCTGCAAAACGGTTTCTCTTAGGAAAGAAAATGGATGTGTGGGTTGTCACAGCCTGTTCCAGCTTTCCCTCTCCTGGGGGGAACGATTTAGGCAATCAGAGTTGTTATGTGTTGCATGGAACCCTTCTGCCCCCAAAAGCAAGCACAAGTGGAGACCTGCCATCAGCTTCTGGAAAGATTATCAACATTGGCTCACCACATCATTTTAGTGATACCTATGGAAAAGCTCAATATCACACTGCCCTTCTTCAAAACTCATCAGCCCCTTTCTTTTGTGACCATTGGAAATGCTTTAGAAATTAATTCAATAGTTGAAATAAAGTCCTTCCACACAGGTGTCCAAATGAATTGTTACCAGCATTCTTAAGGTTACACACATCAAATATGAAAAATCTTGTGTCAAATATTTGATGTTTTATGGCGTTTGTTTTTACAAAATACTGAGAAATACTAGTTCTAGTTCAGTAAAGCACTTTATCACACTTCACTATAAGCTTGTGAACCCTCATGCTGATTTATGATGTTTTTCACAGCATTTCTCTAAAGTGCAGGGATGAATCACATTTCTATCTTATTTTAAACTATTCAGTGATATTGGTGGGATTAATACCTACATATTCTGGGAGTCTTTACTTTCCTGTATTAAGGCCACAAATGTCATTCAGGAGAAGAGATCCTGTTGTCACTCTGCAATATTAACACTGGAAGAATTATTGAAGAAGTACTATATTGTCAGTGCCTAACAACTTCTGAGATTCAAGGCTTATCAAACAACATATTAACCTGCCCACTCAAGAACCATCGATATAGCAATTACAATTATGCAGCTATATTTAAATTGGCTTAAGTTCATGGTTAGTTTTGATTTATTTAACAAGGATATACAAAGTCTGCTTTCTTTTCTCCCAAAGACTGTTTCCCTCAGATTTTATATGTAAATAAGTAAAACAAACAAACAAACAGAATTCTGAGTTACTATATGAAATACCTGGGACTTATGGTCCCAGAAGAAGTGTCCCACATTGACCAGGATGATCCATTATGACCTGAGGACTTCTGTCCCTCCCTTTTGTACAGCAGAGCAAATCAAGATACAGATGGCTGCATAAAGACATCTCCACATCTCTATCTAGGAAAACCTGAGTTGGGTTGAACGCACACACACTGATCTAAGCAGTGCCTAGTGTTAAGGGAATTCCTCCATGCTGAGATAAGGAGCATCCCAAGAGGAAACACTCATTGCTTTTTTTTCAATGCTTGTGAAAATATTTGTGGTAACAAACAGTGAATTACCTGTTCAGCAGCAAATGCTAGTGAGCAAAGGGATCACTATTAGACCTTTTACCTAAAGATGTGGGAATTTCCTGACCCAAAGGATTTTTCCTGATTTAGTTACACAGAATTGCTCCTCCTACATCCATGCACATGGCCTTAACCTCCCAAAGTAAGAAAACAATAATATAGGGATATCACCAGAACAAATGGGTTGACATGAAATCCTGTCTTCATTACAGTTAACGAGAGTTTTAATATATACCTCAGTGGGAGTAGAATTTCTACATTGTTTCTAAATTCTGCTATAAGTGTACTCAATAAACAGAAAGTTTATTAAAATATTTTTAAAACTCTCTGCTTGATATAAAGCACAGAACTACAGAACTAAATTTAATTAAATCTTCAATGAAGTACATCTTTCCTGTGATCTTCCTGTTATATTTTCAAAGATGTCTTCCAGATCCAGTTAAGGCATGAGATAAAAGTCACTAACATTTTCCTTCTCCTTGAAAAGTTATCCAACTCTCATTTTCCTGTTCAGCAGTTGCTGATACTTAATATAATACTATCAATAGGAAATGTGAGACAGTACTCTGTCGCGGTACGCCGGAATCAGACACACACTCATGGAGTTATCGTGAATGTTCCAACTTTATTAGTTTGTAGCAGTTATTTATACATTTTGCTACTTCCGCGCACGCAGTGCTCAATCGTTGATTGGCTAGAACAGCTTGTTCACGCGGCAAGCATGCATAGCAGTTACTTTCTTATTGGTCTCTTAATACTTGCGTCAAAGCATATGCTTTTGCTACTTTTGTAATTAATGTATCTTGTTTCTGCTAACTCAGTTCCTTCTTTTCTGCAAACCTTAATAAATCTATTGTTCATTCTTTATATGTCAAGGCTAATATGTTCTTCATAGCCTTTTGTATGCAGAGAGTATATCCACAATTCCCCCTTTTTCTTTAGATACTAACATAGTTTGTTTAAACATCTGCGATAAGGCACTAGCAATCATTCGTTGCAAACACATACAAACACAAGGAATAATACATACGGCTCCAACAATGACAAGCAATAACGATAGCCCCATGCGTAATATTGATGTAAGCCAAGGTCCAAAACCCAATGATTTCAACCAGTCTTCTAACCCCATCCAGTATTCACCTGCAATTGTTCAGTCAAAGTGGTCAACTCCTGAATGTGAGCATGCATAGATTTTGAGTGACTGGACAGATTCATGCAACACATTCCGTCAAAGTCCTCGCAACCATGGCCATGTGCCAACAATAAAAAATCAATAGCAGCGTGATTTTGTAATACTGCATGCCTAATACTACCTAAATCTACTGTTAGCTCTGATAATATTTCTGATGTGATGCTCATTTTTGTACTGACTCAAACATCCTGTACCACACTCAGCTTCACCTGGCTGTTAATTAACTGTGCGGCTGTGTGGTCATCTCCTTTAAACATCACATACCCATTTTGTGAAAGAACAATTCCTAAAAGGTCTAACTCTTGATGTTCTACTATTGGATGATTTAAGCTCATTAATATAGTTCCCTGCCACCATGTGGTAGTATTTATGCCCAGGTGCTTGTTTTGTGCCATCACATTAGCTCGCGTAAAGTCTATAGTCACTAAAGTTTCATTGCCTACATACAGCTTAAAGGGTTGGGGGTCAAAGCTGGGTACACCGATTAAACATGTTTGAAAGGGGTCTCCAGGGGTAGCTAAGCTTAAGCAAAAATCTTGCCTGTTAGTAAGACTGGCAATAGTGGGCCATATGTTTGGCCGGGGGTCTACCCCTAAGTAGAGTGAGTCTCTGATAACCCACACACAGAGCAACATGCATGTAAGTAATCCAATCACTGGCTGACAATGAGTATTGATAATGCCTTGTGTAGAAGGCATTTTGCTGCCCAATATGTGTTTTCCTCTATACTTTCAGGCAATCTGCTCCCAGGCCTTAGTCGAGTTTGAATTGCCCTGGGGGCAGTCCAACTAGGATACTTACCACTACAGCTAATACAATAAAGCCGCTCGTTATCTAATACTAAGGTGTGCCTTCTCAATAGCTCTCCACAGCCACCACACTGAATTGTTAGCACAGCAGTGACTTCACACCATCCGAAGATGGCTTTTCTCTGTGCTGTAACACTGACTGATAACACCCTGGGCCCCAGCCCTTGGTTCTGGACGATCCTTTGGACAATCTGTTTGGCACTTAAGGGCCACGGCCCGAGCAGTTCTAGCAGTCGACCGGTGACCTGTCCAAGTGTTTGCTCACTACAAATATAAAGGCAACATTAAAGACAGTACATGTGGTAAAGTAATAAACTTACATCAAACAGAAATAAGCAAGGTAATACACATAATCATTAGAACATTAGAGAAAAAGTAGTGATTTAGAATGATACATCATCAATTCCCTAAATATTGTGGCATCACCCAGAGTCTGCAATAGCTGGTAAGCCCTGTTTCACACTGAAGACTTGGAGAACCCTTCCCGGGCAAGGTTTCCAAGTTTACCTTGAAAGGGGGTCCAGCTCTTATAAATCCAAATTGGCAAGTCAAAGTGACCTGAGTACAGTTTTGGTGCAGAAACACCTGGGTCTGTTGGCACGCGTCCAACCAGTTACAGCCAGGGCTTGGCCAGAGCCAAGGCTTTAACTGGAAGGGTCTCCCTAACATCTTGCAAGAAAGCTTCTATTAACAATAGTTGGGAAAGTTTCCTGAAATCATACAGGTCTTGTAGATAGTTACACAAAGGTATGGGAAAATTTATCAATGCTATCATGATTAAACTGTAAACAACTAAAAGAATGCATATATATAACTTTAAATAATACCTTATGGATAATGCACATTATAAAAGTCAGTGAATTCACGCTATAACATTAACAACATATTTAAAATCACTATCACATCATTAGTAACTGTGTGAGAGAATTCTGCAAGCGCTGCTGCGAGCTGAGAGTACACAGAGAGCCTTATCTCTCTTTCGCTGTCTGAGCTCAGAGCACAGTCCAAGAAGGAATTCCGGGGGAGTAGAGAGAAACTCTTGCAGACAAAGTGCGGGCATCTTCTCCCCCCTCTTCGCTCTCTCCCTCTCCCTTGGCCCAGCTGAAAGCCACAGAAGTTAATATCCAGCATAAACAGAATAGACAATTGGGGATACAAACATCATAAAGTCACCCTAGAACACTGTCCCAAGAAGGTCAGATAACTTTCTACACATCAATGCATATACAACATTATAGCAGAATAAAAGTAAAAAAGAAAACACTAAACAGCTTACAATTAATAACAGCGATAATTTGGAATTATTACTCATTTTTATGTGTTACAATTCTTCATCATAATTGTTTCAGTCGGTTTCACCTTTCTTATCCACTAAGGGTTTAATAGCCCCACTAACCGCAGTGGCTACATAGGCTGCTTTGACCTGTTGATCCATTCTATCAGTTAATTAAATCATATTAACTACTGTCACTGTTTTTAGTAATGTTCTGAGAATTTACTGCGTTTTTTCCATTTGTATTATCAAAGGTCAAAATTCAGAACATCTGGTCTTTCGTTCCCATGTCAAAGTCTGGATGGGTCTTAATGGTCTGATGCAATCGATCAGTGAAGACAGAATACCTTTTGTTGGGCCCTTGCTGTACATGCAAAAAGGCTTGCGGTCGGCCAGGCTCGGGCAGGGCACAGAGGGCAGGAAGGGCCGACTCCTGGGATTTTTGTAGCACCTGCAAGGCACTTTGCATTTGCATGTGAGTATACAGGTAGTTAAAATGTTACAGTAGTTCCCGGGATTAAGCCCCAGTCCCAGGTCCATTTTAAATGATTCTTAAGTATAGAATCATCCCATTGCAGTCCTCTCACAGAGAGTATACGTTGGAGGAGATTTAGGACTGCTGCTGGTGTTTTGTCCACCCCCATCTCCTCCCTGGCCGCTCACCTGGATCAGGACGAACTCCTTTCACAATCCCTTGTTCATCAGCAACATGTACGCTGAATGCCGTACATATCTCCTTTCCTCCGCTTTTTCTTGCGAGGCATCCTGCCAGGGCAGCAGTGATAACGACCAACTTTCCAACTTCTCTCACTCCCCTCACTTCTTGCCTTCGCTGAATATCTGCATTCTGCTGCGTCTGAGGGTTCCCGAGCTGCTTTTGGCTCCTTCCCCCCAGTCATGGTCGTATCCCACAGCTTATCAGCAACTTCTCTCCATTCTTCCGGCTCCCGTAATCAAATCAATCGGATTATTTTGTAGACTTCAGCATTTAAGCTCACTCAGCATTTAAGCTCACTCAGCATTTAAGCTCACTCAGCATTTAAGCTCACTCAGCATTTAAGCTCACTCAGCATTTAAGCTCCGTATTTAAGCGTTGGGGTCCCTTAAAATAAATCATGTGCTGCTTGCCTTTTCATTTCCTTATTCATCAGCGCTGTTGCAGCCCTTCAAGGTCTCGGCCTTCATGTCCGCTAACACGTTTGTAATGGTGCGCCAGGGAGCCCGCAGATCTTTTATATGTTTATCCTGATCCGTTACAGTCAAATCCCACATTCTGTCTCCTACTGCGCGCCATTCTGAATATTGAAAAACCAGGGGGGGCTGTTTAAAAAAACCTCTGTCCCGTCCCCACTGAATCAGCTTTGTAAGCAGCTTCTCCGCTACGGACTCCCCTCTCTTAGAGAGAATAGCTAGGAGCAATCGCTCAGCCGCAGCAAATTCTGCCTCCATCGGCATTGCCCCCTTTGTTCCGGGCATAGTCTCTCGAGAGTCTCTACAACAAGCCGTATCCGCGCGCTTCAGCCTTACCTCCCGGAGGAGATCAAACGGCTCCGCTCTTCAACGCTCCTCTGCGTCTCTAGGGCGAGTCCTCGGGGTCCCTGTTCGGGCGCCAGATGTCGCGGTACGCCGGAATCAGACACACACTCATGGAGTTATCGTGAATGTTCCAACTTTATTAGTTTGTAGCAGTTATTTATACATTTTGCTACTTCCGCGCACGCAGTGCTCAATCGTTGATTGGCTAGAACAGCTTGTTCACGCGGCAAGCATGCATAGCAGTTACTTTCTTATTGGTCTCTTAATACTTGCGTCAAAGCATATGCTTTTGCTACTTTTGTAATTAATGTATCTTGTTTCTGCTAACTCAGTTCCTTCTTTTCTGCAAACCTTAATAAATCTATTGTTCATTCTTTATATGTCAAGGCTAATATGTTCTTCATAGCCTTTTGTATGCAGAGAGTATATCCACAGTACTCTTAATTTTCATGAAAGAAAACTCCTGTCTTACATTATGCCCCTTGCTTGAAAGGGCCCAACGCAGTTTCTCAGTGGGCTGTGGGTTCTGAAAGACATGAAAAGGGTTAAAACATTTCATTATTTCAGGTTATTCGCATTTAAAACATTTTGACAGTTCAGTAGTGAATAGAAAGGCTGTTTTTAATTTATGTGATTTCCTTTGAGCAGCCTGAATGTAAATAGAGAAAAAAGAGGTAATAAACACACAACTCAGCCCTCTTGTCCTCTCAAGCCCTCTCAAGAAAAAAACAAATTGCAAGGAAATTACAGACATGAAATTAAGAATATAATTTTCAGTAGAAAAGGCATTAGTAAAGATAGATTAGAAATTCTTATTCCTGGTCTCATTTGTGCACTTATTGTTCCTTGATGACATCATAACAAGCCTTCCACAGCACATCAATAAAACAATAGCACAAAGAATAAATTGCTTCTATTAGAGTGGGATATATCCTAAGTATTCTGATGGCACTGAACAAGAGGCCACACTCTTTCCCACAAACCTGAACTAAGCCCATTAAAATGTCTCTGAAGGTTTGTACAATATATTTTTCTGACTTCCCTTGTTTCAAAATTTTTCTGTGTTCTGAAATCCACTCATCAAAAATGGCAAAACTGATGTTTAGTGATGACTTTTTTTAAAACACACACTACTTATTTTTCAAATATACTACATTGTACCACAAACATTTTCAGTATGAATATTCTCTGTATTTCACTTCATACTGTAGGTATTGAATAACCTTCACTATCAATACCAAGTTCACCACCAGCCACAAAGTTAAAAGGTTATTTTTCACCCCCTCCCACAAGTGCCTTGGTTCCCACATTGTCCACTTTACATGTATAATGTTCTGACCTAGACTGAGGAATAGTTAGAAAAACTGAGCAGAATTGTCCGAACTAGAGCCTATACAAGTTCTGCATGAAGTAGGAACATAAGGTTTACACAAGATGTGTCATCTTCTGTTCCTGGCCTGCCACAGCCCCTTGGTGCTGGTCATGAGGATGGGACATGGTGGAGAGCTTAGGTCCTGCAAGTGCAAGAATTAGAGCTGCTATATCAAAAGTCACTGACTCTTTAACAGGACAGGTTTGGACTAATCCATGGGATTTTGCCTGACATAGAAACCTCTGGCACACTTCCCAGACACCTTGAAACCATCTCTTCACATCAAACCTGCCAGGACACAGTCTAAAATGGTGTGAGTGTTAAATATCAGTAACACAGAAACTTTTTGTGGGTTTTGGTATGTGGTTATTGCTTTTGGTTGGTTGGTTGATTGGTTGGTTGTTTTTTTCCTTTCTGTTTGAAAACTTGCAGAATTGTTTAGGCTTTGCCCTGGTCTTCATATTAAAAGTGTGGCCAGCAGCCACACAGGGAGGTGATTCTCTTGCTCTGCTCCACTCTTGTGAGCCACACCTTGAGTATGGCATCCAGCTCTGGAGTCCCCAGCATAAGAACCACATGGACCTGTAAGAGAAGGTCTAAAGGAGAGCTGCAAAAACTGGGCAGAGCATTGGAAAAATCTCTCCTATGAAGAGAGTATGAAAGATTTGAATTTAGAGAAAGAAATGACCTGTGGAGACCTTATGGCAGCATTTCAATACTTAAAGCTGCCTCATACGGAAGAAAAAGAGAGGGGCAACGATTTTAAATTGAAAGATAAGAGGTTTAGATTGGACATAAAGAAAGAAATTTTTTATAATGATCATGAGAAGCATTCTGGTCAGGTTGGATGAGAATTTAAGCAACCTTTTATATGGTGCATTTGGATATTTAAAGGTCCATATCAGCCAAATAATAAAAACTTGCTCCAGACCCAGCTACATACAAAACTGTGTAGGTCTGCCTGAAACCATAGGCTGTACAACGCCACAGTGAAAACAAAATGAGAATGATGCATATAAACAGGCCAGAAACAAACAGCACAACGTAAATGTAAAAACCAAACAACATCTTGCACTGTGCAAAGAGGTATCAGGGATTGAAGATGCCAACACACAGATCAGAGGTAAAGAACAATAGTCAGAAAAAGAGCTACTGAGATGCAGCAATTATGTCTAGATACCCATTTATTTTAAGTAGTACTGGAGAAGCAAGGAGGAACTAAAGCAAATGGCAACATTTACAAAAAAAAAAAAAGAAGAAAAGAGAATTCCTGAATAATAATCTAAGCAGATTATTAGGGGAAGTACAAAGGAGAAGAGTAGGAGAAAGAAGATGAGGAATGATAAACTAAAAATTGAAACTGAAGCTGCTTTTTGAGTGGAAATCCATGCTGACTAAATCTTTCTGTGGAAATTGCCAGCAGGGAATGGATCAAAGGCAATAACATAAAAATGATCACAAGTGGGTATTAGACATATAATAAATGTCTTAGAGAAGTCCTTGATAAATTCAGAGCTCCTTCAATACCAGACTTTAATGAAAAATATATACCTGACTGACTAAACATTAACAAACCCCTACTGGTATGTCAAAACACACTGAAATGAGGCCTTGAAAAGGAAGAAAGTAGACAGTCAAACCACGGCAGAAGGCTAATAACACTTGACAATAATAAACCTGGTTCAATAAGGGTGAAAGCGACTGCAGAAAATCTGAAATCCCAGCTGGAATATCAAAAGGAGTCAGCCTCCCCCTGCCCCAAGAGCTCTGTGCAGCACCGTGCCTCCCAGCACAGGCACAGACGCGCCGCGGCAAGGTCGGCTGTTCAGACAGCTCAGTGTGTCCCCACGGATTTCTGCCACATCCACAGGGATGCCACATCCTGGCAGGAAGTGCTTCCACTCAGACTATTTGCAGTACATGGCAGGCGGGAGGTCATAGCCTTGCTATTGGGCTTCTAGCCCTTGACAGACTTTTCTTCCAATAAATTGGCAAGTTATTTACTGATTTCATTTGTAGTCTCTTGTATCCAAAACATTCCTCAGCAATGAATTGTTCAACAGACCATCCTAAAACACCATTTCCTTTTGCTTGTATTGTGTCACTTAATGATTTCACAGAATAAATTTCTACTTTGTATTCAGAAAAATCACTAATGATCTTTCTCTAGAAAGTTTCTCTGTGACATTGTTGATTAGATGTTCCTCTGCTAAATCTCAAGCATCTCTCTTTTTAAAAGGAACAAAGTTTGCTCAAGTGTTTTAGAAAGGGTCAAATATTTCCAATTTTTTTCCTTTTTTCCCCAGTTTAATGTTCCAAATATAAGGGCAAATACAAAATTACTTTGATTTGTTTTCTTTCTTCCTCTGCTTTCCACACAAGGAAATAATACTTCTCCTTGGGACAATGAAGAGTTGCGGGCAAAGAAATTTATTTAAGTTTGGTCAGCTACATGTTCTGGAATATACCAATATAAGTCCAGAATTTCAACCTGGTGCTCATTAATTAATGATTAGAGAAGACTGAAAAATTCACATAAGTTAAGTCTACAAAATTATTGATGTTACAAATCCCACTAAAAATTTCTCTCTGAGGGGTTGTGAAATAGGATGCAAGATCTAAAATTTGTAACTTCCATTGTTCTGGTGCTTGTTATAGGAAATTAAATTTTAAATTTTCTTACTAAAGGATATTATAGCTAACAAAGAGGACTAGTAAGCCGTTATTTTATCTTAAATTGATAAAAAGGGTATTTATTTCACTATATATCCTCCTGTATTATTCATGTATGAAATATAATTATCATCACTAGAAATGCATGAAAGAATAACATTACATTCTGAAACCTCACAAATTTCCACAGCAGACTCTTTTTGTTTTAAAAAGAACCCCAAACTGCTATAAAAATAGGTTGTAAAATGGAAGTAAACAAAAAATTCCATTTACCATCAGAATTCTGAGTCTTTCATTACAAAAATGGCTGGTGGGGTGAGGATGTTGATCAATCCTCTCTTTTCTCAGAAAAAATAATTGCAATAAATAGCAAGAATTACAGAAATAACTGAAGCGTGATTTTTGTGATGCTGTTTGGCTTATTACATAGCAGATAATCAGAATGCCCAAAGAACAACTGCTATCTTATCTCACTGAGGAGTGAAAAGGAAGAGCGGAGGATGAAAAGCAGGACAGCTTATGTGATTGTAACTAAACCCACTTAGTTCCTTAGCCCTTCCTATCTCTCTTGAAAGGATGAACAACAAAATCCTGGATGTAAATGATGTTTGTTCATTACATATGTATTTGACGCCAAACTGATATCTCAAAGTTATACCAAAAACCATAACAAGTACCTGTATATTACAAAAAAAAATTAACATAAAAGACAAAAGTAATAATTGGAAAAAGAATGTTTTTTATTTGCGTTCACAGAACACACTGCTTTTCTATATTCATAGCAAATGTATCATTCTAATTTTTAATCAATATTCCATTACTTTCGAAGCTACTACCTAATTGATAAAAAGATTAAAATTATTTGAGTGGATTTTTTTGTTTACTTTTCTTAACCACTTGTAAAATAGGAAGATATCAAATGCATTTTATATCTACTTAATTGCAATGTTATTTTGCATTATTTATTTTCTTTTGATTTTGGTCCTTATTTTTCACACTTAAATGGAGAAACTTTGAAGGGACAAGTAAGGTTTTATATATGTTACTCAGAATACTAAAAGTTTTAGTAATTATACCAAATATAGCATTAATATTTAACCATGGACTTAAATATTGTACTTGCATTTTTAAATTCCATAAAAGTCAATGAAGAAAATCAAAACTTTACATATATATGATCTTTTTAAAATCATCACAAAATTGTGATAGACTCCCTTATGTACTACTTACATTTTGCAGTATCAAAGATCTATAACCATCTTTGTTTACAGAGATAACCATATAATCTGCATGAGCAGAACAAATGTAGTGGGGTAGAGATAATGATTCTTTTTTTAATAATACATTTTGCAATACAGTAAAACTGCCCTAGGTCTCTTAAGAAAGAGGTGCTTAGTTTTGTCTCAGAAAACTGCATTCCTTTAGTTTAAATAGTTTAGCTCTAAATTTACCTTTGCCTCCTCCAGCTACTCCCATTGTTCTCATTGATGTCACATTTAACACTCTGGTGTAAAACATCTGATGGAACAGCAACAAATGTCACCATGGTTTAATGGCAGCTAGAACAAAGCTTTCCTGGCAAAAAGAAGATTCGGAGGCTTATTGGGAGTGGGTGTGAGCCAAGGGAGTCTGCTGTTGCCTTTGGCTTTCTGCCAGAGAATTCAATTAAAGGGTTTCATACCTATAGAGTTCAAAACTTTCAAAAGGGAATCTGACTTTCAAGAGGTTCTCAAATGCCTTTCTTTGCTGCTTTGAATTTTTGGCTGACAGCTCCTCTTTTTCCTAGGAGTTGGTGTATTGGCACAATTGTTTATACCTCCCTAAGCTGGCTTCCCATGCTTAGCAAATATACTGAAAATGTGAGTTTGAGGGATTTACTATTTCTAATGATTATTTATCTGACTGCGGTCAACAAACAACCTACTTATATGGAGAGGAAAGAGGAAGAGGAGATATCTCAGATGTATGATTATATCATACATTTAGAAGAGAAAAAGCAAAATGAAGGTCTGACTGACTTACACTGCCTTTGGTCCTGGAGTCTAACATTTCCTATTCACTAGGAATCTCTGAAAGTCCTGTAGGAGCTGACAAGATACTGGTTAGAGACAGAGAAGATTATGAAGCCCAAAGATGAATTTGACCAGAAAATTATTTAAAAGTTCTGTCTTATTTTTAGATTTTCACCAAAAAAATCCAGTCTCAAGTGAATCTAAATGCTTCGTTTGAAGCATTGAGGTGACCTACAAGACTTTAAGCAGGTGGTGTCAAAGCAGTGAAAGCCTAACTTGATGAGGTGTGGGGAACACTATATGGTAAATATGGAAGCTACAGTTTTAATACAGGTATACAGCCAATAGACAGCCCAAAACTAACTGAGAGGCTGTTCTAGTACACAGCTCAGTGGAAATACTTCAAATATAGTGTATTTGAACATTATAGACTCAAAAGAAAGGCTGGAAAGGGAAAGAAAGTTTGGAAAGAGAAGAGTGCTTGGCAACTTAGTAGAAACAGAACACAATTTTCTCTCTTCATAACTTCTGAGTGTTGAAGTGTTGTTGTTTGTGACACAGCAAACCCATATAAGATACACAAGAAACAATAATGAATATCAGATCTTGGACTCTTTCTTCAGAACAAACTTACACCTCATGCCCCTCAAAAACGATTATGAGAAACAAAATTACACTAAAATAATATCTTTGAAATCCCCTGCACAGAACTGTGCAAGGGCAACAGAAAACCCTACAACACTAACATGTGAAAACATTTCCATCACTGAATAGATCTTCCCAACTCTCAGGAGGTCAAATATAGGAAATGTAGGTTTAAAGAGGGAAGGGATGGGAGGGGAAGGGAAGGGAAGGGAAGGATGCTTTAATAGCATTATGTTTATATGCCTTTTTATTTCTACAAAAGGTCTTGATAGAAGATGAACACTTTCCTTCCAGATGCCTCTTTGCATCACAGTAATATTAATACCTTTTCCTCCAAAGAGTACAGAACTTCTCTCTATTTTTCTTTTTATAATACCGTGTGGGGGAGAGTCGGTGGTAATTTTAGGACCAGTATGACCATCAAATGAATTAATGTCCCCTCTAATAACCCTGCAGAATATCCCAACTGGAATAAACAGATCACATGTAATGAAAGATAAATAATATATGCAACATTTAAAAGATGAGAAAATAAGTCAAGATTTATAGCTGTAATTTACATTAATCATATCTTTTGTCAAATTATTTTTGACTATTAGTCAGCCAAATATTTTGAATTGATATATTTTCTGTCATTATATAATTAATTTTTAACTCTTTAAAAAGTAAGGCAGGGCAGAGGATATTATTTTGAACAGTTGTTAAGTTAATGAATCAAACCATTTCCTAGTAGATTTGGATTTTTTCCAGCAAATCCTTGAAAAACAAAACCAGTATCTATTTTAAATAACACATATTCAAAACATTAAAATTAAGTAGTTTAGGGGCAAAAGTTAATGTAACAACAAGAAAAAAAATATTTTATATGTTTCATTAAAAAGCCCTAAAAACGCATTTTGAAGAAAAATTGATCAGTTACAAATAGCTTTGAGATTGTGCAGTCATTTATATATTCTCAGTGTTTTACGATGCAGCAAATAAGCACTTCACAACCTAGAAGGACCATACCTGAAATGGCTTAGAACTGTTGATGAAGACTGTCTGTCTGATCCATCTGTTTCCTTGATTTCCAAACTTGTACCACAACAGCCAACCCTTAGCATTACTTACAGTTCTTTGGAACACTGACAGCTTATAAACTTCTTTTCCAAACATGTGATAACGAAAGCAGAAAACACAGGTTCCGTTGCCAGAAGGGTTGAAGAGAGGACTAAGCAAAACTGATTTATCCTGGAACTGGCGTGGCTCAGAGGATTCCAGGTAAAGGTATTCTCCTCTGGCTGTGCCTGTCGTGTGATCCTTTAACAGGCCTGTATTAACTGTGGGGGTTGGACCATGTATTCTGATCCAGTCAAAGTCATCCTCTGCATCCTGCTCCCAGTTGCACAGCCCATTTTCAAAGTTACACTGTAGGTCAGGGTCTGAAATAAAAAAACAGAATCAAAAGGGGATAGTGCTTTAATATCTATATATTTTTATCTTTGCAAATATTTATTTCCAATGTATATCTGTCAAATTGCACTTAATTTATTGAATAAGAAGAACTGTTAATAAAATTATCCATGTTATTAATCTTATGTATTTTTAAAATTAAAGACTGTAAAGTTCTTTACCTGAGAGTGAATAGATCAAAGGAGTTAAAACTGAGGTTAATTGGACGAAATAAAACATACCATACTATCTTGCAGGCGTGTGTGATAAGTGATCTAATATATTTTTGCTTGGCATATGTAGTACTAAAAATGCGTTGTGGTTTAGATCTTTATTATTCTTAATAAAATTAACATGGTAATTTTATCAAGGCTAAATCAAAGAGTTTATAACACAACTGGGTTTCTTTATTTGACACCAAGGCAAAATGTATTGATTACATCTAATATAAAACAATAAAATGTATCAGAGGTTGTGAACTTTCAGTTTAAATTTGCATCTGCTTTCCATAAGCAGTAACTGACATTATAGCATTTTTTTTTTAAATTAAGCTGTCATATTTAATGATGTTTAAAACTGCTACTCAAATCTTATAGTAGACCTCAAAATGGGTTATAAAGAATCTAGGCATTCAACAAGTAGAGAAACTAAGATAAGCTGGAAAGTCTTCACTTTCTTTTAAATTTAGAGCAGTTTTAAGTTGATATTCAGCAAATATTACTGCAGACTGAGTTCACCTCAAGCATGTAAGGTGCCGCCTGTTTCTCAAACTGATTGTGATTTGCATAATTTAGTTACCTCAGGAAGTGATAAAGCAAATGCTAGTTAATTTTATTTTATATTAATGTTCTTGAGTTCTTAAAATTGATGTAAAATTGATGAATTGCATGCTTCAGGGGAAAAACCATCAATAGCAGCACCCTTCAGCATTCAAGGTGAACATCAAAAATGTGAATGACTCATAGCTTTCCTCAGTACTTTCGAGTTCTTTCTTTGAAGGGGACAATATGTCCAACAGGAATCCTATCTTTAGTATAGATATTTTAGCTTTTTTTTGATAGGAAGAGTATCGGTCCTAGAGAGAGGTAGGACACTCCTCTCAGTCCATCAGTACATATTACACTGTACCTCTGTCCGTAAAATCTAAGATAGCACATCGACCCAAAACAACTCTCAGACTTTAAATCCTCTCTTTCCAAAGAGACTTGCGATTAATGTTCATGTTTTACACAAGATTAAAAAAATAATAATTGCTTTGGGTAAAGGAGATAGAATTCCATTTACCCTCAGTTTAACTCATCATATGCACTTAAGTTTAAAATTATCATTCTGTTTTATCTCTAACTCTGTTCAGTAGAATCATTACTGGCTGTAGCAATTCTATGCTCTTTTGGTCCAGGAATGAATTGGCAAGTCAATTTTTGTGTGGTGTAAGTAAGCAATGGTGGAAGGCACTTACCACAGCTGTCTTTATCTGATCCATCCCCACAGTCATCCACAAGATCACAGACCAATGAACTGTCAATACATGCTTTGGTGTCTCTGCACCAGAAGTGATTTGGACCTTCACAACTTAATGCTGGAGGTGGGAGAGCACGGTTTTTAAATCTAATGTCATCAATTGCTGAGACGCCCTCATAAAAACCCAGACTGATTTTTTCAAGTGAAAATTGGAAAGGATGTGGAAGGTGTCCAAGCTGAATGACTGCCTTCAGCCATTGATTTCCCTCGTTGAAATACGTCCTCCAAAGGACAGTAGGCTGTTTCAGCCCATCCACAAGCAATTGCAGCTCTGCTGCCCAACTGACTGTCCATAACTGTAATACCTAAAATAACAAAAATAAGAATATTAAGTGGCCAAATGATGAAAATAGACTACATCAGTTACAATGACCAATATCTTTCCTGTTATATCTCTGTGAGTTATAGGAATTCCACAGGGCCTGCGATTCAATTCATTTTCTGAATGAGGGCAGAATAGTCTGCTATATCAGTTAGGCCTCATCTCAAGAATTGAAGGTTTTGAGAGAAGAAGCATACTTCATTAAATTGAAACCCATAACTGAAGAGACACATTTGCTTTCATAGTAAGCAACAAACACTGCTCACTCAGATGCACAATGTCTTTTTATAAATTTAATTCAGTACATGATTGTAAAGTTTCAAGAAGGAAAACTTACTGAATGCATAAGTAGGCCTTCTATCTATGTTAGTTATTGTTAACGTGTTGCCTTCAACAGCATTTAAAACTATTAAATACTTATGCTGGCAATTGTACAACAAACTGAGAGCAGAAGCAAATATACAATCAACAACTTGCAGTGTCCAGCTTCAAGGCATGCATCTCGGATAAAAAGACAATCCCACTTCCTATGGCAGATATATTTGACATCACTGAAACAAACTGCACTTAATAACATCAAGGTCAGGCCAAACATTTATTTAAACAGTAGTCCCAAGTTGGTCTTAGTAAAAAGATTATCACAGTTTTATTTTTTCTGTCTATCTTTGACAAGTTTGCACAAAGACTGAGACTAGAAAATTACTGAATATGTTTGGGTTTGATTGTTGATTTTTTTTGTTGTGGGCTTTTCTTTTTGTTTGTTTGGGGGTTTTTTCTGTGTATATTAAAAAAAAGAAGAGGAAACAAAGAACCAATTTTCACACTGGAACTTTTGCTTTAATATTATGACATCAAATATTTAGATGACTCAAGGACATACTAGATTTTAAAATGCTTTCCTTTCCTTGAAAAAAATCCACATTTTCAAATTTATTTAACCAAAAAATTGTTAGCAAAAAGTGGTATTTGCCCATGTATATGCAGGAACGATCCTTTACTATTATTTTGCTCAGAGCATGACAACAAAGTCATGTAATGTTTCACTTCTATTCTCCAAGTGTTTCATCTTATATCTGTGTACTGCTCTCAGTGAAGACTATATGCTGACAGAATAAAATGAAATAAATACTTCAGAGAAAGGTGTATCTATTTCAAACTATAACCTCCATTTCAGTCCAAGAGAAGCAATGTGAGATGATTCAGGAATTTTAAATGTAAATTATTTCATACCAAAAGGACAGTGTGCAATTTGATCCAGTTTGCCTGAACTTTGGGCTTCGTAGACAAGCTATTTGTGAAATGCTACTGCTCTTCTTCAGAATGAACATAAAATGACCTGTTAAAATAAAAATAAAACAAGACTTCAGGCTGCAGACATAAAGGGTGTCTAAAGGTTCCTAAAACACTCATGGCCTCCACTTAAAATCCAGTTAAAAGCAGGTTTATCTATTCCATTTCTCCATGTCTAGGCCTGGCTTGTCTCACCTTCAGGTTTGTTAGATGTGTGATTCCGTGGAGGAGCTTGCTTCTGAAACTCAGGTGGAAGAGCACTGCTGGAATTTCCTACCCAGTCAAATTCATCTGCATTCACAGCTTCAATCCAGCCACAGCTCTCTCTTTCAAAGTCACATATGGCTGCTGGAATAAAGAAAGAGACTTTTCATTTCTATTCACAGCATTACTAAACAAGCTTTGCAGTATGAAAAGGGAATAAGATGTTTCTAATATACCACCAATATTCTAGGAATAAGTCTAGGGAAAGGGCATGGGAAGGCAGAGTGGCTTCATTCCAGACATGAAGTATTTGCTCAGTAACAGCTGAGTAAAAGGGCAGCCACAGAGGAACACCCAAGCCATCACTCTGTGCACTGTGCTCAGTGAAACAGCTCCTTCTCTCTTAGGGTGCTTCAGCCAAAGCACTCAAAGCAGGCGAGGAGGTGCTGAAAACAGACCTCACAATCCTCCTGGTACAGAGCAAGAACATGGGCACACGAAGCAGCAACAGACCTTTTGCAAGATCTTTTTTGGTGTTGGAGCCAGAAATTAATCCCTATTTTTTCCTAAATGCAATTATTTTAATGATAACAAAATCCTTCCTCTATTCACAATTGGAATAAAGGTAAATATCAGGCATTAGTGAGACACTATGATATTGGTAATCCCTGAAACACAAACTACTGAAGTGAAAAAGATCTGAAAAGCTGCATTCAGCTTCATTCTTCAACTCTTTGATTAAAAGAGCAGTGATATTTTGGAAGAGGTATTTATTACAAATAAAGGAAAGAAAAGGAGTGGAAGGGTGTCATTTATGAACGAATGTAAATGGACTAAAATTGATTATGCTATAATGAAGAAAGAATCATGGAATGGTCTGGGTTGGAATGGACCTTAAAGATCTTTTAGTTCCAACTCCCTTGCCATAGGCAGGGACGTCTCCCACCAGACCAGGCTGCCCAGAGCTTGGCCCCAAACACTTCCAGGGATGGGCCGTCCACAGCTTTTCTGGGCAGCCTGTTCCAATGACTCACCTCCCCCTTGGTAAAGAATTTCTTGACATCAGATTTCCCTCTCTGGCATTTTATAAAAAACCTTGGTTAAATCGCAAAATTATATTTCTTATTTCTGCAAATATAACAGGTTTAAATGGAAAACATTATGAGAATTATTTAAAGATTTTAAGCAATAATTTATTAATCATATATATAGAATAAATAAAGCAAATATTCAGGTATGACTGTCAGAATTCTGCTTTTATTTTATAACTTATCATGGCTTTCAGTGGTCATATTATGCTATGGCCATAGTATGCTATGCAGAAGATTCTCATATCAGAATCATATGAAGTCTCTTGAGGAATAAGATTACATCAGTGTTTATTTATGGAAAATATGGGAGGATTTTTTATTTTTTGTGTTTGGTTTTGTTTGTTTTCTTCTTTAGAAACTATGTTACACCAAGTTATACATAATTTTTTAGAAAGAATGAAAAATTACTAATGAGGCATGCTAGAAATATTGATGGCTATAGATTGTAAAAAGAGATTTTGTGAATTATTAAGCAAAGCACTTAAAACTTCACATTTAGCTTAAAAAAAATAAAGAAAATTCCACAAATATGGAAGAACAAATAATGTTTAAGAGATAAAAGAGAATATAAGTTTGCTCTACATACGGTGTATGTGGGTCAGAAATGGCAATGATGAATGATGCAAATCAAATGTGACTGAAAAACAAAAGGAAGGAATTTTTTGACAGAAATTTTTGATAGAATAAAATGAAGACAAAATATATCTGCAAATATTCAAGGACCTAGGCATAAGAGAAATTACTGGAAATCCCCAGAGAGAATAGAATGAAAAAGGAATATGGACAGCTATTTTTGACTTGCTTTTTTCTCGATAGAAGAAACCACCACATATTCCCAGGAGAACAGCAACAAAGACTATGACAGACCTTGGACACAGATGGTTACACCAAATGAGGCAGATAAACAAGATAAAACTGTTAAGTCTGAGTCCAGACTTCTTGCATCTGTAACTTGTAACACAGACAAAACACAAAAGAAAGGATGCACCAGACCATTTAGCTTAAGCATGGATGAGTACACTGAGATAAAATAACCCTGAAACCTTCAACTGAATCTCAAACCAACTATTTAACACCTAGGGAAAATACAAGAATAGAGTAAGCTGGTAGAGCCTGAGAGAAATGCTCTTGGATCTTGATGCTTGATAACACTTCAATTATCTAATTGTCTTGTCCCATAACTTCTTTGATTGGCACTTCCATTTCAGACAGACTATTCAGACAAAAAGGCTCTTCCTTGGGTACTTTTGTATTTTCTCTCACAGTGAACTCACACAATCTAATCTGCTTTTTTCCTTAGACTTTTGGTTTTGCTTTTCTTCTTTTTTTTTCTCACATGCTGTCTTTATACTCTAACCATCACATGAGCCTATGGACTCTGCCAGGCCATTTTCTCTTCATGTGCTGATGAATTTACTGCTAGCATTTCTTAAACTTGTTCTGTCATCCTTACTGTGTTTTTACATTTAACCTACCAAAATTTATCATCTTTTCTATGTTTTTAATTTAGAAAATACTTCAACCATTTTTTTTTTACTCTAGTGGTATCCATGCCAGCTGTATGGATATATTTTTCTTTGCTGCCTCTTTTAGCATCTTTTTTAACAAGCTCCCTCACCAGTCAAGGAATCAGAGATCCTTTGAGCAGAGCATTTTAGAGTGGTTGGCTTTGTTGGTACTCTGAGAAAGCTGCCTTTACATCTTCAATAAATTCAGTTTTCCCTGAGGTGACTTGTTAGGAAAGAAACCTAGATTCCTTTGTGATTTGGGATTCTTATGCAAAGTGCTTTTTCCTTTTTTGTTTTGAGGAGTTTTATTCTAAGGCCTTTGTAAGTCAGTTGCTCAGTTTCTCTGTTAGCTGAGTGATGTCTAACATGAATTTAATAAACAGTCCTGCTCAGAAGAGTATTTTAAAAAACAAGAGTTTAAGATATTATTATTTTTTTCAAGAATGGAAGTTCATAAATCTCTACAACCCCCAAAATATCTTACCTTGTCTTTCAGCCTGTGAAAGTTTATACAGAATGCACCATAAATTAAAAAAATCCAGGTGAAGAGCTTTCATCATCATTACTGGCTTATAATATTTTCTTTTACTCAAAAACTGTTTCTAAAGCTCCAATATGCCAATAAACTTTAAACTAATTTTTGATCAGTAATTTTAAGATAAATTTAGGAACTTGCTAGATGGAAAAAAATTTGTCATCATCCTTATTCAACAGTAACCAGTTTAACTCTGGACACAGCAATCTTAAACTATTTTAACCCTCTTTAAAACAAAAACACACTGAAAAACATCTGCCTTCCCGTTTTTATGTTTTCTATCCCAGCTACTATTTACTAATTCCATTACATGCACTCAATCAAATAACACCGTACTTTGTAGGTTCAGTGGCCTTATTTCTACAGGGACAAACTGAATAGAGAACAATTTAAAAATTACTGCAGAAGTTCATCAGCAAGAAGCAATGCTAATTGCAATAAACAAACAAACAAACAAAAGACAAAAAGCAAGTCATTACCTGAAGATCAAACAAGTCTGATCTTTACAAAATCCACAGTAGAGCTCCCCCTTCTCTCACTTTTCATCTCCAAATATTAAGTGCTACAAATTTGAAAAAAATAACCACCACCACTCTCCCAAAACAAACAAACAAAACCCAAACAAACCCAACCAAATAAAAACCCCAAAACAACCAAAACAAAACAGATCTACACTTGAACATAAAGGTTTAAAACAAAGAGATGTGGTAATCTCCTCTAGAGATGACTACAGGAACAAAGCATTCCAGAACATTTTCTTTTGCTAAATTCTGTTGGGAAATCCATTGCAATAGCTATGAAATTGCAAGACTTCTTTGTGATTTCAGTCCTGTGGGCTTTTTAGTATTAAATAGACATGACTTGTACATAACACAGAGATGTATATCTCTTGTAAAATGAGAAATAGTTTTGCATGTAAGGAAGGCAAAATGTGCAGAGTAAGAAGATTTTGTCATAAATAAATCTACTGATTTCACTGTGCGTCTACATTTTTAAAAACTAACTGCACTACATGTCTCCTAACTTAGATGTAAGGCTTACAAAAATTGAGATTTTTACAGGGGAAAATAAAATTCTAAACAAAAATTCTATAAAACTGATGGGGAAGTTCCTGTTTTTGCTGAACTATACAAAAATAAGATTATAAATGATTGCTTATCAGGTCTTCTTGTTATTCACCCTGTTTTCTCTGCCACTGAAGCTCATTCAACATTTTTATCAAAGCGCATAATCTGCTGGCAGTCAAATAAGAGTAACTATGCAATGAGACATAGGTTTTGCCCAAAAAAATACTATGTAGATATTTGCCAAAAGAAGTAGACAAATTAAACTAATGACTCCTGGGTTCTATAGAAATTCTGAAAGTGTGCATGGTCTCTGTCAGAAAAATGTCCTTGCTCTTTCCTCAAAGCTCTTCTTTTCCACAACCTATTTCCTGTTTTACCTATTACACAACTGCTCTTTGATGACCACTTATCTCAGTTGTAATATCACTGGAAACCCTCACTCTCTGACCTCATTTCCCCAGTCAGCTCCCTGCTCCAGGTCTTCTCATGCAGTCTCAGCTCTCTGTCACTTAACAGCCACATTTCATTCTGATCCCTCCCAAAACATCACTGCTCCACATCTGTATTCTTAATTATCATTCTCTTCTTGCTTTATTCTCTCTTAGCAGATGTTTAATCTTCCATTATTGTTCTCTCTCCTGACATTGGATCAGAGGCACTTTGATCACCTAGTCTTAGTCCTCTCTCCAGAGCAGCCAAACTCCCTTCTGCCCTGGTTTCTTCCAACCCCAAGGTTACTTCTCTCCTACTCCTGCAAGCTCAAACAATGCAGTCATTTCTTGCCCACTATCAAAAGTCTTTTCCTTTCACTGTAGATGGGATTTTAGTCCCATCCCTTCCCCATTTAACTCCCATGAACTGATTCTTATGCAGTTATCTAGGCACTGCCAGTATTAAGTCCCTTCTCCAATTTACTAGCTGGTAATCCTTTTATTCCTTGAACTTAAGCCCATCTTTCTGATCTGGCTGCTGTTTCTGTTCTCTCCTTTAAGAATTACTGAGTTGTCTGGCTGAAATGGAGCAGCAAGCATATGAGACAGATATTTTGTTATGCAAGATTTGACTCTAAAAATGAGATTTTGGAAGACTTACTGTCTAATTGCAGCAGAAGTTTTATGATTTGCCATGATTAGTAGTGTGAAATAGGGGTAATGTTTCTTATAACACTGAGGAGACTCTTATTATTTATATGAAGGTAGCCATTAGAAACTAAATAATGTTTATCTTTAAACAGTTATGCGACAAAAGTAGCTTTTAAGAACCAATACATGCATCCTTCTCTTTACTTGCCTTCTAACTCAAATTAAGGTACATAAAACCCTGCACAAACATATAGATTATGTCCAGTTTATGAATTACTTAATTTAAGGCTAGCCTTAACACGCTTGTGCTGCCCTAAATTGTACACCATAGAAATAATAAGTATTAAATGCATCTTTCATTTAGAAATAAACACAAAACAATGCCATGTGTTTATGTGTGCTGGTTTGGGCTGGGGTGTAGTTAGTTTTCTTCATGGTAGCTGACTGTGTTTTGGATTTGTGCTGGAAACAGAGTTGATTATTCAGGCATATTTTAATCATTGCTGTACAGTGTTTATAAAGAGCCAAAGCCTTTCCTCCTCATGTGATCCTCACATGGCCCCACCAGCAAGAAGTTTGGGAATGTATGAAAAACTGTGAAGAGACAGAGCCATGACAACTGATCTCAACTGGCCAAAGGAAGAGCCTACATCCTATGGTGTCATGCTGAGCAATATACTCCTGGGAGGTACTCCAAGTGATGGTGCTGATCTTCCCAAGTCACTGTAATGTGTAATGGGGGCCTGCTCCCCTGGGGATGGCTGAACACCTGCCTGCCAATGGGGAATGATGAATGAATTCCTTGTTCTGCTTTGCTTTTGTGCATGTGTAGTGGTGGTTCAAACCCAGAGAGTTCCTTTCCCCCTGAGGAATCTGTGGAGACCTGGAGAATGTCCACCCACTCCCCTGGGATGGAGTCGAAGGTGGTTTGCCCTGGAGGGTGGTCGGGCTCCCCCGGTCCCTCAGCTCACGATGGTATTTTGTATCTCCCTCTCTCCTCCCTTCCTCCTTCCCGATTGGTCACTGGCCCTCTGTCCCTCCCCGGTTCCTCCCCCATCCTGGTCCGAATTGGTTGTAACCCTCAGAATAAAAGTCGAATGCCTCGGCTGAGTCGGGGTCTCTCATCCCTGAACCCAAGCCTGGCCACCGTGTGATGGCGTGTCTGATTTGGGGTCCGGGCGAGGGAACACTCTCTCTGCAACTCTGGCTTTTGGGGCAGCGTGGCTGCCATCCTAGAGAGATGCAGCTCATGGCTAGGGGAGAAGGTCCCTGACTGTAGTGGACTTGAATATTCAGTGACCCTCACAGACGATACTGCCGAGGTGCTGACCATCCCTGGTGGTCAGCTAGTCCAGCCCATGCAACCGGCTCCATGCATGGTTTTTGCTTTCCCTATTACACTGTCTTTATCTCAATCCACGAGTTTTCTCACTTTTATTTTTCTGATTCTCCTTCCCCCATCCCACCAGGGGAGTGAGTGAGCAGCCATGTGGGGCTGAGCTGCCAACTGGGGTTCCACCATGGCAGTCCTTTCTGGCATGTGTCTTGAAGGGTTTGAGATAATGACAAGTTTGATTGGAATGCGTTGAATCAAATTTATAGCTTTTATTGATTTTTGGCTATTAATTGGCACACTCCTGTTCTTGCTATGGGGGTCTGCTTTTCTGACTGTTTATTAGAGCCTCGCGCTCGTTAGTGGCAGCCTCTTGCTTTTGCTACTTGCTGCACTGCTTATCACCTTACTCTGCTGTGCCTGGGAACATTTGAAAACAGCTCAGGTGATGTGCCTGTGGGCAGATGGCCAGGTCATTGCTGCTGCTGTACTGGAAGGAGCAGGCTGGACCTCCAGTGTGAGCTGGAGACAAAGGGACTGGGACCTGCAGATGAGGCCGCATGAGATGGGGACATCCTGGAGTGTCTGTGGCTAAGAATAAGCCCATACCAGAGCACATACATCTTGAAGCACCTGTGGGCGTGGTTATGTCTGTGTGGCAGCAGGTGAAACTCTGAAAGGTAACTCCATGCTGGAGAGAGTAATCCTCAGAGTATCTATGGCTGTGGATAAGTCAGTGCTGCAATGGGTATGCCTGAATACATCAGTGACTGTGAGCAAAATCAGGCTGGAGCACCTCAAAGCATGTGACCATGGATAAACCTGTGAAAATATGCTATATTTTATATAAATGTAGATGATTTAATATTTATTTTATATAGAAACCCATATAATTATTCCTGATAATCCACAACACAACCAGACAGAGAGAGAGAAAAAAAAAACAACCCAGACACAAAAGACAAGGCATAAGGGAGAAATTAGCAAAGGTCAGATAGAATATCAAGAATACATTTATGTTACCAGATTGCTTTGCAATCTGGTCTTATTCCTATTCCATCAACATAATTCTAGGGTGCAAAAGTGAGCATTTAGACTCCACCAATTGCATTGGATGTAGACCATAGAACTCATGCTGCACATTCATCTTCCAGAGCACAAGCACACAATGTGATAGGTATGTTAGGTCACTGCTGTAAATCTGCAGTTTGAAAAAGGCTGTCGCATTTCTCTTCTGCTTTAATGCATGGAAGTCAAGTATAAAAGCTTTATGGCCTTAGTAAATTCTTCATCTGTAGAAGAAAAGCTGTGATCTAATAGTCAGGGGGAGCAGCGCTCAAGAAAGAAAACATTTTGGCAGTCTCAGAAGTGGGAATCTTCAACTGAATTCTTAAAGTCCTGACAGAAAAAAAGGAATTCATTTGAGTGGAAGTGAATTTCAAAAGATGTCTCAAGGATTGATATTGAGATATAAGAAAATTGTATGGAGACCTGGCTTATTCAGTGGACGTGGTGGAACCAAGCATCTAACTCAATCATCATGCTGGCATTTAAGATCATAATATTTAAATAAACATATTTTGAAAAACATTTTAAGGCCATGTAATATCCCTACCTAGTTCTCATGCAAAGCGAAACCCTGTAAAAAGGTTAAGGTGCATGCAATCACTATTAGATGGAAAAAAATGTTAATATTGATGAAAGCAAGAATGTAGTTGGAAGAGGTGAACAAAAATCTGTGCTTAGCCAAGTTCTGAAATAAGGAAAATTGTCTGAGAAATACTAAATGCTTACATCCAAGTGCAGGAATATGCAAAGGAAACATAGAAAATAATGGTGCACTACATAAGCATAATGATGATGAAATACTGTTTAAAGAGAATTATAAGAGCTGTTCTAGTGCTGTTGACTACCAGATTAATGTGCTGAAAGGCAATTTTATTGCTTGGAAACAGTCAGCTTGCCAAAGTGCTTGCAGGGCCCTTTGTGTCCCTACATTCTGCTTCCCACATTACAAGCTGTAGTGCTAGCACACACTGAGCCAGCTCAGCAGTAACAATGATTTATAAGTCAGCAATATACTTAGAGCGAAGATCACCATAAATATAATAGTTCCAAAGTTTAACCTTTAGCATGACATTGCTAATGTATTGTCTTGACAAATGAGACTAGGGTATAATAAAAGGTTCTTCAGTCATATAATTAGAGGAAAAAGAAAAAAAAAATCAGTTGCCATATAGGCTACTTGTAATTAAGGCTGGTCTAGAACTGGTTAAACACGTAGCTGGACATTTGTCTTCACCCAAAGGTATAATGTTGGAATGGAAACACAGACTGAATAGTTAAAAAGAAATATAAATGGCCACAAAAAACAGACTTTAATTTTCTTGATTAAAAGTTACCAGTTCGTTCCCATCCCAGTGTTGTGAAAGTTGACTGCAGCTAAATCTACTTGAATGTTTTTAATTAAAACTATTGATTTGGAAGTGTCATTATTTTGTCAGAGAACAAACACCCAGTACCTGAATTTAAAAAGGGTAATGGGAGAAAAATCCAGACTATCATAACCCAATGCTGCATAAGGTGTGTAAGCATAAGGATGAAAACATAAAGTAAACTAAAAAATTATGAAGTGTTATAAGAGTTTTAATATGAGTAATATGGACAGAGAAGCAGTAAAGAAGTAAAAATTCTTCTCAGTAGTGCCCCGTGAAATGAGAAATAGTGACAGACACTTGTTTTACTCTAAGGGTGACCAAACACTGGAACAGAGTGTCCTGACTGACTGGGCAGTCTCCATCCTCATAAATATTCAGAACCTATCTCTGTCAAGCTCTAAGCATTCTGCTCTGGTGGCTCTGCTTTGAGCAGGGTGGTGTTTAACCACTTAGTGATCGTCATATATCCCTTCCAACCTCAACTGTGATACAGTGACATCAGAATTTTCTTTACTCTGGCCTACAAGAGGAAATATATTTTTCTTAGTGAACATTTAATACTTATTTCTGATTTTAGTTATACAAACTGTTATCTAATAAAGCAAAATGCAGTTTTAAACCCCTAAGTTCTGTATATTTTGGATACCGGTCTTTCTAAACACTTAAAACCCTCAATACCCTCTAGCTGAAGAAGATTCAACATTAAAATTGTAGAGAAATTGCACAGAAGTTATAATTATTTCTTTTACCTGCTAATAGTCAAATAGATCTTTGCTTATCTGAGCAACAACTCTCAAATCCCCAAATAAAAACCATAAAATATAAACAGTGAATTTGGATTATATTAGCATCTTTGAAGAAGTTTATGTTTTTTGATGCATAACAGGGCACAGAAGGATTTGAGGATCTTGTCTACATTATTTCTGTCATTTGTCTTGAATGTGCTAGAAAGCATCATGCTCTGTTTTTAAAAAGAAAACTTGCATTAAATATTGCTCATGGCAACTCCTTTTGAAAATGCATCACAAGTTCTACAGCAAAGTTGATAGTTCAAAGCAAGAGACTCATTTTCAAAAGTGCAAAGTGTAACTGTGATTTCTTATGCAAAGCAGGAAACTGAATGAATCAAAAAGACTCTTGAAGCTACACATTAGAGACCCTGAAACAGCTCCAAGCTCCCTGCTGACTTTCAGTGGAGAGGGATTCTGAGGTGCATCACCTCCCTCTCTTTCCCTCGAGTTTGTTTCCGTGCAGAGAAAGCCCAGGCATGTGGCCCTGACAGGAGTCACAGCACATCCAAACAGAAGATGCTGACTCAAATTGTATCTCTGACCAGGCTTGTGGCACAGCTGTGGTACAGCTGTGGCATCTTCACTTCAAAAGTAAGTATATAAAACATACAATTTGAATGCAAGTCTGTGACCACTGCATTAGAATTATAAAATAAAATACTGTATTTTAAGGAGCATCTTCTACTAAATAATAAATCAAAACCTTTTTTTCCTGGTTTTAACACTAAGAGGGAAGTAGTTGCCACAGAAACTGAAAGGCAAAGAATCACAGAGCAGAATCAAAGTGAAAGAACTGTTTCTCGAGAGCTTTTATTTTTAATTAAATTGCAAGATTTATGAAGTCATGAAAGCATTACAAATAAGACAAAGAGACAGTTACAGGAGCTTAACAACATAGATTTTCAAGTTTTCACTTATGGCATTTTGTTTCATCATGGTTATTTGGGCAGTCAGGCTTAAAATCACAAAATTTTTCAGGTGAAATACAATGCCTGTCCCCACATGAAAAAAATCCCTCTGGACAGTTAAAAGATGAAGCATTAGCATCTGCAGATTCTGTTTCCCCTTAAAAATCAGAAAAGGACATGTCAGTAAATCCAAAAATATATAAAATTATAAGAAGTGGTTTTTATCTTTTAATATAGCAGGGTGCTCAGCACAAGGAACAGAGCGGCCCCTGTGCAGTGTGCTGGATTATGTCACAGTTGGTAAGAAACACAACTGATCTCAATGTTTGATGGTCTTAAACTATGTCTTACTCTCCCCAATATTCAAACATTTGCGTGAAAAGTTACCAAATACACCTTGGTGTTACAGAGCCAGGCTCCTGTGCAGAGGCCAGAGGCTGGTTCAGCTCCCTGCTCTTTCCCTTAGGAGCTTTGGCAGGTTTATCACCAAACCCTTTTGCTGTAGCTGTGCTCTCTCTGTGCTCAGGTCACAGTGAAAGCTGCAAGAAAGGTTGTGTGCTGCAGCACTACTAGCCTGCACCTCAACATACACATTGGAAAACACCCCAAATGTCAATGAATGGGGAAACAAAAAAAAAAATGGGTCTGCTGGTATTTCTTCAGTAGATTTATGGAAAGCGAGTGAGAGGAATGATGAGCAGCTTTCATATCCTTTGTTGAACTTAACTTTTTAAAATACTCATATCCAGAGTGGGATACTTCTATCCAGACTGGGATTTAAAAAAAAAAAAAATCACTCCCTGTTAAAAATAATATCTTTGTGATTAATAGGTAAATGAGAGAGTTGTATGGAAAATAATTAAAGCAAATTAATGTTTCTCTGAATACTTCAACCCAACTGTATATAGGGATCAGAGAAGCCTTAAAAACACAACACTGATGTTCTCTATTTTGCCTTTAAATTTTTGGGTATTAAATTCTGACACCTGATGGCTGTAAATCATCAAAAATACCTCTGACTGCATATGTGCCCCTCCCATTTTTGAAAAGCAACTGATAACATTAAGAGGACCAGGAACTGCAGTCTGACAGAAGGTTACATTGTTTTATATCTCTGTCCATTGGCTCTTCAAGACCACAGATTGTGAGCACAAAGACAAGTTTGGTGGGCATTTATTATATGTCAGATATAGCAGTAGTGATGGGAGCTAAAGCAATTTGTTCTTTAGTGGAAAATATGGATGCTTTTCTTTTGCCTCTGCATCCCAATGTGAGTCTTACAGGTATTACATAGTAAGGATATGTACATCAGGAAATTCCCACCAGAGCTCACTGTGCAGAATTAGCGCAAACTTCTTGTAGCAGCTAATGTATAACTCAAGGATAAAAAGCTTCATAATAGATCCATAAAATCTTTAAGGAAGGACCTTAAAGATCATCTAGCCTGCCATGGGCAGAGTCAAAGACCCATCCAACATGGCCTGGAGCACTTCCAGGGAGATGACTGATTACAGCACACAGACTTTTTTTCTCAGATTATCCTCTACTTCATTAAAAGAATCTTCAAGTTGTCAGTCAAATCACAGTCGTATGTAGTAGACATTGGGGAAAATGTACTGAAAACCACGAAACTTGCTTTCACTTTCATGGCTGGCTCCTAGAAGGGATCTATTCACAACTACACATTCCTCTGTACACTGATATCATCAACAGCAAAACTAGCATTTGTTGTTAGAATAGTACCTCGCAAAATAATCTGAAAAGACAGAAAAAAAAATTCATTCATTAAAGGTGACATGATAAGAAGACACAAACACACACATATATATTTATATATTCCTTTATAATTTATGACATCTGCACAGGAACAAAATAGTTCCTATAACCCACGCTGAACATCAGCCAGGAAAATCTACAACTGGGATTCGGTCAGGTCAGAAATTTGCTCCTCAACTATCAAAGCCATAACTACTTTTACCTAGAGAAAGGTATGCAACCAAGATGACCTTGCTTCACTCAAAACTGGTAAAAGTCATCATTATTGAATGAATATTCTTCCTGATGGAACACATAAAAATTATATACTTTCCTAAATTAGCTATTAATGGATACCAAATACGATGATTTACAACTCCATTTAATTGTGTCCATCTATACTATGCCTGATGGAGTTAGCAATGTGCTACAGTTAATGCAGGGATAGATTGCAAATTGAAGCACCTGCACTGTCAGCCTCACCTCTGTGCCTGGGAGGATCATGAAACTGATCCTCCTATAAGTTATGCTAAGGCACATGGGGGACAGGGAAGTGAATCAAGACAGCCAGCATGGCTTCACCAAGGGCAAGTCCTGCCTGACCAACCCAGTGGCCTCCCATAATGAAGTGACTGCATCCGTGAAGGGTTACAGCTGTCCCAAACGACTTCTGTACTGCCTTTGACACGGCCCCCACAATATACTTCTCTGTAAATTTGAGATAGATTTAATGGATGAAGTGTTAGGTGGATAAAGAATTAGTTGCATGGTCACATCCAGAGAGTGTTGGTCAATGGCTCAGAGCCCTCATGAACATCAGTGCCAAGTGGTCAGGAATCTGTATTTGGGCCAGTGTTATTTAATATTTTCATTAATGACATAAAACAATCAAGTGCACCCTCAGCAAGTCTGCAAATGACACCAAGCTGGGTGGTGCAGCTGACACACCTGAAGGACAGGATGCCATCCAGAGGGACCTGGAAAAACTCAAGAAGTGGGCTATGGGAATCTCATGAGGTTCAAGACCAAGTGCAAGGTGCTGCACCTGGGCTGGGGCAACCCCCCCCATGTCTGCACAGGCTGAGGGATGAACAGATCAAGAGCAGCCAAGCCCAGAAGGGTTTGGGGGTGCTGGTGGATGAGAGGCTGGACATGACCCAGCCATGTGCACTCTCAGCCAAAAGTGTCCTGGACTGCATCCAAAGCACTGAAGGCAGCAGGGCCAGGGAAGAGATTCTGCCCCTCTAACCTGCCTTTGTGAGACCCCATGTAGAGAACTATGCCCAGCTCTGGGGTCCCCAGCACCTGTTGGAGTGAAAGAGGCCACCAAGTTGATCAGAGGGATGCAGCACCTCTCCTATGAGGAAAGGCTGAAGTTGGGTTTGTTCAGCCTCAAAATGTGAAGGCTCCAGGATGACTTAATGGCAGCCTTCAGTACCTGAAGGGAGCCCACAAGAAAGAAGGAGAGGGACTATTTACAAGGTCATGAAGTAACATGACAGGAGGAATGGACTTAAACTTTAAGAGTAGGTTCAGATTGGGCATTAGGAAGCAATTTTTTACTTTGAGGATGGTGAGGCACTGAAACAGGTTGCTCAGGGAGGTTGTGTGTGCCCCACTCCTGGAGGTGTTCAAGGCCAGGCTGGATGGAGTTGTGACCAACCTGGTCAAATGAAAGGTGTCTTTGTCAATGGGGGTTGGAAGTAAATAATCTTTAAGGTTCCTTGTTTGTTACAAAAAGTTATTCTAATGCTTAGAAACAATGGCTAGGCTCTTTAATAGGTGCACCTTTGGAAAAAGCTGAATTAAATTATTTTTCACATGAGCATTAAAGAACAGAAATTCTCTTTTTATATTTAATCATTAAAAATAAATTAATTCTAAAGGCCAAAATAAAATATCTTTTTGAAAGCAATGTAAATTTGATTTCTAATTACCTGAAAAGGTAATTCCTCAGCTGCACTTATATTTACTTTTGTCCAATTAATCTCAGGCAATCCTGAAATGTCACGTAATTTTTCCAAACTTCCATTTAATGCAGTACTCTTAAAGACAGAAAGCTGGGAATCCTGAGGTAACCAGTACCAAAATCTTACCTGTTGAAAGAGCTTTTCATTAAAAGCTTTAAAAACATTGAATAATCAATTTGCAACAAATTCAGTACCAAGTAATATATGTACATTAAAACAAAGACTGATGTGACAGGTCTAAACACAGACCTGGCATAAAAGGTGGGGATGTATGAAATGTCACCATGTTGACAAGCAGTAACATGTCTAAAGACAAAACCATATTAAAAAGTAAAGCTTATTTTTACAATTTACTTTTAACTTGTATCTATCTACTGATGCAGACTGAATGGCATGGTTTCCCTTAACTTCTTTATCTTATTCTCAGATTATTCTTTACAAATGCTGAATATATGACAGTTTCATAGGCTCGTTAATCTCAGAAGTTCAGTCACTGAGGTTCTCATATGAAAGAAACCTTATGATCTTTTATCTCCACAATCAACATAAATGAATATGATCTGAAGATAGATTTTTAGAATAATTTATTCATCTCCTGAAACAAGGAGACTGACCAGGTGGGAAAGGAAATGACTGCATGTGGATGAGGCCTCTTGTGAGGCAGAAAAGCTCAGAAAACAGTGAGAATCACAATTAATTCCCCTGCAATACAGAGTATGTCTGGTACTTTTTTTTTTAATAATACCCAGGCAAAAATTCAGCTGAAAATTGAGGGGAAGAAATAAGATTTTCAAAGATTAATTTTTTTCTTTCCCCCTGAGTCCGTCCTGCTTCTCCGCATAGTGAAAGACTAAAATTTCTTCATCTGCAGTATCTTTACTTCCACGCAAAAGCCTTGATATTGATAAAACTTGACTCTTCATGAAGGTAAAATGAGAGTTGGATCAGTAGTTCAGAAATATTCCTGTTAAAACACACTGCTACTTTTAATATCTTCTGGCTTCTGCTACTTTTTAATATCTTCTGGTAGACTCAGCCTCTCAACATTTCTTTTTACCACCACTCATGAAAATCATGTCATATAAAATAATCTTCATAATTATTAGCAAATTGCAATGATTTCATATAACTTTCATTGCCCCAGCAAAAAGCTTAAGAAATAGCAAGCAGCAGGTAAACAAACTTCCCAAAATGAGCTGTTTAAAGAATTGCACTCTAAATAATTTAGATGACTTTTGTCTTAAAAACAGCTTTTCAAACAAATTTATATTTTCATTAATTAAGAAATAATGTTGCCTTCCTTCTTTATGTCTACACATATGTTCTAATTGTCTACATGACTATTGTGTCCATTAAAGAGCTAAAAACAGAGAGCTGGGACTAGAAATTTACTTCTACAACTCCAAAACCTTGAGCAAAATGAAGATGTTTCTTAGCTTATATTGGCAAAAAGATCCAGCTACAAGAAGCTGCAGAAAGAAGTTACTTCTGAGCTTCAATTAACCAGAAAGGCACAATATAAATCTGTTACCCTTCAACTTTTTTTTTTTTTTTTAACAACTTGAGCTAAAGAACTTGTAAAGTTAATAATAAACATAGATCTCTTTGTGAGGATCCTTTTATCCTCTCTGTGGGACCTCCAACAGAGGGCATCCTCTCGCATTAAGAGGCAGGGAACATAACACATCCTAATGAGCAACCTCTACTCCTTGCTCTTTGCCAGAAATAAAAGTCTGACGGGATAATATGGCAGAAAGCCAGGCTTCCTGTCTTCAAAAACACTCTCCTGACAGACACGTACAGTTAGGTAAGAACTTGCTCTAGCTTTTGTTGAATCTAAGAATTTTAAATTCATTCAATACATGCATACTTATAGTAAAACCTTTTTCTTTTCTGACTTTGAAGTAGAGAAAAATATGTGCATCCCCACTGCATCTGTGTTTATTTTGAATGCAGACCAAACTCTGCAACAGATCTCACCAGAATAATTCATTGATTCATGTATCAGTGGTGCCCAGTTTGCCTTAAGGGTTTCTTAGATAAATTAATCTGAATCTGAAAGGTGCTTCTCTACTCAGCATCAAAGTCAACAAAAGAGAGATGAAAGTGTCTAAACAAATGCACTGAGTACAAAGGCTGTTGAGTGTCCCAGGAGTAATGCAGCACAGTTTCCATGGGGTGGTTCAGGCCTTCTGAGCTCCCTGCAGCACCGTTCTCCTTGAGTTTATCCTGCATCTTTTTTAATTCTGATGTCTCATAACACTTAGAAGTCTCATGAAGATTAAGAACTGTGAGAATGCCTTGAATAGGCAAGGCATAGTTCTTTAATTGTTTCAGAGGCTTCTACTCCTCTGAACAGTCACAAAAAACCCCACATTTCAAAGTAACTCCCAAGTACTGCACTTATCAGCTAAAAAGCATCCTCCTCAAACCTTGAATCAAAATTTAGTACATGTCTGGAGTGTGGTAGGTAATTCTCCCTGGTCACACCAACATAGGTGATGTCTATAGTGACTTTGAACCATAGGTGTCCTATTATGGAGCCCTGGTTATGTGACTTTCCTGTCTACAGACAAGAGTGGCTATTTGATAGAGACCTGTTATTGTTCAGATGTCTTTTTCAAAATACACAAAAACCTGGAGCATATCCTTAAATCTGAGTTACCTGCTGGGTAGTTCAGGAAAGAATTGTAGTAACTGGATAGAAAAATTTGACTAAAAAGCAGTAAAAATTGCCTGCTTCTCCATCCTCCCAAAGCATTAGTCTGTAACTTCTTCCATTTGTATTGAAATAGAGCCTAATTTCTTCCATTTGTATTGAAATAGAGCCCTCAGTAACAGCACTTAGAGCATGAAGAATACCTGACATGCATCAGGTGAGGGATAAGTCACAGAGTCAAGGACAGGTAATAACAAACTGTTACCTGGCAGCAGGAGAGCCCAGGGGACCCCTTCATCAGGAAAGGGCTTCCCAGATGAGACATGGCCATCTTTGTGTTCATCTCATGTGATCCATTGAAGTAAATGAATGCCCCTAAACAAATTTTAATGTAAAGTATGAGAAATATGTCATGCTCCAATGGCAAACAGCTACCCCAGAGAGGGACTATATGCTTCAAGAGACACATAAAGCTTATTCATAAATCAAAACAATCTAAACTGCTTTGCCATCAGTTCAGACTCTGTGGATAATGAGGAGGGTGTTGTGACAGACTGTGACAAGCAGTGTCTATGTGGTCAAAGACAAAACTGAATTGCTAAATGCTCCTGGCTCTTCCCTCCTATAAAATTATCATGACTGATTCCGAAGACCAGGAAATAAGGCTATTTGGGCAGCCATTGCTAAGACGACCCTGTCATGATGCCTGCAGGCACTTAAACCCAAGGAAGTGACTATAGAAACTCTCAGGGTGACTTCAGATGTTCCTTCTTTGAGAGCATTCCTGTGTAGATCCACCAAAAGGATTTTTTATCTGCTCTCCTCAAGCAAAAGCCTTAAGATCTCCAAACTTAAAGCACTACAACTATTACCCATCACCTTCACACATTGCCTATCCACTCTCTGCCTGGACTGGGGAGAGCAGAGGAGCTGCAACAGTGAGAACCCTGGAGATCAAACAATAGAGAGCTCAGCCAAGATCCCTAAAGGAAATAATTTCTGGTTAAAATTCTGTTTGAAACATTATTTAAGCCAATTAAATTGTGTCCTTTAGGGTACAGTATTCACTTTCAACACAGCCCAGCCACTTTTAAGCATGCTAACAATGTTGCAGACCACAGGAGCCAATGGAATAAGCTATATTTTCTCATGGGGTCCACAGACTTGACATTGTTGTCTGTGCTAGTGGGGATGAAAGCTTAATTAAAGATCTAATCTGAACTCTGGCAAATGCACTGCATTTGGATTTGAACTACAGCAGATGTGCTTCAGACAAAGGTAGGGAAGGATAAACATTTTCAAGGGGCCCTAAAGCAGCATATTTTGAATGCCGTCAGTGCTGCCTTTGCTGAATACTGAGACTTTTCCATGAAAGTCTATGCAAAACAACACTAAAGGCTCAGTCTTTTTCGAGCATTTATATTACACATATTGCCTTACATTTTGGAAAATCAGCTATTGTGCTGCTGCAGTCATACTCCTCAGCCATTTATTTCCCATGGATACGTAATGAAGCCAAGGTTTAGGTCCAGCCCCACGTGAATAATGGCATTGCTTTAGCAAGGTTGGCACAAAGAAGGGATCATTCCAGCTCCCTGTGCAAACAGGAATGCTGTGCTCTGCAGCATGAGGAAAGCTCCCCTCATTGGAATGCAAGGGTACTTCAAAGGACCCTCTTTTTATTTGCAGCTGAGGCTCTACTGTAGCCTTGTTAAGATCTTCATTAATCAAATTTTGCTGCTGCCCTCCCCAGGAGAGAAGGGAGATGAGCGCTATGTGGTGCTAAAACGAACTGTTGCAACCTGAAGGATCGTGATTTACTGTTGGTAAAATCTTGCTCATATTCTGGAATCCTGATTCTGAAGTTGCAGCTGTTATAGGCATAATGATAGATGGGTACCAAAACCACCTCAGAAATGCCTTTTCAGCTAACTTGTATGAGGAATTTAACATTACTGGGCTTGAGAGGTGGGGCATGGTAACCTCCAAATCTGCTTGAGGCTTCAACCTGCAGCTTCGACCAAGCTTTTTGTTTGTTCAGGTATCAAAGCAGCTTAAATGAGGCAACACATAGCTCCATATGGGTGATTTTAGTATGATACTTAAGCTGCCAGTAGCCTTCATTCATATACCCCTCAGATCTCTCCAGCACCTAGAGCAGAGAAAGACACAGGCAGATCAGTGCACCCTTCTGGAACTCTGAGAGTTTGAAACCTCTAATTCAGTAGTCTTCACTTAAAGTGCAGTATTGCAGATCCAGTCCCACTCTACAGAGACAATAAAATGAAAGATCAAACAGCTGCTGAGAAAAGTAAGTAGTAACTTTATTGCACTCCATCACATGAGGACCAATGGACAAAATGACTGTTCAGTTTGAATCATTCCATAGCAAGCACACACATACTGCACCCACTGCTGCTTGCTCAGGTGAATCTTAATCCTGGAGCTCCTATACCTTTGAATGCCTGAGGTGGAATATTTAACATGTCACATTTTTTTAACATGAACATGGAAGAGAAGTGTGGAGGTCTGGCTGGAGATAATATAGATAATCAAATTAAATCTAAATTAAAGGGGCGCTGGACTGTAACACAGATTTTAAAGTAATCTTATCTCCACTGGAAGCAGTGCAACAAATACATTTTACTAAAGTCACAGGATGCTTGCCAATATTATTTGACAATGAAAAACATACTCGGCAGTTTTCTTTTTATGCAGTGTGCTATAATAACATTTTCACTTTGGAAAAATATTTTTAGCAGCCCTCTTCTGAAATAAAAGGTTTTCTAGCTGAATGCATTGCTTGGCAAACATAGGCTGAAGGAAGGACAACTCTTTAAAGGAAATTATACTCACTCTATTTTTCCCAGACAATACGGATTAATTTAAGTACACTCTACAAAAAGCTATTTGTCCAAATAATGCTTCCAATAATGACCCCTGTGTGAATATTGGGTAAACAATGGTTATGATATGCACAAACTCAGCTGTCAGTTTAAAGGTCAGTATATCAAAAATACTGCATTAAGTCTCATACATCACTGATTATGCCAGCCAAAAATAAGGGTTACAGAGACAGTAACTAGATCAGAGCTAAAAAAGAACATCTCCAACAGATTAGCTTTCTGTAAAACATTATCTGTGTTATTTACATTCTATGTGGCATCCATTTCAAACCAGTTTTTTATTATCAGTCTGTGACCATTTACAAGTAGAAATTTTCATGACAGAAGGAGAAAAATAATAAGAAGCCTCACCACATCCCATACTGTTTGTATGACCTCTGCCAGGGAGCTCTCTGTCAAGGGGAGCCTGCTCTTTCATTATGTTCCAGGCAGCATCACCTTTGCTCAGTGGCTTCCATCCACAAAGGTCAGTTTCAAAATCACATAAGGTGTAATTAGCTGTGGTAAGAACAGCAACAAGGGATCAATAAGTTGAACTTGATGCAACAGTTTAATGCCACAACTCTGACTGTTCTGTATTTCCATGTTCTTTGTGTTGAAGAAGCACAAATACATTTCAGGTTATTCAGATGGACAATAAGCTCTGGAATACAAATAACAGGTCAGGCAGGCCCTTCCTTTCTTAACCAAACTCAGAACCATGAAACAAACTACCTGTAAGAGAACAAACTATATCATAGTAAAGTCCTGTACATAGCTTGCTGAGAGATTATAAAAACAACATTAAATACTTTTTAAAGAAGGACTGTATCAGTAATTTAGTTATGAATGTGTGAGAAAAATTGAATGTATTTAGAGCTTGAAATATATGGAAAGCAAAGATGAATTAAACTATCATTTAATTTATTTTTGAGAATGAGATTTAAATGTATAGATTATTCAGATCACCTAAAAATTTTTTTGCAAAATAAAAGACCATTTTCTCAGTTGGTATGGATTAGACCAATTTAAATAGTATAAAAATTTCACACACTCTTGCATTTATTGAATAAAAATAATTACTTTGATAATAAAATTGTGTACTCAAGAGTTTTCTTTCCTGGTCCAGAGCACCTTCCCAAGGCACTACACTTAACTCCTCGAGTCACTTATTGCAATTACAACCATTATTTTAGAACTGTATTTGTCACTTTCCGCTCCCACAGCACATTTATCTGATCGTATCAGCCTCAGACACGATCATACATATTACCCCAGTTTTCAGATGGTACAAAACCAAAATGAAACACATCTTTCTTTAAACACCATTGTAGCAAAGCTAAATCTTAAGGTACAAAGTAAACCACAAATATCAGTGTCTCTTATCTGGCTTCACCATATACATTAAAATTCCATGGTGCGTGGTTTTCTATTTAGTGCAGCATATTTAGTTAAAAATGAAACTTGGCTTACTTATTTAATTAAATTTTCATGCTTTTCACAAGGTACTTTTTAAATTAGACTTCAACTGCTAGCTTATTAAGGTTGAATATGCAAGTTGATATCCAAGACTAAGCTGTTTTGGTAATTAATACTATGTCTAGGCATTTTGCTTTCCTTAGCTAAGCAGTCTTGAGAGAACCAATGTGACACAAAAAGGCAAACATTCTTTGCTTAAATATCTCTTTCTCCTGGCCTCCCTAAACCCCACAAAAGGTCTTCTGCATAAACAGCTGACTGCAGTGTCTGCATAGTAATATCCAAAAAGACATCCATAAATGACCTTGTAGGCACCAATGAAAAAAAAGTTAAAATAATGGTTTAAATATGAAACTAAGACCAAAATAGTACTAATAACTATTATTTTACAGCTCTAAAAGTATTTAGGATGGAAATTTTTTAAATTCATATTTTCTTTTAACTAGAGGCATCTAGGACCTCAAGAAGAGTTGTTATGATGAGTTTTTGTTTGATCGGAGCCCACCACTGCCCTTGATTTTGAACAGGAAGAGAGGTGTGGTGAAATCAGCATTTCTTACATTGGAAGCCAGTAGTATAATTTCTTCTAATATTATAGATGTAGAAAGAAATTAATAAACATCAACTTTTAGGTTGACTATATAAGCAATGGGGGAAAAAAGACAAACGCAGAAAAACACAATCCCAAATTAAATTGATTTTGTCCAGCCATTTTTTCAAACTTCATTCAGGTCTGAACACAATTATAAAGGTACAAAGAACTTTCATGGTGGTGCACTTTGGGGTTTTTTTTTGTGGTTATTCATGGTTGAGTTTGGTTTTTTGTTGTTGATGATAGTTGGTCTGGGTTTTTTTCTTTTGAGGGGTGGGGAGGAAGTAGAATATGATAATGCTGACCACACTCTAGATGCTAAATGTTTTTTTATTACATCTTTCACTTGAAATTTAAAGCTCTATACAAGTACCCAGTCATGCAGAAAACCTGACCAGAATAAATTTTCCCCCCCTGTGTTTCCAAGTGTTCCCCCTGTGTAGTACCTGGAAGTGATACTTCAATTTAGAAGTGTTATAGAACAGCTAGCCTCCAACTGTGAGTGAGATGCACTTGTCCAAATTAACAGTTGAACTTAAACTTTATCCCTACTTAATTCTAAAATCTTAAGGGATGCTTGTAAATGTTTAATTAAGGTTGAAAGAATAGTTCTGTGCTTTGGCTAAAGCCCAAATCCAAGAAAGTTTTTCAGTGTGTTTTTTCATTCCTCAAACACTTAAGAAATGTGTCTTTCCTGTCAAACATTCAAAATTTTTATCTGAAGCTTCAAGGGATTATAGGTAATCTTTCAATATCCATGGCTGGAAAAGAAGTGACTTCACAGCCTATAGGTTTTGAGTAGTCACGCTACAGTTAAGTTTGACATAAAGCTCTTTTCTGACATATTATGTCCCTTCCTACTGCAATTCTCAACACCAGAGCTTGTGTTTTATAGACTTCACTAGGAAGATTTCAATGGATTCAAACTGCAGATAGGTTTTTGACATTTTGAATGGAAAATTATAATTTTGTTTTGTACCTTCATCTATTTATAATTCATAAAAACAGAAAGGAAAACAGAAACAACTGCTTGCTTTCATTTTAACAGTAAGGATTTTTTTTTTTTATTATTATTAATGTGAATATATCAGTATATCTTAACTAATCAAGGAGTAAATTATTACGCCATATCTACAAAATCTAATGATGTGGCCAGGAAAAAAATTGTTCCCCAAAAACCTCTTGAGTTTCAAGAAGTGTAGGTTACTAAAGCCATAAAATATACTGAAAAGATTGTTCAGTTAATACAAACCATTTTCAACATATTAAAAAAAAATAAAGAGGAAAGAAACAGGATACAAAGTGCATATTTCAAGAACACTGGGAAGTTAAATGAGAATGTGTTTTACTTTGACTAGCTTACTCTATCTATCCCAGTTCTTCATGATCCTCCCAGGGGAAAACAAAGCAGTTCTGGTAACTAGGGTGGGTTACCAGCCAAGGCAAATTGCTTCAGCTCTGATAGCCTGAAACTGCATAAAAGATTTCAATTCTACTCTGAAAACTCAGTCAAATGAACACGAATGGGGGCACTCAGCTGGTCTCTCATCAGGTTGGTGTTTCCCTGAATAACAGCACTGAATGAGGAGGGCTGCTGCCCTCATTCAGTGTGGCAGCACCTCAGCTTCTTTGGAATTTGAGGTAATAATTTTCTGTATGAACAGAAACCAAAGAACCTCTTTGCCATTAATATTTATTAATTTCTGGCCAATATTTTATGTAATTTTGTGAAAGTGAAGGGTGCACCCTTGGTCTGCAGAGGTCACATTTACTTCAGGCTGTTCTGGTGAAACACAAAGGCAGGGCTACACAGGGCTTGTCAACAACAAAGTCTGTGAAAATAATACGGGAGTAGCTTCTTATTCTCCATATACAAACAGATACAATTTCAGGCAAATTCAGTGTCACAGAGAACACACAAATGTTTAGTAAAACAAGTGTTTCAGACTAAAAAGAGCTCTTTGCACTTTAACGTTGAATGGTAATAAAAATATTTGCATCTGTGCTCATCTGCCGTGGAAGGTTTCAAGGATTTGCAATTATAAATTGCTATACTGTAAATGAAATTCAGTAAAAGCTAATGGCTTTAAAATTATACAGGTCTCCTTCATTCCACACATTTCATATTCAAAAATTATACAAATCCTATGAAAAGCTGAGAATATTTAAGGTAATACTAGAGGTGTTTGATTAAAAGCAGAAACGGTAAAGACGGCTGTTTTAAGGAAGTCTCTAATTAAGTTAATTAAGAAGTGATCCTCTTTCAGAAATACCTTTAGGATGACCCCACCCCACAATAATTTTGAATTTACATGGATGCTGATGAGAAAGTAATTTCCAGAAATACTACTGCATCAAAGTGTGATATTACTTGAAAATAACAAGTGCTTTCTAGGCTTGTTTCCAAGTTACTAGGACTGCTAGCAACTGATTCATTTGTGTCTATGGGTTATAAGTGCCGTGAAGGTCATGTATAAATAATGTAAAACAATAATAAAATAAAAAAATAAAAAAGTCCAGTTTTGAAAAGTACAATCCCCTTTCATTCCATTCCTTCCACAGAATTTGTGAGGACTCTCCACACTCCTACCAGTGGAGGTAGGACAGGAACTGAGCTAGCAGCACAGGCTCAAGCCTTGCAAAAAGAGCTATCGGAGAGGGAGCCCCTACAGACAAGAATGTTTGCTTAGATTCTACCCAGAGATAAAACAGTATGTACCTTCCTATTTAAAATGGTATTTCAGCATTTGCACGTTATTTGTTTCAGAGAGGATTTTCCCACATGGTTATTTAAGTAATTGAAAAAGCTAAAGATTCAGACTGTAAGTTAAAAAAATGGCTTGCAGTTACAGATAGTTCCTAAAGTCTCATCAAGCAATTAGAAAATAAAACATTATCAGTGCTTTTCATCCAGCTACCTTGAGCAATACATAAAATTTTAATTAGTGCCTCCCAGTAGCAATATACATCATCACCAGTATCTTAAATATGTGCACATTTTTTATCTACAACACAGATTACTCTGCTACTACCACAGGCAAACATACGTACTTATGCATGCCCTATAATATTAATTTTAGAAGTGATGGGGTCTCTTAAGATATTTTCACATGGAGATCTAAAATTATTCAGAACTATTACAGGCGTTTTTCATTAATTTTAATAATTTTCTTTTCACTCTTGATTGTTCAGTAGGAACTATGGCTTCTCAACAAAGTTACCTTCAGCTGCAGATATAATGAAGAAGGTAGTTTCTGAACTGTGGCCCATTTCTGTGGTGATTTGTATCATAGTGCAAATTTCATGTCATTTAATGCATTTTCTGACAGTAATTCACAAATTGTCTAAATTAGAAAACTGTTCAAAAAACAAATTCCAAGACAGGTTTCATTCCCTTGCAAATTAGGGAAGTAAAGGTCATAAAAGTGGTATGTAGGGAATACATTTACGCAAAAATGTGGTAAATATTGCATTTAGCAGATTATTAAAGAAATTACGAACTCTATCTAAAACATAAGAAGCCGTATAAATTTAAAATATTTTTCCTAGTGGTCTGTTGAACGGAGCTGTTTAGGTTTCACCACACTCTTTAACACTCTTTTGTCCCTGTAAAGCAATGGGATTCACTCACAGCAGGTGGCTGGGTCCCCACTGCTGCCATCAGGGTAATCCCAGTGAGAGTCACAGGCTGGTCCAGGCACCAAGGGCTGCCCATCCCTGTGGGTGGATTCTTCCAAGGAGCAGAATCCTGCTGGCTCTTATGGTGCAGTGTCCACGAGCTTGATGCTATTCAGGCAGATGAAACCTGCCTTGCTCTGGAGCGTTCCTTTAAACATAAATTGTTACAGTTAAAATATTTGTATTAACAGGCAACAAAATGAAACTGATTCTTATTTACACAAAGGAGTTCTAGGTGCAAAAAGCACTGCATAATTTCCATTACAAAACCGTGATAAATTTCAAATCAGAATCTGAAATTTTGGATGACTATCTCAGGTTGAAATTACAGAAAATTTTAAGATGAAGTTTAATGGATTCCAAGAATGAAGTAAAAAAGAAAAAAAAAAGTCTGTTTTAAAGAAAAAATCATAATCTTAGAAATCTTTAGCTAAAAATCAGTAATGTCCCTGTGCTTTAGAAATATATTCTAAAATTTCATATCCTAAAGACTCCATTTTCCTTTCCGAAGTGTCTTCAAAACCTCATTTTGCAGATTGCCCAGAGAAAATTTCCAGTTACAGGTGCATGAAATGGGCTGGGGACTGTCCTCAGACACCAAGTGGCATAGCAGAGTTTAACAAGTGATAATTGTTACATCAGATAAAATAATGGACTCTGCAGTGGGGCTGGTCCCTGCCTGCTTGTAATCCTGGCACTGTTCTGGGCACTGTATGGGAGGTGGCTGATTTGCTCAGGCCAAAACCTTTCTAGGAACCATGCCGATGCTTTAATTATTTGGACAATCACATGCCAGTCCTGGGTCTGTGCCCTCACCCTGCTTATTTTACTGCTATTGGCACAGACACAGAGATTCAAGGAGCATTTCTGTCTCTGACAGAGTTCCCTTGCTCTGAGCAGATTTAGCACGAGCTGATTTATAGCAATGAAATTCCAGAAGAACATCTGTTGCTCCTGGCTGCGATGGAGCCCAGTTCTGCTGTCTCTCAAAGCAATGCAATTACCCAATTTGTGCTCTCCAGGTTTCTTTTACCTGAGTTAAAGCAGCAAGTAGGAGGAAGAAATCATCAAAAATATTAGGATGGCAATAAAAGAAAGCACTGAGAAAGCAGAGCAGGAGTCGGGGGAATAAATAAAAATGGATTTGTGGGATTTGACAGGCTGGGACATGACCCAAGTGTGAGTCTCAGAAAGTAGTTATGTGCAAGGGTCAGAAAGCACTGTGTAAGATTATTTGACAAAACAGACGGAAACTAGAAGAGATGTGTTTTGGGGCAGAAGCAGAAGGGTCTAGCACACTCCCAAAAGCCTGGGAATTAGGTTGGAGTGAAATCTCAAGAGGCATTTTTTCTTTCTAAATCGTAGGAGTTATATAGGTCATTATCTTCTACTAGAGAAGATTTCTTCAAAATGACAAAAATCTTATAATATTTTTCCTTCTCTCTCTACCAGTTTAAAAAGCAGAATGCAGTGCTGAAGTTATGAAATCAGCAAAAACTTAAAGATAGCATGTTTCCTTCCCTGAGTACAAGAGATTCTTGCATTCTTCGTAAAAAATACACAGTTTTGGCTTCCTACTTAAATACATACAACCTTAACAGGCATTTGTTTATTTTTTTGGATACTACAGATAACTTAATTACACATCTGCTTGTTTATTCAAAATTGTCCTTGTGGGAAAAGGAGAGACAGGCAACAACACACACTTAGAACCTACTAGCTTGCTGAAATGCATTCATTCTAACATCTGTCAAACATCAATTCCTGCAGTGGGCTTAGTCTTTGTCCTTTCATAGAGATAATCTTTCCAGCTGATAGCCAAAAGAGTAAAATGTGATGGCTATTTACAGAACTAGAAAAAAAAACAAAACAAAAAAACAAACAAACAAAAAAACCAAACCAAACTGTAAATGAAAAATTACGTAAAATGGAAATGTCTGAATTATTATAAGAATTCAGTAGTTGCAATTTAGCATTTTTCTCTATGCCTGAAATTTCAAGAAGGTATCTTCTCAATTAGTGATTTACATAATTTCATTGAAGTTCTACAAAGATCATTTATATCATCTCACTTAATAATAAAACCTCAGTTGGACTCAGATGACTAATTAAAGTCAGATGAGATTTGTATTCAATTTGTTGCATGTTATTAAAGCTCAGCAGCTTCTGCATGTCATGTTTATGTACATGTTTTCTTGAGCCACAGCCAGAGATTTACTTATGTTTAAGCAATGAAATGACAGGAAGACATTCAAGACACACACAATTTTAACAAATTTTTAGGCTTGCTAGAAGATTTATAAACAATGAAATAAAGCATCTTCAAAAATTGAGTACATATCTTTTTCATTCAAACCTTTATATTTTCTAGCTAATGGTAGCTGTATATTCACTTGGACCCATTCCTTAGTCATCCTGTTGGTTTCCCACAAGACATGCTCCTGCTGTAAAATGTAGAAAAGAATGTTATTGAGATAATTTTTGTACCTCCAAAAGTTCTCAAGGGCATTTTTTGTCCTCCATCTTTTCATTTCTCAGGCAAACGACCCCTATATTCAAAGCTGCTCTATGTGAAAAAAAAAAGAGCTTCTCATATTCATTTGCAGTCTTTGCATTGAGGTCTGTTGGAGAGAGGGAAAACACATGCTTACTGTGACTAAACAGACTAATAATATAATTATCAGGAGTTGAGTTGATAGAATTATAGTTAATTAATATGTAAATTAAGCCAGGTCATTGCTGAATTTAACAATATGTTTCCATGGTGTTCTCTACATAAGTTTCCTTTTCATAAACAACTGCTTATATTATGTCCTGTAATTAATTAGATTTAGTTCTCTTAGAACTGAATTTTGGGTCTGCCAGAATTACCCAAATAATTGTGCTAATTATTTTTTTTTAATCTGTAAAGCAAGAACACAGAGTACAACCTAACAACTTTTAGTCACGCTCTGAGTTACCTTGATCCTCCAATTTTCATTCCACCTCCTAAGGATAACAGGAAGAGAGCTAAATATGGAAAGGCTCCCTATATGCAAGCACTCCAAGACCTTCTGATTCAATAATCTGGCAAAAGTAGCTCACCCTCACTCTGCCTCTGGTCATGATCCTGCTTGGAACACACTGAGGCTCAAAGGAAAGAAGGCAGAAATTTGAACTGTATATACCTACATAAAAAGGAGCAGTTACAAAATAGAGCAAAGCCAGAAAGACAGAAAAAATCTGCAGAAAAAGTCAATATAGACCATATCTACATACAGAGCTACTGTAACAAATATCAATATTGAGACTATTTTTAGGAAGTGGCAAAGCATTGGTCATACGTTTTCCACAAAGGATATTACAAAATTAGTGGCAGTTCAGAAAAAGAAGCAAAGCAGGATAAGAGAAATGGAGAGTATCTTGGATGAAGAGAAATTGAAAGTATAAAAACTTTATCTTGTAGGAGATTAATAAAAGGGGTTATGGTAGGTCTGTGAAATGTTATCAATACTATAGACAAGGAGAGTTAACTTTTTTCCTCTTTTATAATATAAAAGAGAGGAGAATTGTGCTATCTACTGCTTGATAGGCTTTGAGGTCTGAGCCAGCAAAACAACACTGATATGATTTGTGATGTGCAGACAATTAGGGCTCTTTTTATACCAAGGCCATTCTGATACATTAACAAAGCTGGAAGATTAAATCCCCATTGAATATGTGTTCCAAGATCAGTTTTGGAAAACTTCAAGACTGGGCCAAGACAATATGCTAATTTCAAACACTTGATGACAGAAGAGAACAAACTGGATAAACACATACTTGATTTCAGAAATAAAAGTCAGCTGTGAGTCTCCACATCACTATAAGATGTATCCGTCCATTTGTTTATACGACATAATCATCAAAAGTCTTTCAACATTGAGGACACTTCATTCTGTAAAAAGCTTGTTTCATTTTACTAAATAATTCAGCTTCCAAAGGAAATCTATTAACGTACATTAAGCACATGCTGGACACAGAAAAGGATGATTTACTAGGAACCACACTGCATAGAAGGTTAAAACCTCAGCCTGTGGTTAAATATCTGCATTTAGTTAACATATTCCCCCCCCACAACTGCATGGATAAACCTTTCAAACACATTTTTATATCTTTTGGGGAAGACTGTATTTACTGTGTATTTGACTGGATGCACTTTGATACTTCAATTTCGTTCACATTCAGATAAAAGCTTAGAAACTCAGCCCCATGACCATTTTTCTCCCAAATTCATTTTAATACAAATAGCTTGTAGCAATAAACTTGAGTTTTCTGTACAGCAGCCAGACCTTCTAGGACATTTATTTGCACTGTAAGCTGTAAGTCACCTCAGATGAACCAATATTTTAAGCAGAATTTACCTCCTGATTCTGTACAGCTCTAATAAGCCAACAATACTATTTCTATTCCTCACAATATTTGTATTATTCATCCTGCTTGTCATATTCTACCATCTTTTTTTCTACAAATGGGTCAAGCCCTCAAGGACATATTCCTTGTGTCACTAGCCTTCTTTTAAAATATGGAAGGTGTTGCTTTTGCAGTACTTTCCGTCAAGATTTATTTTGGTGATGGAGGGGAGCAGTAGCTCAAGATAACTTTACTCTATTCCCCTTACTGTGATATATTAATATCCATAAACAACTTTTTGTAAAGCAAAAATGGGCAAGAATTGTTCCTTTTCCCTGCAATGGTTTTTTTTTTCTGAGAAAATGCTACTCAAATTTGATGGATTGAAGGTAAATCATGACTTTTTATGAAATTCTCCATTCCTAAAACACTCTTAATATATTTTTTTTACATTTTTTTTACTTTTTTTTTTTACATTTTTTTTTTACATTCCTCTATGCTGTGCAACTGCACCCAGTATTTTGTCCTCACTATTTTTTTCAGAGATTAATTTTGAACAAAGGCTTATTTGTTCCCCCATAATGATTAATCAACTTTATCTTCTGCAGAGGAGTGTACTCACATGGCTTTTGCAAGTGTTGTTGAATACAAAGAAAAATTTTAGTGCTTTAGGATAGAAATATACTTGCACATAAAAGCATTAGATGAAATTATCTTTTACTGTTTAATTTCTGTATTTTTCAAAAGCTATACAAGAGGTAAAAATAAGGCAATAAAAGCAAGAAGAATAAGCCCATTACTTAAGGGGAGTAACAGACAATTAATGAACAGCAAATTATAGACTCAACATTATATTATTTGGTTTCAGTTTTTACAGAAAATGTTAAAAGTTATCTGTCAGTTAACAGACAGTTAATTTTGTAAATTGAATGTACTAACCGGTGAATGAGATGCTGGAGGGCAGTGCTGTGGAAAGGGACTTGAGGGTCCTGGTCCATGGCAAGTTGAGCATGAGCCAGCAGTGCCCTGGCAGCCCGGGGGCCAATCCTGTCTGGGGGCATCAGGCACAGCATGGCCAGGCAAGGGAGGGGATTGTCCCACTCTGCTCTGCAATGGGGCAGCCTCACCGCGAGTGCTGGGGGCAGTTCTGGTGCCACAGTGTAAATAAGATACAACGCTATTAAAGGGTGTTCAAAGGAGGGCTCTGAAAATGGTGACGGGCCTTGAGAGGAAGTCGCGTGAGGAACACCTGAGGTCACTTGGTCTGTTCAGCCTGGAGGAGACTGAGAGGAGACCCCACTGCAGTAACAACTTCCTTGTGATGGGAGCAGGAGGGGCAGGCACTGATCTCTTCTCTGTGGTGACAGTGACAACACGTGGGGGAGTGGCCTGAGACTGTCTCACGGGAGGTTTAGGTTGGATATCAGGGAAAAGTTCTTCACCCAGAGGGTGGTTGGGCACTGGAACAGCTCCCCAGGGATGTGGTCACAGCACCAGCCTGAAAGAGCTCAAGAAGAGTTTGGACAACTCTCTCAGGTCATGGTGTGGCACTTGGGGTGTCGTGTGCAGGGCCAGGAGTTGGACTTCAGTGATCCTTGTCTGCACCTTCCAACTCAGGGCATTCTCTGATTCTGTGAATATTTTATTTAAGTTAAACAATTAATATTGCCAAATGGGAATGTAAACATGGACTGGCATAGAAGAATAGTGTTACAAACACATTTAATGGAATGGAATTCAGAAGTTTAAAGTAAAGGTTACATACTGGAAGGAATATCTTACTATCAACAGCAGGCTCTGAGAACTTGAGGAGACTGTGTAGGAAATTAGATGATTGGGGGAACAAAGGACATATATTATAGTTAAGGAAAAAATACAGACTATGCAATTATAGCCAAGACGCTAAACAACTCTTAAGACATTGGAACAAATTGCTAACAACCTTGTAAGCAGCTAGAGAATTAGAAAGTGAAAAACCTAAATTAGCTGCTTCTGACGAGGAGCAAGTTGTGTTTAGTAGTGTAATCTATTTTTTTCATCATAAACAGACATAAAAAATTAGTTGCTTCATTTTATTAAGGTTTTTAATCTCATATAACATGTGCTTTAAAAAAAAATTGTGATGATTTGGTTTAGATGAAACTACTGTAAAATGGGTGTGCAAATGGAAGTGTGAGATTTTTCAGAGATGTCAATAGTTTTCTATTAAACTAAAAGAAAATGATAACAGAGTTCTGCATAGGTCTGTTCCAGAGCCTTACATAATTATAGTGCTAACTGACTCGAGAGTGCAGAGAGTGGGATGAAAAATAAATTTTAAAACAATATAGATAATACTGTTTTGGGAGGAATTACTATCTCTCTAAAGGACATCATTAGCATTTAAAAACATCTCAATACATAAAAACCAGCTCCAAACCAATAAGACATAGTTCAAACATATATGAATCACAACTAAGAAAGAAAAATCAAATGGTCAAATGTAACAGTGTTTAATGAAGAGCAGTTTGGGAAGCAAGCAATAAAAGAGGAAATGCTGCAGATTATCATGGACTGCTAAATGTAAGTAAACAACAGATTACTGTTGACAGGAGTCCATTTTTCCTATCCTTCTTCATACCCAAGAGCAGTTTAACTTCCCTGTGTTCTGAATGATGCCATAATGTCTGCATTAGAAAATGGGTTTACTCCTCTTTGCTCTCTCTGTTGAAAGAGTGAGGAAGGCCAGGGATAAATTTAAATCTGTGTCACTTGCCCTCTACAAACAGCAGTGTACATTGGGTATAATCCAGTCTCCATGTGTGCCAGGCTTGCCAGTGCTGGGATTTCACAAGAGTTATTCAAAGACAAAAAAGTTTTGATCAATAAATATAGTGATAGGATGTCCAGGAAACTGCAAGGTACACACAATTCAGAGGTTATTTTGAGTGCAGCTTCCAAGACAGCAGATCTGTTGTCTTCCAGGGTCGCAACAAACACTCGACCCCCACTTCTGTTTCTTAGAATTGGCTAGTTTTGAAGATTCGTTTTTCCTAAACAACCTAATGATTCAGTAACAAAATGTGTAAAAGCCAACTCTCCCTTCATTTCAGTTTACGAAGTCCTAAATATGAGTCTGTAGGGTTGTTTTTTATTTTGTTTTTTTTTTAAGTTACCAGTGGAAACTTATGTTTCTGGAGGTTTTTCTGGCAAATTTAGCAGTATGAGTAACTCACATCAGCTTTAAATAACTCTATGTGCAATAAATACACTTCTGATTGAAGGAGAAATTCAATACCTAAAACATAAAAGGGCTAAGAGAATCTGTTGAAACAGAGTGGACTGATGTAATAAATGCCAGAGAATGTTCATCTAATGAGCATGTAAGGACCAGTTTATCAATGGGTTTAATCTAGGCTCCCAGTTCTATGGGAACTCAGATGTCAGTTTTCTTATAGTTTTTGCTTATATAATTTGCTCTGTTTTCAGGGAAAGAAAACTCTCAAATTGGGTCCATGGATGCTACTTAGGTGAACTGCTGAAATCAATATTCCTATTCTGTCTCAAGGCTGCTGTGAGTGTCATACTTAGGAATTTATTGGCAAGTACTATGGCACAAAACTCCATGTATTCTCACCAGAACACTGATTATGTTTCAATTCCCTGACACAGTAATGAGTCACAGAAAAATGCAACTACTGGCTTTTATAAATGAAACATGAGCAAAAGACCAGAGTTGTTTTCACGAATACTCAAAGACACAATCAGAAAGAAAAAAAGTATTTCCATTAGCTATCCTTATTTTCAAGACCTCTTCGTTGTGTTACAGTTTGAGATTTTTAGCTTCTTATCTTTGTGAATGAAGTGAATCTAATTTTTTAAATCTATGTTGTTGGGTGATAAGAGTTCAACTCCGGCACCAAGATATGGGAGCTATTAACTTAATGAGAGCAGCTCTACTGCTCTTGCTTTCATTAAGCAGCAGTATAAAGCATCAATACTAACCTTTTAAACCAGACTTTCAAAACAGAACAACATAAAATTAGAAAGTCTCACAAGGTAAGAAAGATGGAAATAGCTAGCAATGCTCAACTGACATTTCTGTTCCATTCTGACAGGGCTGTTTGATCTACTAATAGATAGAAGAATAGAAAATTTACTGCTCTAAAACTTGAACAAAGCAAAGCAGGTGTCTAATCACAACTTTCCAGTCATCTTGAGTTAACAACTTTCTTTCTTAACGTCTCCATAGACAAAAACACTTATTTTCTTATTTCTGTAACAGGAAGAAGACTAGAAAAGCTGTTACTATAGATTTCCCCCCTGAAATCTGCAATTGATTTAATTCTGTAATAGCTGGGTTTGTCCTTGAAGTCTTATTGCAGAACATTCACCCATCAAATTAATTTATAGCTGAGATGGCAAACACCCAGGTTTTGCAATTCCACAGACCAGTGGGATGGTACCAAGTTACTTTTTGTACAAACTAACTCATGGGACAGGCATGTAGCAGCAGGTGTATCTTGCATTCTCCCTGGTAACTCCTGGATTGCCATACCTTCACCTTTTGGAAATGAACAGGTTTCTCCTTACCCGATTCATAAGCAGTACTGCCTTGAGAGTATTGCTCTCTGCCATGGAGCAGAGGAAGTGAAAATGGCAATTCTTGCTGGAGCAATGACACATGGAGGTGTTTAGATAGGCTGTTTCAAATAATGCATTGTCATTCACTTCTAACCACTCAAAATGGCCTGAAGAAAAAAAATGAAAGGAAATAACGGTCACTTTTTCACAAATCTTTTTTTTCTTAGTCTTTGAAAAGAAGGACTAGTCTCACGTAGTTACACCAAAGATCCATACCAGCAAATAGGAAATCTGGTCATCATGATGATGGTGTGACTTGGATGTCATCTGTTTCCTATTAAACAGGTATATAGACATCTCTTCATTTTACTCACAGATAGCCCCAGCAAACACAAATTACATCAGTTGATAGTATCTTGAAGTTTTTACTTTGCATGTTAAAACCTGCAAGAAGTCCCAGCTCAGCCTCTTTACATTTGCAACCATTCAATATCTGATGACAAATATATGTGGAAACTGGGCGTTCTTCCCACTGTGGTTTTGAGGAAATATGCTTTTTACATCAATGCTTTAAAAAAAACCAAAGCAAAACAAAAGGCACTCTGCATTACTACTACAGGACGCAGTCACATCTCCACCGTGTAATCAAGGTCTTTAGTTCTCAGCCAGACTTCTGCAGCAAAATGTTGGAAGCATATTGTCTTTCCATCTGAAGCAGAAAAGCAATTTGTGCTCTTCTTGACCTACTGCCCCTTATAAAAGCATTCCTACAGAGATCTAAAGGAGTTCTCCATCCCCTCAACAGTGTCTATTAGTTTTCAGAAATAAAAATGCTAAATATTTTTGACCAAATGTATCAGCCCTTTCCCCTGCCTCCTGAGTCACTGAATATTTTGCTGCCTTCTGCAGCAGCTATTAAAATAATAAAGAAGGACTGATTTAAGGTTTTAAGTCTGCAGTTCTGTGTTCATTTCTCTACATACAACATACTTCAAATGAAAATGTTGCACAATCTCAAGATGAAGGAAGAAAGTGTGATTTCACAAGAAAAATGCTCATTTTTATAAAGAAACCTGTTCTTTTCCTTTTGTTGCCTGTTCAATCTTTGTGCTATGCAATGATTTACACAGTAACATGTTCTTGCAATTTCCTTGGAATTAAGCTTGTAATTTCATGCCACAGCAACTAACCTTGATAAAAGGAAATTTTATAGATTTAGCCCAGATTTCTCTTTGACATACATCAATAAAGTATCTCCACTTCTATGACTACTATCTTTTGCATGAGAGAAATATGCAACATTAGAAGATATGCTACCACTTGTTTATTTAATTTCAAAGTTCTCTTCAGAGCCGTTATAAAACCAACTTAATTCCTGTCAAAGTGGCAGTAAGGCTATTGAATCAGAGATGTGTGTAAATCTGACAAGAGAGGTGGGTCTAGTTGCCAGGATAAAGAATATAGACTTTAATACCTTCCCATAAAGTCTTTTATTTTCTCCTCATAGCTGCTTAACCACGTTTTAGCTTAACAGTCTTTTTTCTTTCAGTCTTGAAGGAAAATTTTGTGTCATGAGTAAAACCTTGTGAGTCTTGTAGTAAGAGCAGCCACTGACTACCCTGGAGCCAAATTGAGAAGCAGAGCTTGCAAATCACTGCTGAGGTGGTCCAGGGTTTTCTCAGAGCTGGGTGGGCTGGTGAGCCTGGATCCTGCTATGCTGAAAACTAAAACTCTATAAATATTTAGTTGTTTGGTTCCATTTAAACCTCATTCTGACTCAAATATCATCAGTCCCACTTTAATCCACAGGATTTTTATTCCACAAATCATACAACTTTGAATATATCCTACCAGTGTTAGAATAACAACTGAGACTTCAGTTTAGGCTGAGCCACGAAGATTTTAATTTCTGCCAAATTCTATTGCCCAGCAGAGCACACTTCAGTCTCTGAACCAGCATCCTGCAACCTTCCCACTCAATCATTTTGAAGAAAAAAGAGGTCAAATCTCAACTGCCATTTTTTCTGCTCTTTAAAGATGTATTTTGATGAACACACAAATCATGGGTAAAATCTAGAAAAGAAAAGAAAAAATGAAAGAAAAGAAAAGAAAAGAAAAGAAAAGAAAAGAAAAGAAAAGAAA
>JAHLSL010000022.1:18294531-18384631 GCA_025920805.1 Petroica traversi
AAGAAAAGAAAAGAAAAGAAAAGAAAAGAAAAGAAAAGAAAAGAAAAAAGAAAAGAAAAGAAAAGAAAAGAGAAAAGAAAAGAAAAAAGAAAAGAAAAGGACATAGAAAAATAATTAATGAATTAATTCACAGAATCTAATGATTTCACTGGTTTTACATGTTTAAACTTTAGGGACTTTTATCACTGGTTATTTGAAACATTGGTTTTTTGACTTCTTGTTGCATCTTCATTTTTCTTATGCAAAGAATTTGTTTCACTTTTTTCCTATTAAAGAAATGTTACTCTAGACGTAGGAAACTAGCTTAATACAGTGAAAAAACAAACTATGGAAACTGCAATAACATATATGAGACATCAATAAAGAAAAAAAGAAATAATTACTTTCTGAAAAATATTACCGGGGAATATAAAACCTTTGTAAGAACTTTTGATGCTAGAGAAATCAAGAGGAAATGTTATAGATAAATTGCCTACAAAACAAAACTAGAGAAATTAAGCAATAAAGGAACAAAGAAAAAAAGTCTTCCAAGGACAGAAAATATTTTATTAAATTTAAGGATACCAGCAAGGGAGGATTACTCAAAGACTATAAGAAATCTTTTCTTTATAAATATAATTGTTTAAACCTCTGCTTTATAATTTTGTTTCTTACCTCTCTTCTATTTATAGAAGTGAAAGCTTCAATCAAAATCAGAATATAAAGCTACATCAAACTCTATTTGCATTGCAAGTTTAAGCCCTCAATCATGGCATTTTTGCAGTTTTTATTCCATTTCTTTAGTTTTTAGAATTTTTTTTGCATTCAACCTCTTAATTTATGTCTCAACATTTGTGCATGAATAGAAGTACTGAGTGTATTTAAAAGCCAGAAATCACTGTTCAAATTTTTCAATACTTTTCAATGTTAATGATTAATTAAATTATGTATGTTGTTTTGATTCTTGTTTCTTCACTCTTTTTTTTTTTTTTTTTTTTTTTTGTGTGACTTAGAAGCACAGGGAATGTTCCCAAGCAGTTGGGGAAATTCAGCTGCCTGTGCATATCCATACAATAATGCCCAAGCATCTATACAGCAACCATTGCTGAATATATTCTCTTCCCATAGACAGTGCTTGAAATATAGTACTGTGAAAGTCCTCACAGAATTTCTGTATCTTTTCTATTCTCAATATTGCTTTAAAGGGAAATCCATACCTGCAACTAGCCCTTAAGATATCATATTAGGGTATGGCAGAGATACAGTGACTTTCAGGGAGGTTTTTCAAATAAAATCAAATGAAATATCTCTTTTTGTTAGATACCCCAGTGGAAACTGGAAGATGATGTGACTTTTCTCCTCACATTTATGGGGAAAAAATTTGCTTTATTCTATGCTCCCTATTATACATACCTGCAAAAATTCATTTTAACACAGTGTAGGCACTCAGGCACTTTTCCTTGCTATTCAATGATAATTTGACTTATGGTTACAAGACTGTATTGAAATGTGTGCTAAAATTTATTTTTAAATCTTTTAAAAATGAGAACAATATCTAACATTCATTCTGCTTCTATCAATGAGATGTGCTCCATTTCTGTGGGTTCACAGTTCAAGCATCAATCTCCACAATATCAGTTCTTCAAAGCTGCATCACAAACTGTATTATTACAACTAGCAGTACTTGACCTCTCTGAAGGCTGTCTCAGTGCACAAGCCAAACACTTAGCAGGCAAGACAATTCTATCTCACTATAGAACACTTAGAGATTTACATCCATTAAGCTTTCAAAAACCTTCCCCATAAATCCACAGACTACACGGTGACTTCCAAAAGAAGTGGTGCTCTTTACTTCTCAAAATTGCAGCTGGATTCATTTTATTGATTTTTAGAGTAGGAAAATATTTTCTAGATAATTGTTTATTTACAGTTACCCTAACAAAGGGCAAGTGTCAATATCAAAACAAAATGGAAAAAAGCCACACACAAGGGCTGTGGGCTTAGATGGGTTGGATTTGATTTAATTTAATTTCACCAAATTCTTGCACAGATCTCATACAAAGAATAAACTGGAGAATAAATCAGTATTAGCTTACATTTGAATTCTTATGTTAAAATATTTCATGACTATCCGAAATAAATTCATTAATTCTTACAATAAAATATTTCATGTCTTACCAGCAGGAGTGCTCACAATGCGCTCACAATGCTTATTAAAAACAGCAAACAAAACCTAATTTGGGTACAATGACTTTTTGTAGTTTTACTCTGTTTTGGCATTGAGGCACCATCTTGCCAGAAAAAGCACTAGCTCCATGAGAGCCAGTAATTTTGAGCTAAATTAAATCCCCACCTTCAGTATTGTTGCTCCAGTCTTTCAGAAAGGAACAGGAGGCAATCTTGTGCCCAGCTTGCTGCCGTGCCAGAGCAACAGGCTCAGCTGGCTGGTCTGAGTGCCACTCACACATGCCAAGCTCAAAATTGGATATCTGTGGTACTGAAAGACAAAGAAAAGCAATCACTTCTTAAGAAAGTCATTATTTATGAGACTATTCCCCATTAGAAAAACATGCTTATTAAACTCCTTGACAACATTTCTGCTCCCTCAAAAAGTTATTTCAAAATCTCTGTGTATCCCTGATTGCTGCCCAGTATTGCATCCTGCCATCTTTAACTATTCTAAGAAATCATTCCCTCAAGACAGAGGCTTCTTTCAAAGCAATAGAGTGCTATTTATGTTAGCCAGTCATCACAACCTTCATGAATTCAATTCTGCAGAAAGAGTTGCCAGGTAACATAATACCTGCCATGAAATAATAAATATCTATTTACTTTTCTAGATGATAGCTACAGAAAAATCACTTTTAACTGAGGTTAAACTCAGCAGGATCTCCATATACTTGTAACAGAATACTTATTTTTAGAGCCAGAAAGTTTCTGAATACGTCACCACATATTTTCAAGAGCTTTTTTTGTGGGCACAGCATGTCTGACTAATCTGGTTGCCTTCAGCAATGGTCAGGATTTTAAGCAGGATTCGACTATGACGATGGTAGTTCCACTTCTTAATGTTATTGCTGGGGAAAGGCAATCTCTGGTTAAGACACACTAATAGCAGTCAGGATATCTCAGAGAAAACAGAGAGATTCTTAACTGTGTGGCGGAAACAGTTTCATGTCAGCATACATACATGTTCCTGTCTCCTTCTGAGAGACACTGTATTATTCACATTACTGACACCTCTGTGAAAAAGCCTGTCCAGCCAGTGCTGCAAACCTTTCATTTCTTCCTTGTTCCAGTGCTAAATAAATGTGCACTGTCTTCAAACCATGTGAGAAAGAGCTTGTCAAAAACTTGTTTCCCACGGAAAATGTGAAATTCCACAAGAGTCTAGAAAAGGATGGATTTTGTCAAATTTCAACATACAAAAAAAAAAAATACAAATTTTCAAAAGGAATCAAGATCTTCTTTCAATGTGTTTGAAATATTGATAGAAAGTATTTTGAGTCATTCTGTGTTTAGTTTTTTGGGTTTTCTTTTAGTTTCAAACATTTTGGAGCCTTTGTTTGTTTTGACAAAAAAACAATTTTCCAGCTCTTAATGCCCAAAGCATGTCAGAATACAGTAAGATTAGTATTTTGGATTTTCTGACTCCCATCCCTGCAGCAGTTCATCTCAAATACCTACTTCTATAGTATTAAAGGCTACACGTTTGCAGGATTAGAATTAACTAAGGATTTAAGATTTTTTCAGTTGAAGTATTCGTAGTGGATTATTGTCAAAATTTACACCTTATAAGTAATACATATATAATTACTTCAGTTTTCCCAGAAAAAAACCTCATAACTTTGCAATGAGGCTTTGTCACTTCTGCGTTACAAGTGACTTAAGGAGGACAAAAGCCTCATTCTCTCTTACAGCATTCCACTTTCATGCCTTGGAGCTCTTTGCTTTCATCTCTATGCAGAGATCAGAAGGAGAGCCTTAGTGGAGTTCTTCACATATATAATTCTTCAGGAGCTGAGAAGGAATTCTGCAGAGCAGCCACTTGGATAAGAATATGAAGCCTTTGAGCAGAAGGTCAGCTAAAGGTATAATTAAAGGAGATTTTGCATTATGTGTGTTTCAGTAAAATATGTTCAATATTTTCTATTTTACAGCCAAAGTATTTTTTTTCCTGCAGCCCATAGTCAAATGTATGACAACGAGCTGTGGGGGTTGAGTAATAAACTATTTGACAGCTGTTGGGGAAACTACAAATTGTAGAGTATCTTAAATTGCTGTACTGAAAATAGGGTTTTATTTGTGTTTTTTTTCAATGTACAAAGTTTAGTCTTTAGCAGAACTGGACAACAGACTAAAGTGGGACACTTTGGGAGAGAGGAAGGATAGAAAGGAAAAAAGAACCTAAAGCACAATGAAATTACTTCTATATTTAACCATTACAGTTTGCATCAAGAAACTCCTGAAAGCACAGAAATTTAAGCTATTTGACTAACAACCCTAAAAGCATAATCATACTAATGAATACAAATGCCCAGGTCATCTCTTATGTGCATTTGTACTGGGATTAAAAATCTTGAAAGGTACATTAAAAATTCAAGTTTTAACTAGGAATTTCATGAAATTAAAGTGGTTTTCATTAAAAGTCTACTTATCCAGTCATCCCATAAGGACTAGAGAAAAAAATTATTTCAAATTCAACCAACCATTAGTTTGACCTTTTGTTTTAATTATTGGGAAATGTTCAGTAGTAACATTCCTCTTTCAGGGAGAAAATTAAGATTCTTTGACCCTGTTTTTAGCTTCTGTGAGCCATTTAGATGTCACCTAATGAAGTTGACTTTTCCTAATGAGGAAACACAGGATAAGAACTGGCTCTTATTGGAATACACCTGAGGCACTTAACAGTTCAGCAGCTCAATCTGTAAGCCACAGCATGTAGCTCAACAGCTGCCATGTAAGGTACATTTTGCACCCGAATTTACAAGTTATGGAGAGAACAAACATCACTTTCCTTTTATTCCTTTTCCATTTCTTTGAGAAAGTCTTTTCTCTCTATCACTGAGTTCTTTTAGTTTAATTTTTTGGTGCTTTAGAAGGACTTTGTTGAAAAAGTCAATATATTTTTATAGACAGATCTACATCTTCCTGCAGGAACTGGTTAAACAAGTACATAGGTTTTAGCAATGCATCTGTTTTCCATTTTATATTAGTCTTTTATCTGCAGAAATCCTCCAAGGAGCAGAAAGAAGCTGGGTTAAAAATCAAATATTTGTCATCTTTACACCGAGGACAAATTTTAAATTCCATTTCAAATTCATTTTTTCAAAGAAAGAACACTGAATAATTTTCTGAGTTCATAGACATGTGTACCCAAAGTCTTAAATTAGGATCCCTGCCTATTCAATTCATATAGCTATAAAGCCTCTACAAAACAGAAAGGCAAGATGTGCCCTGATGTGAAATATTCATAAAGTATTTCCTTCTATAATTCTCTGCTGTAAGAAAGTTGTAACCTGGGGAAGCTGACATGATCAAGTTAAGGTACCTGAAACTTCATTTCCCCAGCATAGACCCCCTTCAAACTAAATATATATGCCTGCTGGCATCATTAAATTAGGGTTTGTATCTTGCTCTTAATGCGATCTGCTTGCAGTTGCTCAGCACTCCAACATGTCAACACCCATATGCATCTCTTTTCAATAGTTGTTTCCTACAGGGAAATCTAGAGAGCATTATTTAGGAGTATGGTACACACAAAACCAACCACATGACCTAGCTTGGTCTGTGTCAAACACTGCTTTCCATATCTTGAGTTAAGTTTAAAGTCTAAACCATCTGTGCCCATGCCAAGAATAGGAGAAAGGCAAACAAAGGATCCTCACTCACCTGAGGATGTGACACAGCTGCCACAGGGCAATCCTGTATAATATAGAACAGCAAGCAACCCAATTTTTGCTAGGATGGGTAGCATTCCTTTTCCATCAAAATACATTGGGTTGAAAAGGGAGGTAGGAAATGTTTTGCTAAAGCATCCTGACATGCAGGGGTTGTCTGACTGCAGAGATGACCAGACTGACATTACAAGTCTTGGATGTAGCAGAGCAGAACAGCAGAACCCCACTGCACAGCTGAGGATCAGGACCTTCATGCATTTAGAAATACACGAGTGCCTTGGGAAGCTTCCTAGTCAGCTCCAAAGCTGTGCCTGATCTGGCTGAACACATCAATTCTTCAGCCAAAACCAGTAGATCTTTTGTTCCCACTCAGCCCTACATTCACAATAGATCAAATTTCTTAAAGTATTTCTTTGTAACTGTGTTTAGATGTGAAAAGACAAATGTTTGTTCAAGGAACTGAAAATGAGCCAAATGAAAACACCTACAGAGCTAAAAGAGCCTTTGAATAGCAAAAGGTTTTCCACTGTTTTTTCTCTTCTAATCCAAGGAAAAGACAATGTAAAATGATCTGGCTCCTGAAAAACAGGTATTCTTACCTTGGGAACATCCTTCACTGAAGGTAATATCATCAATGGTAACAGTTCCACCTTGTGTCCGGGTCTCCACCATCCCCCAAAAGATAACCTAAAGAGATTAACAGCAAATCAACAATAAACAGAATTTACCAGTGTCACAGACAAAACAAAAAAAGCACACTCTATGCCAGTCTAGTCCATGGAGTTTCTATTGGAAATATGAGAACTCTAAGCATATATTTAACACTTTTGGAGGATTATCATGCTGGCTTTTTCACAATTCTGTGGCTTTTCCATCTGAGCACAGATATGTGGTCCAATAATCTAATTCAAGATTAAAGCAGAATTTAACAGGAAGGATCACATTTGAAAGTGAACAGACTATTGCCCATTTTCTGCAGTGATGTACAAGGGAACTGACTGATGAATCACAGTCCTTGGGAAAACCCAACCAAAACACACCAATCAAAATAACTCAACAAATCAATCTTACAAAAAACATTCTTTAAATTATTCCCTAGACACATCTTGGGATAAGACAGTCCCAGAATGTAGGCACATCTACAGAATGGGGGTACAATCTATCTGCATTCTAGCTCTTAATAAGGAATTAACAGTGTTAGCAATAATTTTTCAATTAACGCCTTGAGAGTTCAGCAACAATATTGTGCACAGTTTAACAGATTGATGCAGAAAACCTATAAATTACCAAGAGCTGAGTTTTTCACTTTACAAGATGACACAACATACACAATGGTATGACCATTATGTTATGAATTGGAATTTGAGGTGTGTAATCTTTTGTCTTTTTTTGCTTTTCTGAAGCAGTAGTTGGCTTGCACAAGAAGAATGGCAGCCATATCACACTCAAAAATATATTCATATGTCTGAAATGCAGCATCTTGGAAATTTTCTCAATAGTTTGTTTCAAAAAATGGTGTTTTGAACTGTTGAATTCTGCTGCAATGCTATGTGCAGTTAATGTGTACTTCATGACATCTACATGCAAAGGTCAAATAGTGTATTCATATTTTCTATTTCTATCATGGTATGGCTTCAGATAAAATTCTAAAACAATGCATTGTGCGGTTTTGTAATTAGAAACACAATAAATATTATTTAATACCAAGGATTTGACAAATATTTCACCTTTGTACAGTGATGTTTCATTGTGAACTCAAATTTCAGTTATATGTATCTGAATATCTACCTATAGCTTGCAGCTGGATTTTCATAGATTTTATGATACAGTGAGATAAATTGATTTAGACAATGCTAAAGAGGACTAGCTCACTTTGCTGGAGCAAAATCAGGAGCTGCTTCAAGTTCATATTCCATCAGGGCACACGAAGTCTATACAAACCTGTGTTTCCTCAAAACTCATGAGCAGTCACTCAACTTCCCTACTTCTAGAAGGTAATATTACTGGATGCCTCCAGCTGCTCTTGTGTCTAAAATAGATTATCCAGGCTTTATCTGGAGTAGATACCCAGGTGTCCTTCCCTGAGTTCAGTACAATAATAACCAAATTGACTCATTTTCCTTCTCACACAAAGTCTAGATCTTCTTAAGCACACAAGTCAGTAACAAAAAAATGCCTTTTTAGTGGCATTATTTGCTCATTTCTTCAATAATCTATATCTATACCTATATTGTAGCTCCATTAGTGACATGAAAGCTTCAGTGGGACCGTAGGTGGGATCAAGCGCAAGCTGAGCTGACTCCACAATGCAGCCACAGGGCCAGATTGCCAGCACAGCAGCAAAGCACCAGCTACAACAGGAATCAAGTACAAAGACACAAATGAACCCCAAGCCTAGAACTTCCCTTTAATGAAGCCTGGGAGACAGAAATTAGTTCCCAGTTAATCAGAGGAAAAGTTGCTTAGAAGAGAAAACCATTATAGAGTTCTCCAAAACCCAGCCAAAACAGACATACTGAGCTTGCTGCTTGTTCAGTACTTAAACCACTGGCAATCTTTGTATTTCAGAATTCCATAAAATTGAGATTTTTAAATGCCAAAACAAAATTCTGTATCCCATAAATATAATCCAATCTCTTAGCAGGAAGAGACTTAACTGTTAAACGGCCAGCATCAAAATAAGCAAAGAAAATAAGCAGTGGAGGTTCAGAGGTTGATTTTAACTAAAATCTCACTTCAAATGTGTTTGTAAAATTGACAAAAGTATTAAAGCACCCTATTTCCAAGTGATTTGTACATCGAAATAAAAATTACTTGTCTCCCATCATTTGTTTTTCCATAGAGATGTTACTAATCAAAATTTTATCTTGAAAAATGCCACAGGAATCCCTTTAGGCTAAGTATCTTGTCATATGAAAGAACAAGTGCAAAAGGGCAAGAGAATTGTATTCCCTTGTATGACAGTGACATCTTGCAAGTAGTCACTGGAGCAAAATGTGCAAACAAAGAGGTAATTTGCTCAGCTTCAGACTCTAGGTTTGTGATACACTGAGCTGTGCTTTTTAAGTCAATTGTAATGATTACTGCAGTAAGTTTGACATCTGCCTCTTTAAAGCTGGTCTCTGCCCATCAGTGCACTTGATAAAGGCCAAAGGATAACCAGGTTTGCAAGCAATAATCTAATTAGGATTTGACTTAGCAATTCAGAGGAAGTAGGAGCCATATTGTATTAACCATTCCCAGACTCAGTCAATTTTCCAAGTAATACAAAGGATGAAAAAAAAATTTTCTAGAGCTAAAACCTTCCAGTACAACCTCAGTTGTATATATACACTTGTATCAGGTAGAGAGAGGTAAGTCATTGACCAATAGCAACATTGATACTTGAGTTGAGTTAGGTACAGGTATTTTGAAATGTACATTCTCAGAAGGGTTGAGCAGGCCAGTATTACTTCCAAAATCAAGATCCCCTTGGATGTTTTAAGTAATTATGTTACACCTTTGGTTTAGTGAAACGAGGTTGTGCGGCCGTGCCCTCAGCTTTGTATGCTGAGCAACTTCCCAGTAGCTGCTGTAGCTGGAAAGGCCTCTCATTTTCTTCTCTGCTCCCCACTTACTCTCCAGTATTATGCATAGCAGTAAGTGTGCATCACCCACAATATTATAGCTCTAAGTTACATTTACTGTGCTAATGTTTTTTTTGTAAATGCACATGTAAACACATTTAAATAGCCTATGACATTTACATTGCTTTTCAGTAGCTTTGAGCAAAATTAAACCATTTGCATGTGTTCTGTGATAGAGGCTCAAAGCTGCAATGAATAGTTAAGTACAGTGTTTGTCACCTGCAGCATGTCTATAAAATAGTATCTCATAGTATAAAATGCTGTTTCCTATATAAATGAAACCTTGAGTTAATCAGTCCAGTTAGACTGAGGCTAAGAGAATACTGTGTAGAAAGTTAAGACCACAGGTATACCACCCCTATGGCTCAATGAGACTGACTGTTTTATTTGAGACACGTGCAAAATTTAAGCAAAGTTTGGGGTCACTTTTAACACCATTAAGAGAGATCAAGCTGTATGTGCTAATGCAGACTATGATCTTCAAAATGGCTTTTTCTCGTTTATCTCATGATAATGCTTTCTTTCCATTTACAAAATATTTAGTCCTGACCTATTAAAAAGGCCCACAATTTATAAAGCATTTAAGAAGTGTCCTTTACAGTAACCTCAATTTACTAACCTCATACTTTTCAGTGCTGTTGATTATAATGGTATTTACATGCCACTGATTTCGTAGCTCCCCTGAAACTTGCCAAATGTTTGAAACAGTATCTTCAGAGGGCTTTTGAAGCCCCACCATCAATTTTTCACTCATTTGACTGACCCAGTAATGAAATCTAATCTAGGAAAAAGAAGGTCTGATTATTCCAGGGAGATACCATGCAAGCAATGTAATACAAAGATTGTGCATCAAAATACCTGGCAAAGGTGTTCTTCATTAGTAGGAAAGTAAATATTTGTCCTTAAATCTGCAGAAGAGGATTGCATTTCAGAGGACAATGAGAGGAAAGAAGCTATTAAAAGGAATAAAAATAGAAAACTTAAAAACTTGGGAAAAAACTAAATATAAAACAAGAACAATATGATATAACAGCTATAACAGATATAAATTAATAACTAAAAAAAAACAACCAGAAATTGTTTCCCCAGAAATGATCAATAGCACTTGTAGCCATTTTGTTCCAAGCATTTTTTCACTTTTAATGTTGTCATGGTATTGCTCCATGTTCCAGCCAAAATTTTAAGTAAAATTCCAAATGTTTCATGTGGTGATGGCTTCAATACTCAACTTAGAAGTGAAAAATTTTGGGACAAAGTGAGACTAATTTAGAAAGCTGATCAAAGACTTTAAACCCCAATTATTGAATAGAAAATGTATTTCATGCCTAAACATCAAACTGTCGTAAACAGCAATACACATTTATCATGACAGCTCAGGTCTTTGAGGAGGTGGTGGAACATGGGAGAGAAGATTGAGGTGTTTTTATAGGTTGAAAACTGATGGTGTTCAGATGTGTCTGGGTTTGTGGCTGCTCAGAAAATTCCCTTGCTGCAGAGAGAAAGATGTGATATCTCTGTACACATTCCCAATATAAAAAGTTGTCTTCAGCATTTCAAAGCTACCATTAATGGTACCAATATCATTCATTTACAAAACAAGTCCTTACTTCACTTGAAAATATAACAGCTCAAGAGGAGTCAGTGAACTATGGTTGTTGTCATACCCTTTGACTGATTGTGTCTCTTGTTTCAGATCTTACAAAGATGTAAGGAAACCACCCTATTTTAGGATATCAAACACTGCAAGTCAAAATTTGGCTCTTCCTGAACACAAAGATTTCAGAGATGTTAGATGTCAAAGGAAGCTAGTGGAAAAATAAAGAACAGGAAAAGACTAATCTATTTTTAATTCTTTTTCTAAGTTTCTCTTCCCCTTCCCAAATGCCAAACAATGTCAAGTAACCTGTTGTCCTCTGACATTACCATGCTGATGAAAGGAGGAAGATGAGGGAGAAAAAAAGCCAAGCAAGGCTCAAGGGGAAAAAAAAAACCCTAAAAATAAAGATTAATACATTAACTGGTTGCCAGAGGATAGATCAAAACATCTAAATACTTCATTTATTAAACCATCCACCTTGACCTCTCCTCCCTGTGTGGAGCTGGAAAGCCCCTGGTGAAGCAGCCCCAGCCTAGCTCAGGGCTGGAGCCAGCTGAGCAATCCCCCACAGAGGACCATTTTGCAGCCTACTAGCAGAGCAATGGCCAGGCTGCCCCCGGGTTTTAGACCTTTCCTGACTGCTCAGGCAGCAATTTCAGAGCCTGCCAGCTGCAAGGGTATTGTTCCTACCCACAGCAGATGGCTTGGTGCCTCTGCAGAGCCCTGTCCCTGACTCCAATCTGTTCCATTGGATGTTAACTTCCATGAAATTTTTAATTTTTTTTCTTTTAGTTCTCTAAAGATAAATGTATCTTAGAGTAAAAAATTTCTTTTTCACCTGGCAGTTTTACACAGATTGGGAAGAAATAGTAATTTAAAGAAATTCTTTTAACAGTCATTTCGCATTGGACCTCTGCATAGAGAACAGTTTCATCCAGCAAAATCAGGTTGTGTTTTGTTTTGGAGGTCTTTTAAAGTGGTTGTCACTGGTCTGTACAATTACTTTTTCAAAAAAATAAAAAAGATCCATGAGAAACAGACCTAAAGAAAAGTTTTGGGTTCTACTAAAGGATTAAATAAATCTCCAAACCAATTAAATTTACCAAGGGATCTTTGCTTTTCTGCTAATGTGTGTGTATTATCCTGATGGCAGAAACTCTTCTCTAACACTCTGCCATAGAGCATACTCTGCTCAGTTGTCACAATAGAGAATCTTTTCTGGGTTTTAAGCAGGAACCAGCATCTGATCACAGAGTCTGTTGAGTCACCAGCAGTGGGAAAACTCGACTCACTGCCATAAGAAGATAAATGTTTCCTAGGCAATTAGAACCAGCACTCAAAAAATGAAAGTACAGTTTAGACATTCTCCAGGTAGAAAAATAACAGCAAATTAATAAAATGCATTTAAATCTCCTAAGCTATTCTGTTCACCAGTCTGAGTATACAGCCTCTCAGAAACTTGAATAGCTACAAGTATTTGAGCTTCCTGCTACCTGAAAAAAATAACATGACCAGTGCACAATTCAGACCTGGCATATAAAACTGTGACTGAATTCCCAAAACAAGTAAATGTGAACAATACAGGTGATGAACAGTTTGCTTTGTCTACAACAAACGCTACAGTTGATGATTCTAAGTCTTTTGATGGCTTTGGCCATCTTTTGCTGTCTTTATAAGTCACATTTTCTCTTCTCACCAGTTTTTTATTATTATAAGTGTATCTTCCTGGCCTTTGCTACCTTCTTATGTGGTGTGTAGTATCAATCATGTACTAATTCTAGAAACTTCAACTCCAACAAGACTGTTGCCAGGTTAACCTATTTTGATTCCAGCCAAGAGTTTGCTATGTTTGTACTCCAATATACTTTTGAGGTTTTTAAAATGTGTTTCTTAATGAGAAGGGCTTTGTTATTTTAAACTATTTCACAACTTGCGTACTCGACATAAAGCTTGTGTTTATGAAAAACATTTGGTAGCTGCTCACATTTTTTGCCAACATTGGTTTAAATCAGCACTTACTGAAGAGCAACCTTACCTTTAGAAGCATAATGCACACAGCAGGATGTGCTTCTGTGATACACACAAGCTAAAACTGAAGTTACTAAAGCAGATCACATGCATAAAATTTCCTAATTACTTTGAAATGAGAACTTGCAGGAAAATCTAGAGTGAGGCTTTCGGTTGCTGTTTCCTTCAGTGAAAAAAAAATCGGGTTACATTTTAATCTGCAATTTCTAAGCAAGTTTTCCATACATTCACCTTGAAACCACTGATTTATACTCATCATTGTAGGGAACTTCTACCTGTTTGATAGCTTGTGCAGTGTGTAGGAGATGGTGCTTTAGAACAGAGCAGATTTCCACACTCCCAGATCCTCACAGTCTGGGAAAAATGTGTAAAGCACCTGGGCTAATCACAACAACATTTGCATCCCGCATGGGATTCTCTTCTTGTTCATGCCCCAAAACTGCATCCCTGCCTTCAGCTGCTCACCCTGAGGGCTGCCAAAGCACTGCTTGTGGCCAGCAGAAATGAGAGGGTGTGGGTGGAGATGAAGGGAAAGAGAATAACAGAAAATCTGGAGAACTAAACAGCTTTTGTATTACAGTATTTATTACAGAAGGAAAAGCAGGGTTAATTTGGCCATAGGAGAAGTATAATGGGTATAATTTGTCTGAGGACAGAGAAAAGGAATTACATATTTAAAAGACAGTCTTCAAATTAGAATTGTAAGAAGATTTAGAAAGAAGCTGGCTCAAAAAACAGACTAGGAAAGCTTATCCCGTCTCCAGATAAAAAGTCCTCTCAAAATATCTGGAGTAGTAATATTAGCCACAGATGATAGGTACATACACTCCAGGCATTTACCAGTCCAAGAAAACATGAAAATACATCTCTACATTTATAAACTTTGCAACCATCAAGACTGAATTTATGACCTAATATTTCCAAAACAAAGATCACTCTGGTAGTTAAACACATCTTTTGAAACTGATTACTTGCTCCTCTATGACAACAAGAATTGCTTACTGGAATACTGAGTTTCTCCAGCCCCTCCCCCCCTCTCAGTGTTCTGGGTTATTGTAATTGCAATCACCTTAAAACGTAGACACAAGGGCTCAGAAAACATGTGGCAGAATATAATTTAACTATGAAGAAATGAGCAAAATCTAGAAAATTAAATAGAAAACTATTAACTTGTAAGTGTCCATGGTTTCCTCAAAGAACATGAGGAGTCTTACCACTCTCATTCCCATTGTGGTCAAAGTATGGTGGTCCCATGCCAGATTGACCATTTCTTCTTATCCAGTCAGGCTGTAAATTAAATTCAGGAAGACCTTTGCATAGACTGGTTTCAAAACCACACTTGTCCCAGGAGGAACCTGAATTGAAGGAAACAACAAAAAATTAAAAGCTTAAAATCAGAAGCAAAAAGGTATTTTTTCATGATCACCTGATATTTAATTAACACTCAGAAACCCTCTGAACAGGATCTTGAAAAAAAAAAAAGTAAGAAAAGCCAAAATGTTTAAATCATTAACTACAAGAAACAGTGCAGTGGAAGAGAGACAAGTGAGAATTTGCATTGGAAAAAAATCCACAGACAAAAAACCAAGTCCTTCCTTTATCAAACCAAATGCAAACTCATCCATTTATGTTTTATTACTATAATATATGCTCTTTTCATTACAAATATGTGTGTAGTTACCTTATTGAAGGCAAGTCTCCAAGCTAGTATAGTTTATATGCAGAGGCTGTCCTTTAAATACGCTGCAGCTCTAAGATGAAGAATTTGTTCAGAGTTCTTGCATAGAAAAACAAAGACTTAACAACATGATGGAAACAGGGAGCAATTTTTTTTCCCCCACATCTTCCAAACAAGAAATGAAATGAATCTTCAGAATGGCATAGTATCCCCACTTGCCTTTCCTCTTTCTTATTTCTTCCAGTACATGTAGCAATGTGGTGAGGAAGGAGCTTTTTGCCCCCTTCTGGATTCCCCTGTAGGGCAGCACAGGTTAGAAAAGGGAAGCAGAACACCTTTCTGGAACAAAAGCCAGTTTGGTGTATGAGTTCATTGAGGCAGTTTGAGGAAGGTATTGGATCAGATAAATAACTGCTTACAGGGATGGAGGGACAGATGTTGGGTTTGCATGGAAGCTGAATGAAGCTTGGATGTGCTTGACAGGCTGGACAGCCCCATTCCTCAAAGTACTTCTTGCAGTGGTGGAAGGATTTAATTAAAAAAGAAGTCTAAGTAGCTGCAGCCGTAAAGAGCAAACTTATTGCAACTTCATCCCAAGCAGTGCTGTCTCCAGATTTTGTGTCCTCTGAAGAAACTTTCAGTTCCCCTGCTCTTTGTCTTACACAGCAGAGAAAGCTGGGTTAAGACCCTGCTTTCTAGTTGGGATTCTGATTAGACACAAGAGCTCCCGTGTCTTCACACTCCCTCTCAAATTGCTGCTTGCTCCAGGCCCCTGCTCATGCTTTTGGTCTAGTCTGTATGATCATAGTTCACCAGACATTTTAAATAAGGTTGCAGCTGCAACATTGATAGTCACACTATGATGCACAATTTCATGACTTTCACATTCATATCAGTTTACTGCAACAATTAATTACAAAACAAATAATTCACACAAACATTCCAGACTCAAGTTAATGTGCAGACTGGCTGAGTCATCAACCAACGTTTTATTGCTGCTTTTATTCCTCAGATCTCTAAGTGGCTAAAAAGCATGTTCACCAAACAGAACCTCTGTTCACCAAAACAAAACAGTGCTGAAGTATATCTGCTTAACATTGCATGAAAGGCACCAAATCACATTCAATATTTTTTCAGGAATTTTCTCATACCTGAAAAACAATTGTAAATTAAAATGCATGAAATAGAAAGTATTGTACCCTTTTAAATAATAAAAAAAATCATTCAGCATTATTTTCCAGGGCACTATTCATTTGCACAGAAAATATAATTTCAAAGCAAACCAATGTAAATTTGCTGGAAGATAGATTTACAAAAGTAAAATCACTGCTTAGAGAGGAAAAGTTCAGAAGGAGGAATTGTGTGTGACTTTTTAGACAATTTTTGCTGAATTTCCTGTGAACAAAAAAATGCCTAAAATAACTTCTAAGAAAAAATTCCAAGTCTCACAGGAACAGACTACAATTAAAGGTTCTATTTGAAACCTACATGTGCGTAATAAAATCAACGTTTGGAATATTCTCTCTGCTGTCACATTGTTACCAAACTGTATCACACTTCTGCTCAGGCCCACGAGCCTTGCCTTGTTCCTCATCACTGCTGTCTCCAGGTTGGTGGAGATGCACACTTCTCCAGGTGGAGCAGCAGAGCCATCACCACGCTGGCATCCCCTTGCTGTGGGTGACTGAGTGTCCGCCAGAGCAGAACAGCATACAGACGTATGTGAGAATGTGCATGGGCTGTGCTGCTGGTTTGGATAAACCTTCCCCTGGAAAATAATTACTGACACTGCCTAGCACTGGTCATGAAGGGCCTTTGACCAAGCTGTGTTTATTCACATCTCTCTGAGAGATGTTTTTAGAGCCTCACTTTCTGAATCTGCAGCTTACAGGAAGTATGGCTTCTGCAAAGCAGTGACTTTCAGCCTGGTGTGTCTTGGGATAATATTTAACTGAATTACAAAGTTTTATGACTAAAAAATTTTGGTACATGCTATACAAGTCAACTGTATATCATTAACTTACTGATGGGATTTATTGCTCAGTGGTTTGAAAATATATTAGATGAGAAAATAACAGGAAAATAGAATAGAATTACTAAATTGTCAACATTCATAGAGATCTCTCTTTCCTCAGAAGGAGTTGACAAATGCTTACAAAATGTATGAAATTTTGTACATCAAATGTAAAAAATAGTTAAGAGATTCAAAGCTGATTTTGCATCAAAGGGATTGCAAATCAGCACACTGATTTCTGTCTATTGCACATCGGAGTCCTTTGCGTGAGGATGTTTTAGTAACACCTTTCACTGTGTTTCAATGTTTCACCACCTTGGTCTGGCTGCATCTTTAGACTGATGACTCAAAGATCTTCAAATGGACGAGAAGGGCTTGGAAGGGAGATCCAAACAATAAAAAAGCCAACCTTGTGAGAGAATATTGAATCAACTTGCTTCTTGCAGCCTAGCATCACATGAAGTCAGGGAAATTGCTTTAATGAAGTAGCTTAAATACTTGAGGTGCCCCAAACCTGGAGGTGGAGAGCTAGTAGGAAAAGGAGAAAATTATTGCAAAAGTTAAAGGACAGTATTAACCCAAAGAAAGTGATGGTAAGAATTAAACAAAATAAACCTGGCAATCATGGAAGCATGGCTCTCCTTTAATAGGAATAGCAGGGTGAAAAAAGATTACCCAAGTGTCAACTTGTAACAAGTAACTGATGCCAACAGGTCTGGAGATTTCATCACCCACAAATTCACAAAATCAAGTCAGGGGAATGCACGTTCCACCATGCTTAACTCTGATTTGCCTGTTAGCCCTGGTGAGCAGAAATAAGACAGGATACATCTCTGTAACTAAAGTATGCTGATTGCAAAGCACAAGTGCCACAGTACCTGTAAAGGGAAACATGCAAACTTTGGAAGGGAATAAATTGTTGCAGAACTGTATTTTCCTAATGTAAGAAACCTCTTGTCTGGAAACAAAGATTACTACTCCAACATCACCTGAAGGTGAGACATGCAAGGTCTGTTGCAACTTCCTATTATCTCCAACCCCACAGGCAGGCACATGTTTATTGTGACAAAGGTTCCTGTTCTGCCTAGAAAGCATTTTCCAGCTCATTTGGTTCAACTCCACCCTTTTCATCATTATTTCTGTGGACATAGTTTTAGCTGTTTTATTTTAATGCTTTGTCCTCGGGCCGTAGAGCTGTTTGGAAAATGCATATCACTGAATTGTTCTCTTCCATTCTGTAAGTACAGCTTAGACTAGAAGGTTATATTAAAAACAAAACAAAACAAAACAAAAACCAACAAAAAACAAAAAAACATAATACAACAGAGCATATTTGTAAAAGTTTAAATATTTATGCTATTCAGCTGCTTTCAATTCATTTTTCCAACATAGAATCTTTTATCTTATTTCTTCTTTTCCTCTAGATCTTTTTAAAACTGCCTCACACTGATAAACTTCACAGGGTAACAGGATTTCTCTGCCTTTCAACTTTCTTTCACATTCCTAAAACTCCCACTGCATTTTTCCCAACTGTTGTACCGCTCTGCCTAGAGTATAAATCTATATGCAAGTATTCTGAGTCAAAGGGTATTTTTTACAGGAACTGGCATCCATTTCCAGTTTAAAACATTCATAAAAGCAAATTTGCATAGCCCAAACAAGTCAAAACCACAATAAAACCTGTCATGAGTGAAAATAAATGAAAAATGCATCAAATATTCAGGAATATTTAGAGTGTAATTCACAGACCTTTAGTGAATAAGGGGGAAAGTATTTCAGTGAAGGTCTAACAGAAAGTGCAAAACCAAAGAAAACGTGTCTTTTTTTTTTGGCAAGTGTTTGGCTATCTATACTAGAGAGAGTTTCTTGATGAGTGCAACAATTCAGCCCTCTTGTCAACTAAGAATAAGAAAAACAAAGGTTTTTATATCTCTGAGAATCATATGAAAAGGAGCAAGAAAATGTCTCAGAAGCAAAGGATTTTCAGGGAACGTCAAAAGGACAAATACTTCAACTACTGAACTGGAGGCACCGTGAAAAACAAACAGAGGCAGAGAGGTAGAATGAAATGTATGAACTGACAAAAAATGTGCAGGATGCCAAGAGAAGCAGAAGATGGGCTCTAATCAAAGGGTATTTTTTCAAGCACTTGAGAAATATTGCAGAGAAAATGAAGACTAAAAAGAAAGCAAGTGGAGTGAGACACTGTGTCTCTTTTCAAAGTTACTTTAGCAAACAAGCAATTTTTTAAAAGGGAAGTTAAAATAGAAAACTGCTTGAATTTACATCACAGCTGGATATTTCTGGCTTTCCCTAATTAATTTCATTTAAGGGAAGACAAAACATATTTCATGTAAATGGAAAAGATTGCCCACTCAGCCTTCAACTTAAGTAAATCTGTTGAAAAAGTTTCAGATATTTAATCTAGGAGTTTTAAAATCTGAGTCTTAGAAAGAAGTCCAATCAGGCTCTGAAAGAGGGCCAGAAAAATTTTGCATTTTTAAGTCCAATTTTCATTTGAACAGAAAGTGATTTGCTTAAGCAGAAAATGGATGGCAGTTAGCAATTCTTCTTTAGGTTTTGTTGAGCCAGTTATTATCAACAACGAAACAGAGGAAAGAAATAAAAAACTGGGATATGATTTTCACCATCTGAAAGGATGTTCAAATTTTGCTGGAAATACTAACTTCCTTTCTGGGAAAAGTGTTATAGAGTAGAATAAAGTCACCTTTTCAGAATAATCAAAATTTCATTAAGTTTAGTATAATTTTTTTTAATGGCAAACTTAGAACCTGTTTGTTAGCTTGCTTTGGGTTTTTTTGGTTTTGTTTTTTTTTTTTAATGTGGTCAGACTGGGGAGCAGTACTGTGCTAGTGTATGAATCTTTAATATATATCTCCTTTTCTTCTAATATAAAGTTTTAGTAAACATTTTTAATCTTAACAAAAGCTTCCAAAACTTTTTATACAAAAACAATTTTAGCCAGCTTTTAATAAAACCACCAAAATGGTATTTCTGAAATAATTCCCAAAAATTCAAATGAGACTTCATTTTGGGAGCGCCTTCCCAAGAATATGCTATTCATATTATCATATGACTGTTCTAATTTTAAATTGTCAAATTGTAACCAGAAAACTTCTGGACAGCAGCAGAAAGTCAAGCAGTCGCAGTTATCCCAAACTGATCCGTTTTTAACAAGAATTGACAGAATTCAACTGCCTTTCACTTTGCTGTGAAAGGCAAGTATTACACAGGATCTGCTTCCAGTTAAGTGGCACTAATTCAATGGTTATCTTAAAAGAAGATTAAGATATATTAATATATTTCATTAAGAAGAATTCTGGGCAAGTGTTCTTACCACTCATGTCCATTTGCTAAAAGAAATTAGTAAAATCAATTGAGAGGTTAAAACCAAACTTGATGCATTGATCAATGCAGAGCATGAGCACCACAGTTACAACTAATAAAGGAAAAAGTCCATAATATTAGGAAAAGCTGTGATGAACTAGACATAATGAGGTCAAAGTCCTAGATCATTACTGACTGCAAAAAGATAAAACTTCAGGAAATAATTTGGTAGCATCTTTTCCATCCCTGTAATGACAGATCATATAAAACTCAAGAGGAAATAACAGATGCCGATAAAGAGAAAGCAGAGAAAATATTCAGTAGGAGATACAAAAATCACTGTATGTACCTTGTACCACAAATTGTCTCTGCACCTGGAATTTGAAGAAAAAAAGTACTTCAATTCTGAACTGAACTGTGAAGAACTGCCTTTCTTTACCTATACCACAAAGTAAGAGGAGCGGAAAAATTTCAAAAAGTGTTTCTAGTCCATAAAGCAACATCCTATTAGAAGGCAAGACTACTAATTGGCATAAACTTTGATCAGGAAGAATAGTTTCTACCTCCTGACTGTATGTACTTCTTCAGGGAAATAAGAATGGAACAAAGATTTTCTCAGCATTTGATTTTCAGACCAAAAAATTCCAACAAGTTTCAGCACATGCTACTCCCACACTTTCTTCTATCACATCATTCTACCAAGCATTTTGGTTCTGTTCTCTCCTATAAGCAGCTCTCTGGTCCCTGCAAGGGACCTACAGCAAGTGACCCTCTCTCTCAGGAGAATGAAACCCATGAGGCAGAGGGCCTGATGCATTATGTGATATGAGCTATTATATCACATCACTAAATATTTTTCATACAGGGTTTAACTCAAATTAGCTCCAGATTAGTCCCATGGAAGAAACACCCATAGCTGGCCAAGGAGTATTTGGTGGGCTCGCAGAGTTCATCCTCTGCTCTAGTCTCATGCAAGGGTATCCATTTCTCACTCTCTGTGCCTGCTCTGCTTCACACACAATGTGTAGGGATTGTTGGAATATTTCTTTCAATAATGCAGCCATCATTGGAACCAATATATAAACATGTTAAGCATGTTTAGCACCTCTTGGAACAAGAGCTGGCCTTCCCTTCATCCTTAAGGAACATAAATAGATCTGGTTTTCTTTCAAAATTTGGAGAAAATAAGCGTATTATAAAAATTAAACCTGTTTAATACATACATATTAAACAGTTCCTCTCTCTGTCTTGTCCACCCTAACCTTGGTTGCCAGAGCCTGGACAGCAACCAAAGGCATAACAGGAAGCAGAGGCAGACAAACACCTTCTCAGAGCAAAGCATCCAAAGTGGTCTGTCTCTGAGTGAAAGAACTCCTTTAGAGTTGCCTGGTGTTTTTTTGACAGTAAAATAAGCTTACCCTTTGCTATCACTTCTAAGCATGCAAATGAGGGCAAATAAATCCTCACAATGGTCTGTCTGCTCCTGTCATACATAACATTAGTTAGAAAATACAGCAAGATCAGGGACAAATCTGGAAGAAAGAAATATCCCTGGGCTCATCTCCCACAACTGCAGCTATATCAGCACAGCCCAGATTTCTGTCTCCAGCAATATGAGTCTTTCTTTAGTCCTGAAACATGTCCATGTGCACAAGAGCTGAAAATTAGGCTGCTAATATCTAGAGAGAGTCTCAACAAAGTATATAACTTAGTAACCAGGCTAAAAATGTTTAAAAACTTCTTCAAATTTTCTCCTATTATTGATTTAGGAGACCTTAGGGCATCTCTGGCATACTGCTTCTGAGGATTTCCAAGCAGTCATGCTTGCTCTACATATTTCTAGAAATTATTATTGAAAAAGAGACAGGAGGTATGTTACTACAAATCCTTCTTGGTTAAAACTCCCCTTAATCTTAATTTCCTCATCAATAAACAAATAAATGGTCTAAAAACTTCTGAATTTCTCTGATATCCCCTGATAAATAAGACTAAGTAGAAAGTAATAATCCTGAGTAACCTTTCTCTACCAATTGTAAGTCAGCCTTCAATATAAGGGCAGTATCTTGATATAAAAAGAAATAATACTCTAGTAAAATAAGAGAGGGATACTTTCCAGCTCTGATTTTCAGAGACAATAGGTGAAAGGATGATGTTCTGAAGAGACAATGGCTCCTTTGAAAAATACTATCAGTAGAGTTTATATGAAGTTCAACTTTGTGCAGTGAAAGCGCATACTTTGGGAAAAGTCCTTGGAATTAAAGCACTCAGGAAGCATGGTAGAAGCTTAGCACTTACAATGAAATTGTGTAAAACTTCAGAGTACATGCTTCACTTGGAAAAAGAAAAAAAAGAGTCAGAGTATAACTGTGCTGCCTCAATAAAACAGCTCTATCCTAAGTCTAAAATTCTTAAATTAACACAGACATATTAAAAATTTTATTTAGAGTAATCAGCTTTCAATTGGATTTATGTGTTACTTAGAGCAGTTTCACATTTCAAGGAACTGTAGGAAATATTCTATCACTGTTATTAATTTCTAGAATATTTTTCATTCTGTCATTTAAAAAAATTTGTTTAGATCTACAGATTCATTTAATCCTTAAATCTAAGATAAATGAATATGAATCTCAGTCTAGATGCATTATCAAGTTAATGTGAAATGTACTACATTCTCATAGATCACCAAAATGTTAGAACTTTCCTTGCAGTTTTTAACAACTTGTTAATGTTGCTTTGTACTTTGAGTGACTTTGTTTACAGTAAGAGATCAATGGGATAAGGGAAGAAATGAACGAACAGAACATACAAACAAAGAAACCTTACTATGTCCTTCCTAAGCTGGCTGCCACTGACATGGACATTTTTCCGATACTGTAAAAACTCTCATAAAGCAGCAGCTGTAAATATAGCTCAGGGGGACACTGGAGCTGCTCCAAATGACATTTCTAGAACCACTTCAGACAGGGAATGAATCAGAAACACCCCATACCACTATTTCCATCTCCCAGTCACACAAAATAACCCTAGACCTCCCAAACACTTCCAGGAAAGGGGGTCTAGCTGGCAGGGTAAAATTCCCAGGTGGTTGAAGTAAACACATTATTCTCCCCAGTCACAGAAAAAAAAAACCCCAACAAATCAAGGAACAAATGAAACAAGTAAATATCATTCACAGCCCCAAACCCCTAAATACCTTATTCTACCATGCAGACTCCAAATCTTCCCAATTTTCTGTTCTTCTTCTACAGTCCTTACCCAGACTGCTGCTTACCCCTCCATGATTCATCAGGTAATGATCCCCTACTCCTGCATTAAAGTGATGAGATTTCAGCTGCTGTCTTAGGGCAAAAAAGACCAGTATGATTTTATCTACAAGCTTCCTAGAAACTTGATAGCTTTTTGCTAGAAAATGTTTGTAATCTTGGAGTACCCATGCCAGAGAAGCTGCCATGCCATGTGGACACCCATCATGGGGATTGTCCTCTTGCAGCAAGCAAAGCTACTTCCAGAGTTGCTTTGAATGCAGTCGAGCATATTAAAATTTGAGATAAAAGGACATTTCTCATCTCATCCCCTCCTCCAGGAAATGCTCCACACATTTTCAGACTGCAGCTGGCAAAGGTGTGATTGATATTTTGAATCACCCAATGTTTGTTTTCAAAGTTTACATGGTTGCTGTTTTTCACAGTTAGGTATCACCTACCATCAGCAGCAATAGTTTTCAGTCCTTATCAGACTTATTGAATGTTTTTGTTGAATTACAAAGTTTAAAATGAATGTGGTGTTTATAGATAATGACAGGTTATTTCAAGTATGGCAATAAACTTTTATTGCTTTTCCTACCAATTTAAAATTCTAGACAGCTGCTGTGAGCTAGGTATTTACCATATCGAAAAGACAACCCACCTGAGAGAACAAATTACTATCTGTATTTTTTCAAATATATAAGCAGCAGCTCAAATAAACAATTCTGATGAAGATTTTGGCTGAATGTTATTAAAACATTCAAGAAAAATTTGAGTCTTGAGAATTTACAATTTAGGCCAAAAGTTTGCCCCAAAGGATAAATGCTTAGATGCCCACCAGACTAAAAAGAGGCAGAATTGTTTGACCAACTCCAGTGGCCATATTTCAGCATCAAATAACTTAGATCTGAAATATATTAAAGGGTTACACTCAAAATTTTCTGTGTGTAATAGGGAAAAACATAAATATAGACCTAGAAATTTTAAACAGCACAATTTCTGTTTTAATAACCCAAGTTATCTAAGAAACGCCTCATTAATCCAATTGATGTACATGACATTCCAAGTATCTACTTCTTTTCTTTATGTTGTGTTCATCTCTGCAGTGGTCCTCTGGGTCTCCACATCAGCAACTTCAGTCTCCCTCAAGAAGAATCAAGTATTGAGTCAAGCCATCAACAACCTGAAGTCTTCACCAGAAGGGAAACTAGGCTCTTTTAGTGGCATAATTCAGAAAGTCTTAATCTTTAGTCTTGGATTCATATGGGTCCAACTTAGGACACTTTCTTGCAAGAGCTTTCTTCCTTCTCCTTGGTTCCCAAGTGAAGCATGAGAGTTATCCAATGCCTCCCTCATCCTCAGCTGAAGTAAAAGTCTGTTGTTTGTTCAGGGAGTGTATACACTTTTCAGACATTTGCTGCACAGCAATTATCACTGAACTTATGCTAAAATGGGGCTACAATGAATTGGCCAGTATAAAATTGTTCAAAAAAGCTCAAATAGGGTAAGATAAGTCCTGATGAGCCCTGAGATCTACACTGTCAAATTGACATGAAGGCCTGAAGAGATATCAAATATCTTATATATTGAGTTGTGAAAAAGGATGGAAAGCAATTTAATATTTTGACTTTTTTATCCTTGACCACTTCCACGTATGTCATCTGGACCTATTCTGTGAGCCCTTTCTGTAAAAAGTGAGTGGTGATTCCCACCAGTGACACATAATTTCAAATCTACAGCTTCAAAACCTTCAGGATGCTGTACCTATCACTGAGACTCAGCATGTTCCTATTCCCAGTAAAAACCTACTTATTAATGAGACTTCTGCTTGTCTTTATAAAACCTCACTGACTGCAGCTAAGGATATTTGAGGACTTCAGATCATACTGAAGCAATTGGCACATAATCTTCATAGGGCAAAAAATCAGAAATCAAATAGTAACCGCAGGTAGTCAGAGCCCTACCCTAAACAGGTAATCTTCAAAGATTGGTAAATGTATATTAATTGATTTACAGCCTATTCTATTTAGGAAAGAAAATTCTCAAGACAATAAATAAATGACTGGATATCCATTACTGCAAGAAAATTACATTCTTAGCATGAATTATGTAACAATGAAGTAACTTATCAAAGAATAGTTGCGTAAATTAATATCAGGTAAATTTACAGTTGTGAAGGAGGTAGAAGCACAGTGTAATGTTTCATAAGCAGATAGAAATTACTTTATAGCAAGCAGTTAATTATTTTCTGGATAGCTGGCAAATACAGACTATACACTAGAGTACTTCTTCAATATTCTAGTAAGATTAGGAGAAACAGTTAATGGCAATTAATTTTTTAAAAAATTATGACAAGACACAGAAGAAATGCAAAATTTGAGATGAAACAACTAGGATTTCTCTGCACATATGTACCTAGACAAACTCAAAATTAAGTTTTAATAGCAGAAGTTTTCTGCTAACAAACAAAGTTAGAAAAAGCATCATCACCTGTCATACTAAACAGAATATATCAAGTACGATGGTGAACATTTGCCTTACCTATTGCCACTTCACATGGGTGAACCAGAAGTTAGCAATGTCCCTGGAACAGATGCTCAAGAGATTTAAAATATCAGAGCTCTTTTAGATTTTTGTAAATTTACTTCAGACTTTATCGCTTTTCAGTTTCTTTGTCCTTCTGCTGAGGCTGCAGCCCATTGTCACTGTAGTAATTTCTGTGTCATAAACCATGGACAGCTTTGACATAGCTGACTCTTTCCACGGGAGACAAGCAAACAGCACCTGACAGATACTAATGAATTTCAGCCCTGGTGGCACAGGAGGAATGTTCACTGCAGTGGCTGAAGATGTGCACCCAGAGAGCAGGCAGAATACAAGTTTGTGGCACAAATCTACTGGTGCATATCTGCAGCATGCCTGGATGGAAAATATGTACTCACATCAGCCAATGGCTCATGAAAAATTAGGGACTTGGTTTCTAATTGAAACACCAAGAAGTTTTGAATAAATAGCTCCAAATCAGAGGTCAACTCAAAAGCTAATGCAGAATAATCTGCAGGAAAAGAGAGTGAATGTCTGACTACAGGCAGGTCCTGCAGCTGGCTGGGTGCAGGTGCAGGAGGTATTGACAGAGATTTGTTACCTTGTCCCTTGCCCTCAAACCCTCTAGCAAACAAATTACTGACAAGAGAACAACATTGTCTGTAATATAACACTTCCCCAGAGGAAAACCAGGCCATGCTGTGGGGAATAATACCTTCCAAGCCTGAGAAAAACAGTTTGGAGGCAGACAAGAAACCACCCTCTGCCTACGATACTGTCCTGTGCTCTGACATCTCCTTCCATCTGACATAGTATGTGAAAAGTGTGCTCTAATCATTATTAGACTGGAAAAGAGCAGTTAAGACAAACAGAAAGTGAATTTTTTCTCGTTGTCTTTTTGCCTGTGATATCATAGTGGCAAAGTAAGTTTTTCCAAAGAAAACTCAGAGAGATCACGGCAGTGGTTGGTGTTTGTCCAGAGATGCTCAGGGAAGTGACAGGAGCAAGGCACCATCCTGGAAAAAAAGCCTAGGTGAGAAAAACATCAGGTTTTCAGTTAACAGCTCAAACTTTATTTTGAAATTATAAGTTTGAACACGATAGAAAACAATTAGCAAAAAAAACTATTCATCTCGAAGGAAGGTAAAATCTGTGGTGGTTTGCTCCAAATACAGCATGATATCTTCCATTCCAACATATGAACTCTTAGAAGGTTTTGAAGATGGGAATTTAAGTGAAAACTTTCCTCTTTCTTCCTGGTAATAAATTACTTTTGACAGTGTAATCAAAAGCTGTAGAAATAATTTTTTTTCTGGAATTCTTGAGAACAAAACAAGGTCTAAACCTGCCGGTAACATCAACCAGGCCCCAGTTTAGAGTTCAATTTTGTATTTAGTTTTATTTGAAGGAACAGATTACCAAGGGTTTAACAGACATAGAGTTTTTTGAGGGAAAGTACACTCTGTTGGTTAGGATAAAGAGGCTGGAAACTGACTTCTAACTTGTGACTTTTAAGAAACTGCAATTTTTAATACTCCTATATGCAAAAGGATGGATGACTGCAAATTTGAATTGTGGTGGAGAGTCAGACCAGATGACCAGAACAAATTTCTTTTGTCTTAAATTCTGGCCTCCTAATGTTATTATAAAGATGGGATTTAATAATATTTAGATTCATCTTTAAGAGTCTTGGAAAGACATTATTAATGCCCATTTGAATAATGACCTTTTTTTATTTAACAATAAATAAGAACAAATGACAATGTATTTCTCATGATAAGTGGCCATATTTCTGGAAGATACTCATTGATACAAGAGTGGAAATGATTTAACAAATAAAGGGAGAAGGGATTTTAAAAATCAAAGTGCACCAGAGAATAAAGCTAAAACTGGAATATGACAGAAAAATAATGCTAAGACTGAAAAGTCAGCCTTAGAACAAAATCCCATGAAACAAAAGATAGATCAGAAATGTGCCAGAATGCACTAGAAGGATTGGGTAAGGATTGCTACTTCTAAGTCCCATACAAGTGTCCAAACAAGTAAATTAAAACTGGTTACTCAGGCAACGCATCCCTGCCAGCAGTTCCACCAATAAAGGGCACAATGTCAGAATTGTCAGTACAACAATCTGCAGTTAATTTTATTTGTTAGCAGAATTGCTTTCTGAAATTTTAAATAATACTGTTACATGCCTCCCACAGTCACTCATAGCTAAAAGCACCTACAAAATGAAAGGACTGTGCAGCAAAATGAAAACAAATCTCTCACCCCCACAGAAGTGTACACATCTCCAAAATGAGAGAAATGGGCCTTTATCCAAAGAGTTTGTTAGCACCACAGCACTAGTTGATCTTTGATTTGGCTCACTTTTGAAAAAGTAATTGGGATTTTTGTTTAGCTGGACTATCCTAAACTTAAATCCCTGGGGATTGGAGGCAGAAAAACAGGGGGAGTGGACTGGGGCACAGCTGCCTCTTCTAGAAAAAAAATAATCCTTTACTCTTGTTTCCTTAAATCTGAATGAAAACCAGTGGCAGAGAAAGTGTAATATTCCTTTTTCAATCACTGGAAATGAAGGGACCCTCCAGGATTTTCAGCTTTGCAGAGACAAGCAACCACCTTAAAGCCTTTATTATGCCGCATTTCTGTCCAGATCTGGTACCAAAATATCAAAATACCAAAAAAAAAGAAAAAAAGAAAAAAAAAAAGGAGAATGGAATGGAAACCATGAAAAAATAACTACATAACTCCTACAACAGCTCCTATGCCACTTTAGATACAAACAGGGCTATCAACAGGAATACCCAATATATGCAAGCAGATAAAAGATCTACCCAGGATACAAGATTTGGCAAACATGAGGCTCATGGAGATGGAGCAGGTGTTTACCAGCAATCATGTCCATGCATACTCACATGGAGTAACACTGGCATCTCTTGGATTCCCAGATTTGGTCCTGCATGCAGACTTTATTCAAAGTTAAGGCTTCTAGTAGAACAAATCTTACCACCTGGACAGGCTTTCAGATCAAAACAGAAGGTGTGGATGGAGTACACACAGTTAAAGGATCTTTCTATGTATATTTTAGTAAATGAAGGTCTTCCATTTCTGTCCCACTGTAGGGCCAAGAAGGCTGAACAAACTTCTTTCCCATCCACAGAACTAAAATTCCCATAAAATTAAGCAGGATTAAGACATAACCTTAATTACGACAATAAAAATTAACTTTAAAGACAAAATAAGTGTTCTTTTAATTACTGACAGCAAGCAAAATATGAGTGAATGTGGCATAAATTGGAAAATCATTCACTGTATAATAGAAGCTCCAAATAGGCTTACAGATGAAAAGTAAATGAGCTGGAAAAGAAAGAACAAATGTGCTGGGAATGTTGTTTTTCATTTTATGTATTGTGTGAATCTGAAGAAATCCCACTATACTGGCTTTTTCACTTCAGTTAGATGGAAATGTATTGGCTTATTAGAGAAACAGATTTGCATTTCATTTCTTAACCTTTATAAGTATTTAAGAATATTAAATCCGTTTCCTTGCTGGAAGTATTGAAATTTTGCATATTTCATTGTCAAAGTCATATAGCCAACATTATAATAATAATTTTTCCCAGGAACATTAATCTCCAGCTACAGAAGATTTATTTGTTTTAAATATCAAATAAGTCACTTTGTTTTACTGAGAAATAAGGTGAAAGTTTAAACAAGAAAAAGAAATTAAAGCCTGGTTGATCTGACTATAAGAACATATTCTATTTATCTTCCTTTAAAATGTAAGGGTTTTTTAAGAGGAATAGTAAAGGCAGAGTAAATATTTGTGGCAGAATGCAGGTAGCATCCTCTACCTCTTCAGTCAATACTTAGGCTTTAAAACCCATGCACCCAAAGGAAATGTTATCAATGATTTCAAAAAACCTTGAACCAAGACCTTCAGAAGCCACCAGTACTATTTACAAGTATAATATTACAGTGTAATCCTATGCTTAACTGCTTTGTTAAGCCAGAGCACAATTCTGAACCTGGTTACAAAGTCTAACCCTGCTTTTGCTATAGGGAGCATCAACTTATGGTTCCTTAGTACACTATTTAACTGGGATAACAAATATTTTATCTTTACGGTTTTTCTGCCTTTGTTCATCTTTTTATTTCAGGCATCCAATTCCAATATTTTCATCTAAGTTTATATAAATTATACTATTCCTTTTTCTTTGAGTGTCTATCACAATTTTCTTTTTATATATAAATTTAGCTGTGTAATTATGGCAGGAATGTGAGTCAAAAATTTCTCCCACCAGTCTACAAAGCTTTTTGTTACAGCAATTGATAATGGTTTCAGATTGATGTGCTCAGATAAATGAGATTTGTATTAGATCAATTAGGATAGCTAATACTCCTTAAGATGCAAAATCCACTTTTATCATACTAATAATTACTGTTCCATTACCACCATCCTCAGCTTTTCTACAGAGCAAAATATCAGATGAACCTAGAATACAGATAAAAATTCAAAGGCAAAAATGAAAATGTTGCAGAGAGCAGTGTTTCTGTTATGGATTATGTAGCCCAACTTCATGCATCTAGGGTTTTTTTGGCCTAGTTGTTTTTTTTTTAATTTTATCTTGGTATTGCTTCTTAATACCAGACCTTTCAAAGAAAATTTATTAGGTAAATCAAATAAAATCTAATGGGTTGCTTTATGGGGACCAAGTAATGCCACTAAAATATTATTGAAAACCATAACTTTTGATCCATTCCTTAATGTTTCTAAAAAAGAAAGAAACCTTTATTCTTTGAATACAGCACAAGCCTAATACAGAAGGAAAGTTTGTGAACATCCCATGTAATACCCCTTCATCCAGGACTTCATTTAAAACCTTTCCACCAGTTACTCTCAGATCTATGTTCCCAGTTTTTTTCCCAGTGTATTTGTTCTTACTGTGGTTTTGATTTTCACTGTCATATCCACCCACAGTTTTTCACTCAGATACAGAGACATTAATAGAATTATAGAATGGTTTGGTTTGGAAAACGCATTAAAGATCATGAAGTTCCAACCCCCCTTCTATGGGCAGGGAAACATTCCATTGGACCGGATTGCTTAAAGCCTCATCCAACTCTTCCAGAAACAGGGCATCCCTTACACCAAAAATTTCTTTGTAATACTTAATCTAAACCTGCTTTATTCCATTTAAATCCTATCACTAAAGGCTTTCATATAAGCTCCCTTTCCAGCTTTTTTCTAGGCCCCCTTTAGGTACAGCAGGGCTACTCTAAGGTCTCCCCTCCAGCTGAATCCCAGCTCCCTCAGCCTCTCTCCACAGGAGAGGTGCTCCATCTCTGACCATCCTCCTGCCCCTCCTCTGGACTTGCTGCAACAGATCCACACCCTTCTTATCCTGGGGGCCCAGAGCTAAATGCAGGATTCAAAATGGGGTCCTCCATCAAGCAGGGACTGCCAGCTGCCTTGTTGGTGCACATGTAATTTATTTTGGCTGAGTTTTGGCTAATGCCAAGTACCAGCACTTTAGATGACAGTTTTTGGTTTAGCTGGTGACATGAAATGGCTAATGTTTCATTTACTGTAACAAAGAGCTGTTTCAGTCACAGGGTGAACAAGTTTTAACTCAACACTTAAAACTCATTATACTTATCCAAGTAGAAGGGACAAATGGTTTTAAATGGCTCTGCCCAACTGCTTTGACTACCAGTGGTGCTGGTAGGGTTTAATTGCCCTAAGTATGGCTTAAGTAATTGTCTCCATTTCATTCATAATATACATAACTAGGTGATTGTAGATGCAATGCAGGTGATTTCAGATTTTTAAGGGTTTCCTAAGTACATTTATTAGTGTTAGTATTTTGGCAGGTATATAACAATTTTTAAAATAAAATAAAGTCTTAATTAATCTCCTTAAGCTTTTACTAACATAGTTCTATACTGTGAATTGCAGAAATTATTTTTTCTATTTTAGTTCTTCAAACTGACATTTTACCTGGACATCTGCCTCTGTCAATAAAGATCCTTCATTATATCTTAATTTTTTATAGATCCCTTTTGTCAAATATGTTGTATGTATATTATTTTCTTTATTTTTTCAAGGGCTTTTTACTTCTTATGTTGCTTTCTTTAATGAAATACAATAATGATGGAAACAGTTGTGGGATGAGATAAGCTGTCAGTTGAATGGATATTTTTATAGCATTGGGATAAGATTTTTTTACTTTATTTAGGATGAACACAGCAAGAAAAAGTGGCTGATTGTTTCTTGGTGCTTTGTTTCAATGAATGACTTTGTCCCATGCAAGATTAGTGAGGAAAAGTTGAGATACAGAAATGGTTTCTGGATTTTGTTTCTGAAAATGGTTAAATTTTCAGACATGAAGAGGAATAGTTCACTTAGCAATTTAAAATGTTCATACTTTTTGGTTAGTGATTTTACTGCTACCAAGTGTATGCAAACTCAGCTCACATTCCCTTGATGCCTTCATTGTCAGAAATTCAGGAGCACATGTGCCCAAAGGGAATTTCATTCTGATGCACTGTTGCAGTCTTATGCTTTATAACAGCAATGAGAAAATTATGGGCAAACAAGCTGGTTAAAAAAAAAAACCAAAAAAAACCCCAAAACAATGACAATGGAATGAGGTAATTTTTTTAATGGATGGATATCTAATTATGCTGACAAATCATAATTTAGACCTTCCATAACCATGAACATTAGACCATAAACGTGAAAGAATAAGCATTAAACCTACAGTCAAAGCAATACCATGTCCTCAAATACATCAGCTTCTAAACAGAAGTTTCTCGAATAGTGTACATGCTCCAGCTATGAATTTTCCTCCAGGAATTCCAATATACATGAAAGGGAGAAGATCAAATAACAATGAAGATAAGCAGAGGCAGAGAGTATAGCAAGATAAATCTGAGGTCATCACAATTTTGAAGGAACGACAATCATCCTCATCACTTTCTTGACAATTCATTAATTATTAAATTAGATTTACTATCTTGTTATATAATGAGACAAACTTGACGCTGACCTTAAAAAATTATGGATATTTATTTAGGAAATACAGTAGAGAAGAATTTATTTTTCCACTTTTTTACAGATAGCAAAAATTCTGTTCTACTTCCACCCCACTAAGTAAATAGATTTGCAGAATTCCTTCCACTGAAGGAAAGAGTCCCTAATATCAAGTCACTAAACTAATAACATAATTACAATCATCAGAGGAACACTGCAGATGGCCTTGATAGTATTGTTTGACTCAACAAGCAGCCAGAAATTATTAGGAGGTTCATTGGAACTCTTTTTTGAACTGATGCACTTTTCGAATTAAAACCGTATTTGCTGCCTTTGTCTCTAAAACAGTCAATTATGAAAGCATTTCCCAATAGTCCACAGCATGCAAATATTATATGACATTAAAACCATTAAACTTCTTCTGGGGAGCTGGTTGCTGCTTTTATTGCTATAGTTTGGTAGATAGTCAATGTTGTTGGAAATGCAAATCTTTTAGTCAATGTATCTTTTCTGGGTGCTCAATTATGATTTCTTTATGTGATATCAGAATATCAGTAAAATCTGTGAAAGAGAAAACGTTTTGCCATAGAAGGGTCAGATAAAACAGCTTATTTCTTAGGTTGTTAGTCGATGTGTGCATACATTCTTCAAAGGTACATAAGTTATAAGGCACAAAACAAAATTTAAATAATCATCCTATTTTACATGCATATTATTTTTTTAAATGCAGTAGAAGTCTGTTCAATGAAACTATGAAGAAATAAAAATTTATTTTATTAGCCGAGGAAACAGTACTGGCATTACATTTTATAGTTCAACCCTAGAAAGTAGGTTTGCATTTAAGTGTCTAATGAAAGAACATTTTCTTCTTGAATGCATGTAAAAATAATTAATTAAAAAGCACAAACCAAAGCACTTGCAATAATTTAACTAAGATACAACAAAAAATAGATCAGATATTTTTGTTGCAGTTTTCACTATTCTCATTATGCTTACAGTAATGCTTTTTTCCTTTTGTGTTAACTTACTATGCTTAAAATGATGGATCTTTAAAGATGAGGCCATCACCATGAGCTTGAATTCAGTATGTTAAGTTCATGAACTGCATGGTTTGGAGAAGACTCCAAATGCAGTATTGAAAACCATAAATAAATCTCATCAGCAAGTCAAACTTGGATACAGAAGTAATTAACTGTGTCAGAAGAATGAACATTCTCCCTTCAAGGAAATAACAAAAGTTGCATAGAATTTGCATACAGTATATAAAATATGGAAATTTCTCTGTAAACAGATGTGTTTTCAGCTTTGATTTACTGTCATCACTAAATGATGAGGATGTGCATGAATACTAATATGATCGTATTACATTATTCATTTACTAGAGAAAGATAGAAAAGAATGAGAAGGAGAGAGACAGAGAAAGTAAATTGCCTTAAATTTGTAGAACTTTTCTATTTGATGATGGGCTAAGTAGATAGAGAAACAACTTGATCAACTTGATGCTGGAAAAGAAGATAGGAAGTTCATAGAGAAGATTTTAAAATGACGTGGACATAAAAGCTTGAAACAAAGAAGGAGTAATACTACTTATACAAAATATATTTTTGCTTTATGGCTGAAATTTGAACACAAAGCTAATATGTAAACACTCAAAAGAAGGTTTTTTTCTCTTTCTGTGACAGAAGTTTTCATAGTTCTGGTCAAATTTTCTCAAGAAATGGCAGCAGGAAATAATCCAAACCCATCTGGACTTAATTTTATCTAGCCCAGCTCACCAGTTTGAATTTTAAAAGATATTTGAATGCCTACTTTCAGCTTATAAAAATAGATGTCAAATTCCTACTTAAATAAATGGTGTGAAATTCTAAGCAGTGTTGATAATGCTTAATGTTGATAAGACCAATTGCAAAAAGGATCGAGAAAATAAAATATAAACAGACAATTTTAAGGTAATAAAGAAGGTCTTATAAAAGATTCTTACACCGTGTAACTTCAGTAGATGTGCTATAGACTTATGATTGTTTACACTGCATGTGTTCTATTCCAATTTTCTGTTATCTTAGTTTTTGGCAATGGTCAAAGCCATTTCAGTTCAGTCATTTTCTCAGCTGTCTTGTATTCCCTATGTCCTCTTTCAATGAATGTATAAGTATACTTTAGGCAAGCTTAAGGAGACAAATCTGGGTACTATCATGCTGCAGGGGCACAGTTTTGTATCCTGGAAATCAAAACACTATTGGAAGCTTGACTTGTGCATATGCTGCTTACTTAAAGGGTACGCTTGTTTAGATCAACAGCATAAATAAAACATTCACCTAATACTAATAAAGTTTTAACTCAATCTTCTGTTTATGTGAGATATACAGATACCCAGAATGTAAAAATAAGAATTTCCAAAGTCTTCTCCCCATTAAGAGCTTCAGATGTGTAAAAAAATCTGCCTTGGTGTCTTTTGCCTGAAGATATCGCTGGAAGCCTCTCACTGGAGGTGTTCCCCCAGGTCCCTTACTGGACTCAGTATTGTTTGACTTGTTCATCAGTTGCTTGGGGGAAGGGGTATATGTTTCCTCAGCAAGTTGACTGATGACACAAAGCTGAGAGGAGTGGCCAGTGCCCCAGGGCTGTGCAGCCTTTCAGAGGGACCTTGACAGGCTGGAGGGGTGGGCAATGAGGAACTGTCAGAAATTCAGCAAAGGTTAGTGGAGGGTCCTGCAGCTGAGGAGGAATAACACCCTGCACCAGCACAGGCTGGGGCTGACCTGCTCAAAAGCAATTCTGAAGAGAAGAACCTGGGGATCCTGGTGAAAAATTACCTGTCCATGAACCAGCAGTGCCCCTGTAGCCAGGAACACAAAGGGTACCCAAGGTCATCCTTTGCTAATGAAATAATAGTCTGTACAGAACATTATAGATCTGTGGGTTCAAAGATAGCTCTTAGTTAAGGTTTCAATATGAAATTTTGTAATTTCTTTAGCAATATCAATGACAATTAAACTGTTAGGTGTTTAGAATGGGAAATCTTATTCTCCAGGAATTCAGTTTGGTATTTCTGTTTTACAAGGATCATTTAACTTGTGTATGTATACCAAAATGTTGAGCTAATCTTCAGACTTATTTTTGTTCCATCTCAGGAATGTGCACAAAGATACCTGCAGAAACGCAGGATCAGATAATTCTGGAGTATGTATCACATTACTTTAAGGAGAGTAAAATCACTCATATTTCAATCCCAGATTCACTAAGAAAATAATCCCTCCTTCACAAAAACCCCTCATAAAATAATTAGTCTTCAATCATTGAGTAATGTTTATTGAAGTTTCTTTATGTGCGATTAAAAATTCAATATTTTAAGTTACTATGACAGCAGCAGTAAAGGCCCATACTGGAGTGATAAATGCCAAATTTTGTCTTGAGTGATTTCACCAGTTTATTTTGAAGTTTCTATCTGACATTTAAGTTAACTGTTAAATATAAGCATTGGAACCATCTGGAGATCTATTGTTGGCAGAAGAGTACAATAAATGTGACGTGTAATGATGATATTATTTAGATTATTTATATCTTCTGTTTGATTGCCATCTGAACTAATAATTTGTTTCCTAATTTTAGGAAATTCATACTTAAAGTGCAGTACTATATTTTACATGTAATTGTATTTCATAACAATTTTCTCTGGAGATCTTACTCCAGACCTTGGACTCACTTTGCTGAACAGGAGGCCACTGACTCAAGTTTGCAAAGTGAGCAGTGCCCCAGTCATGGCATGTTGTTGTTGCTTGGTATCTTCACCTTAAAATGTAAAAATGGCAGAGCATAGTCAAAATGATAAATTGAGAGAATAAGTGTGAGGAACTCTCAAACCTCACAGATAAGAAATAAAATGTTCTCTGCAGTCAGTAAAATCAATTAACTCAGGAATTTCATTCTTAATTGTGTGTGGTCAGTCAGCTGAATATTCAAAACACCCTACATCACAATGAAAAATTAAGGAATAATTTCTGCTGATTTCTTGGACCAAAACCAGCCAATTTCTCTGTTAAGTAATAAATTATAATTTCTTATACAGCTCTATTTATCCTGTGAACTCAGCCTCCCAGCAATTCTACTCTTGCATTAGTCTTGAACTGCACCAGAGTTCTGCATATTATCTGCTTCCTGAGGGTCCCAAAAAATTTCCTGCCTGTAGAAACTCTAACTGGCTTTTCTTCACCCTCAGGTTGGGGAAGGAATAAATACAAAACACCAACTTTCCCATAAGTATTAAATATGTGCTGTTCTACTGATCTTGTATTTCAGAAATTATTTTTCTATGTCTATGACCCACTGTGACTGTTACACCAATTAAAATTTCATGAATTGTGACTGAATAGACTTTAAATATCGGGCCTCATGTTCCTAGGGCAATTTAAAATTCTTAAACATGTCACCAGAAATTATTGTAAACAGCACAATTTTAATTTTCACTTAGATGTGCATGTGAGGTTTGACCTTGCCAGCCCTGACCCAGCAAGTACAGCAAGAAAATCAGAATCTATGTCTTGGCACTATTCCAGATTTTGGCTGATGGCTTATGCTTCATTAGACTTAGATAATTCCATATCATTTCATTAGACTTAAACACTCAAATGAATCTAGCCACTACTGGTTTATGAATCATCAGACACACAGTCTGAGAATTTCAGAGCAAGCCCCACATGCTTGCCAACAAAAATAGTTAGGAGCTCCAAGAAAAAGCCTGAAGAACCCAAGGATGACATTTCTAATAGAAGATTATCACCTGTCTCTGGTATGCAGAAGATTTAAATCCAGGAATATGTTAAAAATTGCTTGGACTCTGTTTTACCCTTGAAATCCATCCTGACTTGAAGTTAGGTTGTTAGAAAGCAATAGAATAGCACATCTTGTGTACAGGACAATACCACTGGTACATCACTGCCACACAGTTTTCTCTCTTCCAAAATCCCTGAAGAAACAATCCCATGCATATTAAAAAGAAGAAGAAACTGTAACCCAGAAAGCTGTTATATACTGTAGTCTTTTCAATTAATAATGTCACAGGCACTTGAGCACCTTGGAAATAGAAGCTTCACAATGCACTACTCCACATTTCACAAGCAAAAAACTACAACATATAGAGTCTTATTACTTAGAAGAACAGTGGAGCTTGAAACTCTTGCATTAAGTTTGAGCAGCCTTGGTGAAAATGAGATCTCATTCCCTCATTATGCAATCTGACATCCTTCGTCTAAAACCAAATGAGATAATAAAGAAAGAGAGATGAGATATATTTTCTGCATAAAGAACCACATAATCCTTCATCTCATTTAAATAATAGATTCATAAAATCTTTTTTTAAACAGCCAACTAAATGATGCAGTGAAATATTAATATATCTGCATATTTAATAATACTAATATCACATGCTAAATGATAGCCAGATTAATTGATATTCTTAGAGATATAACAAACAACACCAACATGGCTGTGATTGTCTCTTGAATTTGAAGTTTTTAAAGCACTACATATTGCAACAGGTCTCAGAATTGTGCAGATTCTGTGAACGGCTGTGTTTCAGCACAGCATTAAAATACTAACTTTATTTCATGCTTACATAAGTTTTCATTGAAGAGGGGTCTGTGCTGATATTTGAGATTGAGGCAACATTCTTCGTGCCTTACAAGGCCATTTCTTAACTTGTCATGAGAAAAGAATCTCACCAGTTGTTGAGAATCCACCTGATGATGTGTTTTCAGGCATGCTGAAAAACACGTGAGGCGTTTACCTCTCACTTTTACTAGGAGTGGGGCTTGAAGAGACCCTTTTCTCCTCCCTAACATTTTTATAGGTGCGTCAAGTTTCTGTTAAAATATCAGATAAGAATTTAGATTAGTAAGCAATGAGCCATTAAACACAAATCAAAATTATCCTGACTTTGCCTGAAGTAGACGGGAAATGGAGATCCAAACATACTGCTGAGAAAATGCCTGACAGACTTAATGTCCAGAAACAAGAGGGAGAGGAACAAGAAAACATTTCCTTTTTATTTTGGCCGTAAAGGGTTTTCTGCATCTTTTATCATTTTCAGGTGTTACATAGCCAGGAATTAATTGATCTCCATAACCACTATTTTAAGTACAGAAGAGTCTTCAGTCTCTTAAGAATCAAGAACTGAGACATAGAATTGTAAGGCTGAAATCCAAAATAGACAATATCAAAATATTTACAGTGAAAATTAAGCAGAATAGAAGCACATGGTTTCAGATCTGAAACCCTTTAAACAGAGGTCATTCTCTACTTGTTTCTGGAGATCCCTAAGTCATCAAGTGCTTTATTCACCAATATTAATGTTTCCTGTTCCAAAGATATTGTTCTCCCTGAGAAGTACCCAGAGCTGGCAGTGTGGAACAACCTGATTAGTTGATTATAGTCCATAATCCCAGTCATGGTTTCTGACATATCTTCTTATTTACTGGAAATACAATGGGAGTGTCATGTCTCTGCAGAATTTAACAGCAGATGCCTCATGCTTCAAAAGGACAGTGGAAAATACAGCTAAAATACATAAACACCCCAGAAGGACTTACCTAGGAGCCTCTGTGTTAAGACCTAGGCTACTGTCCTAGAAAAATGCATTTTTAACTTCCCATTCCAGAAAAGATCACTAGAGGTTCTGAAAGGGGTGAATTAGGATATGGTAAAATGACTGTGCAGAGCACGGGGTCGTAGGAGTCTCACTGATGTCTAAAATATAAGTTTAGTGGGGATGACAGAAGAGAAGAAAGTCTCATCAGGTAACAGCTGATAATGTCATATAGCCACACAAGAAGTGGCATAATGAACAGAGTCATGGAAGTATAACCCATTTTCCAAAGCTTTAGTGACAATGCACAACAAATACCCTGAGAGCATTAGTCCTTCTTTTAGAATAAAACTTTAATTACAGCAATAATTGGATTGGATGTCAGCAGGCCAAAGGGTCTCTTTTCATTCCATTTTCCAGGGTCCAAGTGGAGAATTTCCAAGACTTCCAGGCGTATGATAAGGGCAAGTTACTTGGTTGAAAATCACATTAGTGAAAGATAAAACTAAAAAATGCAATATTTCATACTGTGATGCTTACATATATAATGTAAATCCAAATGATGAATATACAGAATACTGTCAAAACAAATCACTGTAACTTTTCTGAAGCCTATAAATATATGAAACTAGTAAATATACACTGTTTTTCAACTATTGATACTTACATGTTTGTATTTCACAATGTATTTCCAATTTCAGAAAACAATATGTATTTTATGGTTAATTTTCAAAGATCTAAGGCTAGAAATTAATCCAGTTATGCATGTGGAAAGGTAAAAGAGCTAGGTAAAAGCCATTCCATAATTCTTTCAGAGATATTTCTTTCCTAGGGGGAAAACAAAGAGGTACCTCAGAGGACAAGCAAAGACTACCCTGAGAATCCTCAGTGCATACCTTATAATAGACTTATTTATCTGCCCAATAAAAGAAAAATAGGTAAAATAATCATATTAAATACAGGCAGGACACAGTGATAATGAGATGATAAAATAAACATAAAGTCAAAATATACCTTGTAATTTCAGTGTAGGTGTACTTCCATTGGTTGCCTTTAAATACCTCCTTTTTGCTTCCTGGCATCTTAAATACATACACAGTTGTGATGGTCCAAGGTAAAATTGGAGCATTTTTAATGTGCCACAACAGTCTGATTGGTCCTAATTGGATTTTTTATCTGTATAAGATAAATGGTCTGACTTTACTGCCTACAGTGAATTTACAGGTGTGGCAGTCCTAAGGGCTGCTTTTTAATGGGGAAAGTGATTTATTACAGAATAAGTGAACACCCAGGAGTGTCCAAGTGTCAGCATTGCTGTCATTTTTTCAAAATCTAAACACTCTTCAGTCTGACCCTCACACTTTATATGAGCATAAAACACAGAGACACACTGCTAATATATATTTTAAATATTTAATGGTTCTCCTTTCCTCCAGCAATATATTCTTTACAAAGAATGTGTTTCAAATTGTGTGTGGTCAGCCAAGGAATGACAGAGCAGCTTTTTATTTTGAAAGAATTGCTTCATTTAAGGTGGTGGTATTATCATCTTGGTATTATTCAGAATGGCACTTGTCCTTTACATAGTCTCCTAACATATTCTGTGGTATAAAGACTTATTTATATAGGGATGATAGTTCCAGTAGACCAGATTAAATGAAATGGCATAATTGAATGTAGGGCTAAAGCATGAATTGGTTTAGAATTGCCTGGTTTTCATTTGCTAGGATTTTTTTGTCCCAAACAGTGCAATGCCAAGATATTTGCCTGACCTCCTAATAAAAGTAGAAGTGATCAATCATGTCCTACAAGGCAAAGGTATGAGTGTCTTTACCTATGTACATATATGTATTTTTGTATATGTGTCTGTACTTGACTATTCCCACATATGCACATACATATATACTATGCTTGGTGACTTTACAGAATTTAAATATATCTTTGCATGTTACATATGCAATATATGCAAAAAGTGATTATTCAGCCACAACTTCGACTTTGATTTTGTTAGATGATAAAAATAAAACTGTATGATGTCTGGGAAGTAAAGAAGCTGAGATTCATATCCCTTTTCTTTCTCTTTATATCACTCAGACCAAGTAAATCAGAAAAATACTAACACCAGAGACTTTTCTGGAATAATACACAAGTGAGTTTCAAGTACATAGAAGGCTGAGGGATTTCGGGTTATTTTTAAATGCCTATAATTAACTTTTAATGAATCCATTGACATGGTTCCTTATGAAAAAAATCAAGTTTTAAACAAAACTAAAACAAATCAAAACACTACTTAACATAAGTAATGATCAGACAACAGTAAAAAGACTTGTCTGTATAAAAAAATAGTAGATTACAAATAACAATTTTTTGCCTAGCAAGAGCTTCTCACACAATCAATTGCAGCATTGAGTCAAAACATTCTTATCCTCACTACTTACAATGAAATACTGATATAAATGTGCATATTTATTTTCAGTACATGGAATGATTCTAAAACTTGAATGTCCTCAGATCGCTTTCAAGCCCATGTTTATCAAGACACAGACATTTTCTGTAAAATACTTCCCGTTAACTAAACCCACCATTTTTACAAAATGAAACTACTACCTGGTTTTCATTCCTTCGCATACTTCCCCTAAAACTGATGCCATTTGATTTCATCACATAATATCATTAGGAAGATGTATCTCTATATTTTTCAATCAGATAATCACTGCAATAGCAACTTGATTGCATGACGAATAATGGCTATCAGGATACATTATCATTATACGATGTGCACCTAAGATGAGACAAATTTCAAGCAATGTTCTATAGACCACTTAATTATCATGGCAAATGAAGACAAAGCCCTTTTAGCCTGATGCTCTCTCATACAACTTCCAAAAGAGCTCAAAGTGTACAGCAATTAGAACTACTCAGGAAAGATTTATTTTTTTTTAGTAAGTGGTAGGGCATTATAGATGGAATCGGCCTGAGGAGAGTATTGCCTGCCTGAATTACATCATTCTTGATTACACTTTAGAGCAGCATAGCATTGCTTTCAGTAGATCAAATTGCATGACATAAGAGCAATAATACACAAGCTCTTTGAATTGACATTCCTTGTCTTCAATTTTTAATACCAAGGTGCACTGTTAGGGCGGCATTATTTATGTTACAATGATTAGCAAACAATACTTTTCAAAACAATTCAGGAAAGGTCTAGATTGCAATACGCTGCACTCTGAAACAAGAAATTGATCCAAGACCTTACAAAATGTTGCAGATGCAAAGAATAAGAAACAAACTGAAATCCTGAGCTGTATCTTCCACTGGCAGGTTTTCGGTAAAATACTTACCAAATCCTCATGTGGTTTAGCCTTTAAAAAAAAATTAATATCAGAAGAGGTTGTGGAAGTCTTTATAAAAGCCTACAGACTAAACTGAAAAGTGTTTGCAACAATGCATCTTATTTCTGGGGGAAAAATCATTTTTATACAAACCATGAAAAAAAATTTGCCAGTGAAAACAAGGCTTATGTCTTTATATCTTTATGAAGTTTGGCTGATGTCTCATGCTCGAGACAGAGTTGTAACTTTAGCAGTGGTGGTTACTTCCCTGAAGGTGGATGCCAAAGCAATGGAATGATTGGCATTTCTGCTTCCCCCTGCTGTGAGCTTCCAACCCTCAGCAGGGTTTGAACAGGTCTGCTGGGAGCTAGCTCAGTAATTTAGATGGCATCAATATTACTAGATTTCATTGTTTTAATCTGTACAACATAAATATAACTTACTTCTGTTATTTGTCTTACACCAAACGGAACAAACCAAGTAACTGATTGAAACTCGTAGGTTAGGGAAAATAATATTCACAGAAGTCACATTAGAGAATAAACTTGTTTTAACAGTTTTGATTAGATTGGTGCAGGTATTCTCCAAGCAAAATTTTATTTAAATACCTTATTATGGAAATCAACTTTAAAGTCATTCCCTTGCATATTCACATGCTGTCTTCTTTATCAGGCAGGATACAGTGATGAAAAAGCACTCCAGATTCAGGAATTAAACTTTATCTGTATCTCACTGCAAACAGAGGACCAGAGCAGGTAAAGGTGACTGAGACAAGATTAATCACATCACTGGCTACAGAAATTGTCAGCCATGCTGGCCACTTTCACCAATCCTTTCTCCTTTTTTCCAGGGCTCAGACTATTATTTGGCAGAGGAAAGACAGTGTTTACAGACTCTCCCCAGGAGTCTGCCATAAGATGTCAGAAGATAATCTGACTGTACCCCTCCCAGCTCTGTACAGATTGGAAAATGCACCACTTCCATCATGGGACAAATTTGAAAAAAAATTCTTCATAAACTGAGATCAAGACAGAATTTTTGGAATGAAAAAAGTGCTAATACTAATGTTTCCCAAATTATCTCCCTGTAACTATTCACCAACCATTTCTGATGCCATTTCTCCAGGAAACAGCAGAAGTCTCAGAAACTTATCCTAGATGTCTTCTTCAGGTAACAAGATATATCAATAATAAAATAGTGAGGAAAAGAGATAATGGAAATCAAAGTCAATTAGAAGTTATAAGGGATATAGACGGGGGAAAGGACAATAAGCACATTGGTAAAAACCAATTGCTGGCAGAACAAAACATGAAAACCCCAGTGTTTTAAGCATAATGAAAAGATAAATATTTTATTCATTGTCAAATAGGAATGCTAGTGATACTACGAACAGCAACAACTAACATGTAGCCTGAAGTGTTCAAAAAATATTTCTGTTTTACTTTTGGGAAGGTGCAGGATAATTTACAAGTTGACAAATGTGGAAATCTTCACAATAATAACTAAACAAGCTGATAATCAACCCTTAGTAGTGATGGTTAATTTTAAAAGAAGTGAGCAGTCTCCAGTCTTTCCATGTTCCTTGAAATAAATCTGGAACTCCAAGGGAATGCTAAAACATTGCTAGAATGTTCCACCAAAGTCACAAAAGGCAAAGAGGTTGACAGGAATAACCACTTATATCAAACAAGACAAACTCTTGGAAAATCTGTTACAAGAATCAAATAATTTAATTTGTAACTGTCTTACAGGAAATTGATCTTGTCAAGCAAAACCGACTTAATCACTGGATAAAATGGCAAATTTGTTTAAGTGTTCTCACTGTAGAAGTATAAGACTAAAGGAGTAATAAAAGCATTTGAACTAGCCCTTCTAGTGCATAATGAGAAGATTGCAAATTGTCTTATTAGCCAAGCTTGAAAGGAGCGTCTTTGAGACTTGTAATTTTTCTAATAACACCTAGATTTAATAGTATTCAACTATCAGTGCACAGATCAGGATATAAAGGTCTTGCTCATAAAATGACATAAAATAAAATAGATTTCTTGGTTACAGATTGGTATTCAAAGCCTTGGTTCAATACATCTAAATATAAAGATAGCAAGAAACAGGGAATGCAGGCCTCACTAGGGAACAAAAACTACTAAAATCGAAGCTATAAACAGTCAGGTCCCAAGGAGCCACCATGAGGCAAAAAGGGCTTAATGCTATTGTTTCTTGCAAAAACAAGTACTAGGAAAAAGGGAACTAAGATGATTTTACTTCTGTTTAATAAGATCAAGACTGGAATACTTTGAAAAGAACCTACTCAGGAACAAAGAAATCTTCTTCAGCTAAAATATCAGTATTTTAAAAATAGAAATAAACTGAAAATAAAAAAAAATGGAAAACAACTTCATAAAATGAAATTTCAGCACATATCTCACACAAAAGAGAAAACAAAATAAAAACCTGAAAAAAACAACTTCTTAGCTGGTATGCACATGACAGACAGTGTCTGAAGCTCAAATCAGTAGTCTATCAGATATCATATTGATTTTTCTGTGAGGTTTGAGATATTAAATTTAGAAGTGAGTTTTTAGAAAGTTTTAATCTAGTTTTACAAACTTAATATTTTCCCATTGAAATGTTTTCACTGTATCTGGTGGTTTAGAATAATTTTTTTTAAACTGCAAAATGTTTCAAATAATAAAAATAAAGCCCAAGTACATAGCACCTAAGCTGAAAGAAGGACATTAAGGGACCACTTAGGTTATAGTATGAAGCTGGCAACTGCAGCCAAAACAAGTGAAACACAGAATAATGATTTTATTTTATATTTAGGGTGTTTAACCACTGAATGGGATTTCTCCAAAATTTCTAATCTAATTTCTGGATAAAGTGCAACACCATATCGAATATAAAGGAGGCCTGACTGGATGATATACTATGACCTAGCAATTTCAGGGATAAATTTTCAGGAGATATGGTAGGAGTTGCCCTGTCTGACACTGACAGTGCTTTCCAGTTGTAGGTGACAGGTCACACTAAGATTCCCATTGCCCTGTAACTGCCAAGGTTATTTCAATAGCTGCAGAAACAAGCACAATATTAATAAAGAGCATTCTATGTTAACATTTGAATTCAACAGATTTCTCCCTTTACCCTCAGTGAGGATAATTATAGCAAAGATCATTCTCCATGCTCCAGAACTGTAGCAAGGACTTATGTATACTAGTTCAAAACATGGAGCCAAATTCTCTTTCTTATATTTAAAAATATTATTAATGGAGTTGCCCTCTGTCCTGGTTTAGTGCAAATATTTAGGAGGAAACCTCTGGAGGGTCTCCTCTAGGAAGAGCCGATTCCAATCGCCCCTCCCCCTACCGGTCCGGGAAGAATTTCCTTAGAGAAAAGTGGAAAAAACTATTTATTTAACACATAGAATATTTACAAGTATAGGGAAAAATTGGATAATATGAAAACAATGAAACCTCTCCTTCCTCTGAAGAGATGGTAGATTCAGAGTCCGTCTGAGTCCGATTCAGTTCTCCAGTGGGGGGACGATTGCCGGGCCCGGCTGTAGCAGTCGGCGAGGGTGGGGGAGGGGCCCCCCGGGCGTTCCCTGGTGTCCTGGGCTCACGCGATGCCAGCCCCACAGAATCCCGAGGAAGGAAAGAAGCCCCAGGGTCCGGGGTGGAGGGGAACCCGGCCGCGTGCAGACCCCGCTCTCTTGACCTTGGTTCGTAGTAATCTGCGGGACGGGGGGCGATGATCCCGGGGAGCTCCGAGTTCCGGCCGCGCTGGAGCCACGCGCTCCCTCCTCTGCTCTTCTCTTCCTGCTTCCTGCTGCCGCTCCGCCTCTTCCTCCACCTTCACCTTCACCGTCCCCCTTAGACCAACTCAAAGCTGCAGAACCCAACGTCCAGCACAAGCCAGGGGACGATTGGGGATACAAACAGGCCATATGGCTAACCCAGGACACCCTCAATAAAGAAGTTATGCTATCATGTGGGACATGTCCGAAGACTTTTACCATCCTTTGTCAAAACACTGGATAGTTCATAATTCAGCCAGAAAGAAATTGCTGCCCTGATGCTATATTTGATTAACATTCCACTAAAGCAAATTCTATATTGAATCCAAAGAAAATATCTTTATTTTCGTTGAACAAGTTAATCAATAAAGTCATGAGGGCATAACAGCAGCAAAATTGTCATTCTGTCATGTAACTATACTTCGCACCACATCTCAGAAAGGGAAAAGAGACTGTATTTAGTTTAGTTTTATTGTTTTATGTACAACTCTCATTTCCTTTTCCTTCCTATTATCGTGTACATTCAATTCATCATCTCCTATTTCTGCCTCATGGAATAAGGCAAGTCTTCTACCACCAGGAAACAGAAAAAATAGGACTGATTTACATCTGAGTTGCAAGCCTCATAAAATTACCATACATAGTAGGCATCTTATTTATAATGTTATACTATTTTATCCACCTTTTATCAAAGTATCAAACCCATTGAAACAGTGTTTTGCCAATACTTACTGCAATTTTTTCCTGAAGTATTTTAAAAACATTAAATTAAGAATCAACATTCCCTTAGGAAATAAATGAAGGAGAGACAATGTAAGCAGATCGCTCACCCACTGCAGCATTGCCTCCAGACAGCAATTGCTCACAACAGCTGGGAACAGATAGTGAGGAAAGAATCTCATATCCACCTGAAATGGCACAGGGAATTTGGGCAGGCAGAACGCAATTATCTGAGATGGAATTTCATCAAATGATAAGATTATACCAAGGGAACATTAATGATCACTTTAGAGCCTGCTTTGAAGTAGAAAAGCAGGGCTAGGGTATAATAATGCACTCAATCCAAGGTGTAGGGCACAGAGAGGTTTCAGTTTTGCTGCATCTCCAGTTTGCACACTGACACACAGTGTGCCCCTTTTGAGGCATTTTTACCCTCCTAGTACTCATCATTACAGTACCTGAGCACAGACCCAAAAGGGCCCCAACATGCCAAGGTGGGGGCATAAGCAGAGCTTAGTCATGAAACAAAGCTGAAACTGCAAGGCTGACCCAAGCAGAAAGCCCAGCCCAAACCCTGGAGGGTCCTGTGCACAGTCGGGGGATTTGAGCTGAGCAGTGCACATTGCCTCCTGTATTGTACAGACCCTGCAACAGATGTCATTGCAAACTCTTCCCAGGGGCCCTTCATCCTTCCTCTGCTCTGAACAGCCATGGAGGAGGTGGGCACCACTCAGCCCCGAAAACCTAAAGAAGCTCTCAGTTATAAGATAACTTTCAATACGTCTGATAACTGAGGATGATTCCTGCAGCAAAAGTTTGATCTAATGTATTGCCACATGTAATAGAAAAGTAGGTACAGAACAGCCCAGCACCACCTCACTAAGGCTTTAAGTGCATAAACTGTTTGGATACTTTATTTCCTTGATATCTTAGATTACAATGTTATTTTTTCTTGGCACTTTTAGGAACTGGAGCATAATGAAGTTTTGATGAACTGGAATGTGCTCTGTTCCTTCCAACAAATCACTGTGACCAAAGCTGACCTCATTAGAAAGGCTAATTTTTTATATAAAGGACTAACAAACCATTGGCAAAATTCAGTCTGGATTTTTTTAAGCATTCATAATTAATTTAAACAGCAGATTCTATGTAAAGACCAACACAACCGGACTGAAGAGGGGGAAATAAAAAGCTGGTTTATTACAGATTAAATTCTCTTCCAAGAACAGCCTACTTGACAAGCAGAAAATACACTCTCTACATCCTCAAAAACTATGTCACTGTCTGTAATTTCTGCTCAATAATAAAGTGACAAATTATCTCTGCTAATTTTTTTGTTTTCTATAATCCCAGAATTTCAAGTGTATCAGAAAATTTCTATAGCCCTTTTCACTTCTGCTCAATTGGTGCACTTCTCTTTTTATTGGTTTATTTAACTCTAACACCTTTTACGGGCTTATAGATAAGAGTGCTGTCAATATGCCTATTCTGATTAACCCAGATTTGGGTTGTAGTGTGTGTTGAATAAGAGCAGTGGTGATTTCAAGCTTGTTTTATGCATGGATTCATAGTACCAGAGTAATGAGAAAGAAAACCTTCATAATGCACACTACACAGTGTGAAACATTGCTGTGAATATATTTCAGTTGTTCTTCACCTCTGCAATTAACTCTGGTGTCTTTCCTTTAGGACTCAGTATAGTCATTGTAGCCTGCAAAGGTGTGTCCATTTGAGGGCCATGTTTCATGGAAGTAATTTCCCATATATTCAGGTACCGGGACAAATTAGCCATTGTCTGAACAGTTTCTTATTTCAAGGCTCATAAACATTCCTAGGAATAAAATATTGGGATTTGAGATTTTAACATACAACATTATTTTGGTTAAAATTCTCTGTCAACAATGTAGCATAGTGTGAAATTGGCCTATTTCCCTCAGACAATATGCCTGCTTTACACAACTTCAAATTTCTTGCTGTTTGATGAAAAGGCAGAGCTATATCTGCATATTGATCCATAAACTCTTCCGAGGGAAAATTGGCAGCAGTTTGGAGAAAAAGTCTCTGTCTTAGATATAAACACATGGTCACAGTGGCAGATTTATTTTGTGGACAGTAATACAAGCAATCAGTCTGAATTCATGTGGTGTATTATCTCTATTCCACACAAAACTAGGCAACTTAAAGTATGACAATTTAAATCAGATAATATCTCACTATAATTGAGGTCTCATCTTTGAAATTATGGAAAAAATTCAACAGTGTTTATGAATAACTTTCTGGCAAACATGATCTAAAGAAATACTGATGTTAATATGCCTGATCTGCAACTATGCTTCTTATAGACTGTATCTTCATTTTGGTCTCACAGAAATTAATTTAAGTGTTATAAACATTTCTTTTCAGGACATTTTGCACTCCAGTTGAGGGCACAGTTGCTTTTATTGTTTGGTTCAATACTGACTAAGAATATACTATTTTTCATTACCGCATGTTTTCCTATTCCTTTAGTGGCCACTATACTGAAAGGAAAATACATTTTTAAAAACTCAAAATTCAATTTAAAAAATTTCAGATTTGATGAAATATTGAATGAGGGTACTCAATTTTGATGTACATGCATTATAATGGTGCCAATAAATAATGCCTTTAAATATAGAAATATATCCAATAATGCAAACAAATATATCCACGAATATATATATATATATATATATATATATATATATATATATGAATACAAAAATAAAGACTGTTTATCAGAGAACAGGAACTCTGATAAAGTGACACTGAACGGCTACAAAAAATAATAATGTGCACAAAGAAGTCCTAATGACCTAAAGAAGATAAAGTAAACATTATTCAGACCATAATTAATACCTATAAGCTATGACAGGACTATTCTACCGACACAGCTATATTCATTAAAATTCAATGTCACTGCACTTGTGTCTAGCAATATTCTTTAAAATCTTTAGCTTTATCCCCAAAAGATCTTTTGGAAATTGAACTTCTTGACCCACACAGTCTTCTCCAGTCATACACATCCTTCTGGTTATCTATTACCTGAAAAGGTCCTGATGAGGTCAAAGTCATTACCTGTAAATTCTGAACACCAGAGAGAAGGAAAAAATACTACAATTTTTTGATATCCCTAAAACACAGCTTTGGATAAAGAGTATTGCGTCCCAGGTATCAATAAATATCTAACAATAAAGGATGCACTGATGGTGTATCCTTTTAAACACCAGGGAGTCTGCACTACCTAGTTGAGCACATAAGAGCTGATGACATAAAGACTAATAATAAATATTTAGTAAGTATTCCAAAATCAGAGACTAATCGACTATGGGGCTATAAAATGAAAGTGTAAAAAAAGTTGTTAAAGAAGAGAAGTTTTAAATCCTTTATACCTGTAATCACTGTAGAGATACTAGAAAAGTTTTGATGACTGAAGCTTTCATTACTTTGAATAGACTGAAGAATCTGACTGATAAAAGCGTTAGAAGCAGAGGCTTTAGAAAAACACATAAAATGAAATGACAGGTGTTAGTATCAGAAAAGAAATCGGAAAAAAAAGGGAAATAAAATCTCAAGATTATAAACTGTGCTGCTAAACTAAATTCCTAAAAATTTTAATAATACTAAGTGAATAGAATGTGGCAAAAAAATCTTTGAAAGCTCTGAAGGTCAAATATTGACAACTGTTTCTGACATCTGCACAGGGAAACTTGGTAGAAGCTGTAATAATCAGAAAAACATGGAAATGCAGAATCAGTGAAGTTGGAAGAAGTCTCTGGAGATTTTCTTAAGGTAGTTGAACTCCTGCTCAAAGCCAGAAGTCAGTTGCTTACAGAAATAGTGGTGCAACATTCTGGTGTATCAACCACTCCTTCCAATTTTAAATCATCAACCAACTTTCTGAGAGTGCTTTATTCCAATTTTCAGAAAAATTCCCCTCTCATTATGACCTTTCAAAAATTATCAATAGTGGCCTCAAAATGACATAAACCAATTCCCTCAGAGCTTGGGCTGTATCCCACAGCTTCCCGTGGGCTGTAGCAAGTCCTGTTGGTTTAAAAATCTTCTAACCTTATCATCCTCTACCAAGGATAAAGCTTCCTTTCTCTGAACTTCTGCATTAATTGTGGGGGCTTGGAATCCCTGAAAGCCCTACTATTAAAGACAGAGGTGAAGGAGATGAGTCTTTTCTGTGTCCTGGTCCCCTGAACCATTCAACAGCAACTCCAGCATTTTCCCTTATCCTTCTCTTGCAGATTAAATACCTGCTGTCCTTCATGCCTTCCCTAACCCAATTCCTGTCTGCTCAGACAGTATCTCAATATGTTTCCCAGGACGCCTGTGCCTGCTTCTAAGTCTTGTGTGCTTTCCTTTTTCCCCACTGATTTTAGTCAAAATTTAGGTCTTTCTTTATCCTTATAGAAATTCTGCTGCTTTTGTCTGACTTCCTGCACATTGACATGGGTCAATCATGAGCTTGGAAGAGGGGATTCTTGAAAATCAGGCAGCTCTACTGCACTCCTCTCCAGGAATATATCCATAGGATACCTCCCAGAAATTCCCTGCACAGGCAAAAGACTGCTCTCCAGAGGTCAAGGTGATCCTGCTTTTTGCCTTGTGCCCTTCTCTCAGGACCCTCAACTACAGACAAAGATGTCCTGACCTTCATGTCTGTAGTGACCCTAAATGGTAGACTGTAAAGCCTCCCTGAGTATCAAATTCTGTAAATACAGGGTTTCTTCTAGTCTGGAAAGCCACTTTTATTTATTCTTTCTGCTCAGGCAGTGTGCAGTAGCTGTCTACCACAGTATCCTATATTGGTCTGCCTGTTAACTGTGACCAAAGAAGAAAATGGATCACTAGGTACATTAAGAAACTGGGAATTTTGAGGAACAACCAGTATAGATTCTGTAGATGGGGATCATGAACACATACCAGTGAAGCTCCCAGAATTAACCAAAATAAGCTAATAGACCAGAGTTATTTTGTTAACACAACATTTAATTGTGGTTTTCTGTAGTTTGGTTTTTATTTTTAATGAAATCCCTGTCAATAAAAGAATATAGAATATTAGTGTCACAAGATAAGAAAGTTGTCTTGTGGTTTCCTAGCTGCAAAGTAGGAAGCAGAATAAGCTCAAAAGGTGAGAGAATCATATGCATGCCAGAGGAAGCTTAGTTAAATCTGATACTTTTAAAAACATGTATAAATGGTTACCAGTGGCAAGTGTACACAAATTTGAAGAAAGTAAAAAAGGAAGATAAAAATATCTTGTCATGATTATAAATTTGGAGTAGTAGAGTACAAAAGCCTGAAGAAAATGGCTAAGAAAGGACATGCTGGATGTAAGTCATTGAATAATGCACCGGTAAGTAAATTACTGATAAAGATAAGGTAATGCACATAGGAAAATTAACACTGACTGGATGCCTACCCACTGATGCATTCTGAACTAGCTAATGTTCCTCATAATATTAAATAGGATAATTTCAGAAAAGCAACTATGATGTTAACAATTTTTAGGAAAGGAACATTGACTAAAGAGAAAAAAATACCCCTATACTACAGAAAAAAAATCCACATTACATTTTAAATGGGTGTCCTACTTCTGTCACTGAAACACCTAAGTAGAACTAGAATAGCTGCAAAGAAATACAAGACAAGTATGAAATAGTGCACACTGAAAATGAAACTCAATAGATTTAGACTCCAAAGCCTAGAAAATAATTGCCTACAAGGAAATTAAATAAAAATTCATAAAAACATGAGTAAAGGTAAATAAGGGACAGTAATTCATAATTTCTCATGATAAAAAATCAGAAGTTATCAAATGCGAGTGGCAAATAAAAAAAATAGAATGCTTTTTCCAAAGAAATTATAGGTAAACTGTGCAATGCATTGTCCCAAGAGGCTGAGAAGGCTACAAGTTTACTTGGTTTTAGAAGTAACCAGACACCCTAATTGAGCAGAAATACATCAAGGGCTACTAAACACAAAGTAGTGACATCTAGATTAATCTCTGAGCTGTAGGTTGCTGGAAGCTGGGATAGTGCATTTGGGAGCTACTTCTTCAACCTTGCCTTGTTCCTAACCACATCCTTATATTGCTTCTTGCATGTGTGCTAAGAGCCATTGTCCTTCCGTGAAAAACACCCTGTGTTGAAAGAGATCACACCTGAAAAGCATGGAATGAAAAATCATGGTAACAAATTAAAGAAAAATCTCAAATTCCTCTGACCTGGGAATTAAATGGAACTAAATATGCATTAATAATATCTAAAGATGAAAGCAAAAAGAATTTCTAGACCTACCTTTTTTTTCCCCAATATCCTAAACTTTCAGAAAGCTGTACAAAATCATGTTTGCCTTGTCTGTTCAGGAAGCACTATAATCAGCCATTTCTCAGGAGTTATTGCACCCTCAGGATGTGGAGAACTGTACATAAATGTTCGATGTATTTGAATAATGGTCCTCACTGAGTCATAGACTATCTGTAGATATAAAACATGTTTCTGTAAATTTTTAAGGTAAAGAGTTTATATTTTGTAGAAAATAGCACAAAATAAGACAGTTGTTTTTTTTCTTTAGAATAGCCTAGCAAAATACACAATATTTTGTGACTTTAAATACCACCATAGCTCACAATACAGCATCCTGTTATCATCTCATTTTGCATCATTTACTACCTTATTATGCTAAATCTGATTTAATTCATCTCAGGGACATTCCCTTTACATCACAGGGAGTTTCAGTAGATGCAGACTCCTTCCAAGGGAGCTTTTTATCCTCTTGTATTACAGCCAGTGATTTTTCAGAGTCACAGAAAAATTTCTTTCTTTAATTAGAGGCCTCAATCCAGGTGAAATGAACAGACCTTTGCACTGAAAGGCATCAGTTCAGCTGGTTGAATATCCATCTTGCCCTGAGTTTCTAAAAAGGAAATAAGCTTCTCAATTGGATGCTTTTATTATTTCTGCCTTTTTTATGGAGAAAAAAAAGAATTTTTACACTTGTCTGAGGCTGAAATAACCAGACACTGGCTCTCTCCTTCCCCCAGTGCTAGCTCTCAAATCTAAAAGTGCCAGCATTGCATTGCTTACAGGAATGTTTACATTTTAGGATAGCGTGGTCTCCGTGTAGGTATGAAAACCAGGGTGTCATTAAGTGTGCAGCATGAGCTCACCAGGAGAGCTGAAGGGACTGGACCCCTTCTCTGCAGCATGGACCAGTCACAGAGATGGTCACAGTCCTGCCACCTCTGCTGGGGCTGTCCAGGCACAGCAGCTCCTGATCAGACACGGTTCACATGGTGAGCTATCCAAACCAGCAAATTATTCAAGTCCAGAATGGTCACTCAGGGAGCACAAAATGAGCAAAGCCACAGGATACCACCACTGGATGAAAACTACAATTAAACAACTGAAAACAACAATAAATCAAGTAAGACACAAGTATTCTCTTTACTACTCAAATCTTATCCATTTAGTGAAGTCTAAATGTAGTTAGAAAAAGTTTTTCTGGTTTCTCTCTCAATTCTTATCCTTCAGTTTGGAGGAATCTGTCTTGATCCTTTCTAGGGTTTAGAGCTCTCTCAGACATGCCCTATATATACATTAAAAAAAAAAAACAAAAAACAGGAAATGAAGCAATGAAAAAACCCACTATTTTCTTTGCTCTGTGACCAGATGGTTATATCACTGTATCTTTTCTGGAGCAGCAATGGCTAAATTTGCTTAGGTTACTTCCTTATTTACATACTTATTTTAGTGTTGGTAGAACAGATGCTGCCATTGGTTATGACAGAGCTGCTGCAGGAACAGGACTCAGGAGTTCATGCTTGCACCATCTTCTGCTTGACAACCTGTTTCAATCTCAGTGGTACTAAATCACATATTTATAAAAATCCAAATTCTGGCTCTATAAAGTTCAGCCATGCTTGGCTTTGCAATGATAGCTCTTGGTATTTCTTAGGGTTTTTTTTCATTTCTTGATTAAAGGTGTAGAAAGATTTTTTTTTAAGAAAGAGAGGAAGACTTTCAGTTAGAATGTTGTTGTCTCAGCCTGAGACTCACAATTTCCTCTCTGGATCTCATAAAGCATTTGCTTAACTCAAAACACAAGAGTAATGCTGTTGAATTCTCAGGCTCTGACTGACACCACTATAGTACATTTTACCCTGCTGTACACTTCTTTCTTAGCAGCAAACGTGAGGTACAGCAATTCACAGTACAATACTCAGAGCAAAACTTCAGAGAACCAAATCCTGCCTTACTTGGCAGCAATGTCACTGATGTCAGTGAAAATGTTCAAGTGCGAGCTGAGCAGCCCTGTCATGGATTATCTTTCCAAACTGGCATACATACATTCGCTGAATAAATAGTACAGCTGGATGCATCCACACAGTTACATTTTTAAAACTGCAAGCGTTATACAAACACAGTGTAAGTAATATTAATATCAATCTCTTTCCTCTTTACATGATGGAAACATCACAATAAAAAATCAACCCTTGTTTTTACCTAGACCTTTTTCCTCTTCATTACAAAAAAAAAAAATTAAAAGGCATTTAAAAAAAAAACATTATTCCCTGCATGCAAAAGTATGCTTCCTTTATCTTTAAAACTTCAGGAAGATGCTGACTCTCACCCAAGACTGTGACTACTCTAGCCTAGATATGGACATACACCTTTCAATAAGAAATCCCTTGGTCTTCTAGATGTCTATTTTAAAATTAGTATAACCCTTTTTTTCCTTCTCTTTATTTCTGAAACAAAATATTTATCAGTAATGAAGTAGAATTTTCCTCCTTTTTGTTATTAAAGCCGTTCTGCAAAATTCAGTCCTAATCACCATCTACTTCATCACTCATATTGTTAGAGAGCCATAGAGTAACAGGAGCTGAAGGGAACCTCTGGAGATCATCTAGCCCAGCCCCAGTGCTAAAGCAGGTTGACCTAGAAAAGTTTGCACATTTTTGCATCCAGAGGGTTTTGAATAGCTCCAGAGAAAGAGACTCCACTACATCTCTGTTCCAATACCCTCAGAAACAGGAAGTTTTTTCACAAATTCAGTAGAACTCTGTGTGTGTCATTTTGTGCCCATTGTCCCTTATCCCATTTCTGGTCACCACTGAGAAGAGTCTGTTCCCATCCTCTTGACACCTTTCATTCAGATATTTGTATGTATTGATAAGGTCCTCTCTCAGTCTTTTCTCCAGGCTGAACAGTCCCAGCTTTCTCAGCCTTCCCTCAAAAGAGAGATATTCCAGTCCCTTCATCACTTTGGTAGCCCTTTGGTGGACTCTTTATAGTAGCTCCTTGTTTTTAGAGTATGATAAATTAACTTCTAGACTTCTTCAATGACACTGAACTACATCCACTCTACTTATAATTAAAATCAGATATCCTGTAGATGCTCACAAAACATGCTCAGGAATAAGTCGATAGGGACAACTTTAGATGGTTCAATATTGCCAGTTAAACGTGATAATTTATGGACTATCCATTATTCCAAGTGGCTACAAATGTCTACATTATCAGGGCTTTTTTATACTCATCCAGGACAGGTAGGCTTTTCAAAGCTAATATGCAATTAGGATTTTACTATTCTCAGCTGCATGTCACTGACAGCTGGATGGGTGTTGCCTTCATTTCGCTTGCCCGTGGAGGGGAGTGCAAGTGCAGTCTCTCCCCAGTAACCCCAACCTGCTTAAGCCTCCCTTTGCCTGGTCTATAGGGGGTCTACTGGGGTGACTTTGTATGGGCCCATTTGTTAGGTGAGCTATGGAGTGGTAACCCCAGGAAAGTGCAGGGAATGTGTCTTCTGCCAGCAAGGATGATTGCAAAGTTCTCTCCCTACCCTAGTTAGAAAGTTGTGCCAATATAATTAAGGGTCTTACAATAAAACAGTTAAATTGACACAGAAATTTCTGTCAGCATGGGTTTTTTCTTTACTTTTAAAACCAAGTTCCCATGAGACAGAACTGAATTCTCCAGTTTAACTTCTTTAAGGTGTTTTGGAGACGCGCCTTCTCTTACTGCCAAACTGATGTTTTTCACAAATGTTACCCTTTACAAACCATTCTAGAAAAGCAGACATGTAATAAATATCACAGGGAAGACCTCTGCATACTCTGGAGATGAGTAATGCTTCTGGGGGACCAACACAGGCTTAACCCATCTGTTGTGATACCACCCTTAAGAAATACAGTAGAACAGTGTGACAGCAGGGAAAGGAAATAAGTCCCTTTTTGTTATGTGAAGTCCTGCTGCACAGCACATTACACTGACCTTCTCAGGTTTTCTCTGTTTTGATTGCCTACTGCCCAAAGCACCTCATTCCTCAAAGGTTAATGAGGCTAAACAAGAGACAAACAAAAAGGTCAGACAACGAAATGTTCATCTATTGACAAAGGGTATGGAATAAAAAAGTAATGCAGAACTCCAATACCATCATTCCAGCATTGCTGATACCACGCTAAAATAAACATGCACAGACATCGCCTTCAGAAAATTTTGCTGTGCATGAGGTAGAAAAGTGACCCTCTCTCAAGTTCAAGAAGATGAATCAATGCTATTACACCCCAAGGGCTAAAGCTCCTATTTCAGCATAACTGTGGCATGAAGTAAAACAAAGAGCAAAGTAGGGAAGAAGTCAGGAAAATTACCTCTCTGACTAATTATGCATTCATTGGAGCAGGTACATGTGTGAGAGGACCAAGATCTGCCTCCCAGCTATGTCACTTCTCCAGGCTTAGGCCTCTCACCAAGACTGAGTAAGTGCCAGTTGTCACAGAAACTCTGCTGCTCAGAGGTCGTACAAGCAAGTGTATTACAGCTGAAGACTTTTGTCTTCCTGTCACCAAGGCTGAAAGTAGAAAATGGCAGAGAATCTGTCCCTCAGTCCAAATGACAGGCAAGAATAATCACTAAGGAGCAATTTACTATGAGAACATTTTTCCACTGCAAAAATTTGATTGCTCAGGCACCCAACTTTTCATTGGAAATGGCACTTCAGTCAATAGGAAGAAATGTCTGATCAAAATGAGCTAGGAAAGAAATGTATATTCCTTCACATCACTGTCTGTCTGAGCAGGGATTTAAAGATGCTATATTTTTTTTTACAAGAGGAGAAAGGATTTGTTCAGGTTCAGAACTCAAGATATCTGGGGATCTGATTTGCTTCAGAAAAATGCAAATTTTTAACTTTCACAAATATTTTAGCAAGTCTGTTCTGGTTGCTGGAAGTAGAATGAATACTGTTTTAAAATAAGCTGCTTTGTTTACCTAACACAAATCTCCATCCATTTATACATTCATTTTTTTTCTTTAGTTACATGTCTTTGACAGCCAAGAGTTTAAAAGAAAGCAATAATTTTCAAAGCCCTTCCCAGATTCCTTCTTTAGGTAACAGTGATGCTGAAAAACAATGGTACTACTGATAATATCAAACAAGTTGTAGGACTATAGAATTAAATTAAAATGCCTAGAGAATCAGATTTTAAAGAACATTCTAAAACAAAACACGCATCTACAAGAATGATATGGAGAGCTGATGGGGAAAAAATATTTTACCATTGTGCTTGTAAACCTACCCTTTACAGATAAATTTAAAAAATGTTAAAAGTTGCCTCAGCTGACAGCTTCAGCAGTAAAGCTAAAAAGTGAAGGAAAAAGAAAATAAGAAAAAAGGACTGAAAATATTTTCTTTGCATAGTGAACCAGGATAAAAATGAATACTCTAATAGAGTTGATTCCAGAAATTGTAAAGCATAAAATAATACTGAAGACCTAAAAACACTGTCTCATGTTTTTTAGCTCTCCACAATCCCTTTTTGGTTTGCTGCTTTTTTTAGGGATGGGAAGTGAGGCACCAGCAACTTTTCACTAGACCACTAAACAAATAATGTGTCTTCCCTTTGCATGGGCCACTAGAAGGAAATTGCTGCCTGGTGCTCCTATTACTTCTGCCTTGACATAAATTATGAGCCACTTACAATGATGTAAAAGGATAGATTTTTTTTCTTTGACTGGAAACTTACCTGCTGATTACTCTGGAGCTTTGATTAATGTTTCTGCCCCATTTTGTATGAAGGCTAACAAAATAAATATCACTGGTACTCGGTAACTACATCAGTACATTGGACAATAATGAACCATAGCTGAAACAGCTGAAGGTTTCAAGTTGCTAATGGCCTAAATGAGACCTGTTACAGACCTGCAGGCTGAGTGAGAATGGGAACTCCTCCATCCTCTGTCATGATGCTGATAGACTAAGCTGTTATATACTCAGAAATTTTGAGCATGGAATACTAAATCAGCTCTGAATTAGTAGTTGAGGAATCAGTCTTTATTGTTGGAAAGTACTTTTTAGCGGTATTTCTTTTGTGATGAATTATTAATGGCTTTTATATTGCCATGGCAAAAAAAGCAGATGCATGAGGCAGTGGGTGTCCTGGAGGCAGTAACTGATACTGATCTTCATGTCTGGGGAGCCCAGGCAGTGAAAATGTCGCCAGCACCCACAAGAAAGTTTAAGCTTAAGGAATTTCTCACACTGGTTTGCACACTTATGCAGGGATATCAGTTTCCATATGAAAGCTGGATATGACAGCAGGAGGAACAGAGCATAAGGAAGGGAGGTAATTTATTGTTTTGATCAAGTGTAAGCACAGAGTAAATTCAGAATGAATTACTGCAAATATAAATTCCTCTTTTTGAAGACAAAGCTGGAAACTACTCACTATTAATATCTATTCAACTACAGTAATAGTACTGGCACATTATTAAACCTGTTGGAAGTACATTTTCTTTCTTTTCTCCAAGGTACAGTCCCCTGAAATCTAAGTGGAATTTCAAAATCTGGAGCTGCAGGGCCAAACACATCTATTTCTCTCTTTCCATGTTGATGCCTTTTTCCTGGAGTTATGAAAAGAAACTAGACACGGTTAAGAGAGTTTTGGGGTCTTTACCTCAGTATTTTAATCAGGATCTTGTTTGATGCATCCACTTTACCCGGGTGACGGCGTTGCAATGCACATCCCCCGTCAATCACACACACCAGTTACAGACTTTACACATCAGCATATCTAACAGGGAAGCCCAATAGGGGCTGGGGTGGGCTCACCTCTAGTTTACAGAATCTGCCCTGCACAGAGACCTTGGTTTCCTGAGATAGTAGGATATTTGGTCTCCCTGGCAGTTCTGGGGTGTTTAATCTCAGGGCCTGCAGAACACTTACAAAACACTAAGCACTAGACTAAGTAAAAGGTTACAAGTATGCATGCTAATACTTGTGGATACAGAGAACTGTGTGAAAGGTATAGAAAGAAAAGACAAAAATCATTCCAGCATCAATGTGACCAGAGATGGATGACTGAAAGTCCACCAAAAAATGCTCGAGGCCATGGACCCAGAGTTCACAGTCTGAGGAAAACCTTTGGTGAGTGGAAGAGGGAAGAGGAGCAGGAGGGACAGTGAAATGGTACCTGGAGCGATTCACAAGGAGCCCTTTAATCCAGCCCTCTGCTTGGCTGCTGGTTTTGGTTCACAAGTCAGTTTTCTTCATGTTCAGATGCTTCCTTTTACACTTGCCATTTTTATAATATATTACCTTTTTAACCAATAAACACACATACAACCCCCTCTATATATGTATTCAAGAACATAAATAAAGGTTATAGTGACTATGTGTGAAGCAATAGTTGGATGACACATACAAGAACATATTTTAGAAGATGAAAAGACTGTTAAGATTGCTGAAAAGAATGTATGAGGTTATATTACAAGGTTACTTGGCCAGGTTCAGACAAGAATATTTATTATTCCTTAGGTTTTATGTACAAAATGGGCTGTAAGGATTACTTAGTATAAAATTTTGCATAACAGAAGTTAAAAATGTTACAAGGCATTTACTGGGTGGGGGAAAAAAATGTTATTTTCTGCAGTCATAGCAGGTTTCTTTTAGGCATCAGTGATTGAATTTCCTAAACAGAATGTTCATCAACATTAAAAATAAGACTATATTAATTAAGAAATAAATTACCGGCTTCTTGTTGATTTGATTAAACATAATGAAAAATTGTCTTGGTCAATGAGAAAATGAGAATGAGATAAATTAACGAGTTTCAGACAAATCTTCTTAGACATGTCTGTGTCTTTAGAGTGTTCAGTGAGGCAAAAAGAAACATTTGAACTATCACCCTGGTCATGGCCATCCTGAATACTTCTCTTAGTGCCTGTGTAAACACTTTCTAGTTATACTCCTTGCAACTGAGAATTAATTGACCTTAGCAAATTCTGAGGCTGCACAACAAATTCACTTTAACCACTTAAAATCCATTGCAAACCCTTTTTAATAAAGGTTGGTGTGAACATTTATCCTGTTACTACTGGATTTTAACTCCTTTGTGGATAGCAAATTGACAATTACTTTGTAATGGGTTGACCTTGCCTAGACCTGGTGTGCCAGGTGAACACCAATCTGCTCTACCCCTCCTGCTTCTCAACAGGACAGAAGGAGAAAAATATGACAAAAATCTCGTGGGTCAATATACTGTGGTCTCTGCACTTCATCCTGCTCCAGAATGGGCTCCCTCTCATTGAATACAGTCTTTGATGAACTTGCCCAACATGGATCATTCCCACTGGCCGCAGTTCTTCACAGACTGCTCCAGTGCGGGCCCCTTTCACAGGGTCAAGTCCTCAGGAACAGCTGCTACAGCATGAATTTCCCTCAGGGTCACAAGTCCTGCCAGCAAACCTCTCCACCATGGACTTGTCTCTCCACAAGGCCACAGGAGCCTGTTCTAGCATGAGGTCTCCAAGGAGGAACAGCCTCCTTCAGGCATCCAGTGTATCCAGTATGGGATCCTCCATGAACCTCTGCTCCAAAATGAGCCTCCATGGACTGCAGGGGGACAGCCTGTCTCACCATGTCTTCACCACAGATTGCAGGGGAATGTCTGCTCTGACACATGCCCCTCCTACGTCATTGACCTTGGTGTCTGCACAGTTCTTGTTCTCATTTTTTACTCCACCTCCTCAAGTGCTCTTATGCAGCACTTCTTACCCCTTCTTAAATGTGTTGTCACACCAAAATCACCCATGGGCTCTGCTCAGTCCAGTTGTAGATCCCTCTTGCAGACAGCTGGAATTGCCTCTGTCTGACACGGGGGCAGCTTCTGCTGTCTTTCCCCAAAAGCTGCCTCTGCAGCCCTCCTGATACCAAAACCTTGCCACAGAAACCCAGTGCAAGAGTTTCATGCTATGATAAGCCACGGTCATTCATTCATTCATTACATGCCTGCCTCTGATTAAATTGACGATGGTTAACTTCCCATTTTAGTTATCCCCAATTTCGTGACTCAAAGTTTGTTGTTATCTCAACTAGAAAAAAGAATGGGTCTCTGGGTCTTTGGAAAGTAAACACCCTCGTCATTTCATAGAAAAAGGTGATGTTAATTTCCTACAACACTAACATGTACCTGCTAAAAGAGCAAAAGATGCAAGTATTTTATTTTTTTCCAATATATCACTATACTAAAAGGTATTAAAATATATATATTAAAGAATATATATAGGATGCTTGGACTATATTGCATGTTAGCAAATTAAATATTTTTTTATGTAAGACCTAGCATCTTCAAATCCTGCTTTTATAACCAAAAGGTCCTTTTCCATTGAAGTATCAAGTTAAAGAACTGTCTTACTAAATCACTTTAGGCTCCATTAAGCTCATGGAGGTCTACTCCTCTCTTCTGAAGCCTGAACTAAGTGCAGCATTTCCCCTTGAAATTTTGTACCACTATAACTGGGAACACTGCACACACCAGAGGGCTGAGGTTACCCTTGTTCTACATGGCCAATATAGTTCTTCTTATACAGCTTTCATTTTAATTTGGTTAAGCCCCCATTACCTTCAAGCAGTACAAATGCCATTAAATAATCTAGTTTAGTTACAGGTGTATACAAAGGGTATTTAAGTTTACTTTAAAATATGGCTCAGATACCTGGTCAAATTGACATTGTTTAAGAAGTCATTAGTTTAAAACTAGGCTGTGGCACCCTGACCACCCTAAACCTGTAGCAAAAGGAAGCAATGCTACTTATTTTAATTTTGTTTAGCTGAGACTTAAGCAGACCTAACTTGTGACTTGTCCTATCTGTAGACTGCATGAATGAGTAATTATCATGGGCAAATGGATGCATGTTGGGCTAACTATTCCTCAAATTAATATGCAATCACCCTTTTGGATTGTTTTAATTAAATTGATTTTTAAATTACTCTGTTAAGAAAAATGCATTCTTTGTGTTTCCATAGCAATGTGTAAACTGGTGTTTTTTTCAGGGAGGGAAAAAAGAATTGAATTAAGAAAAGAGAATGTGGCTATCACACAGAAAAAGATATTGCTTTTCTTTGCAATGTAACAGTTTCAAATAAATAAGCTCCTCTTCCTTCAGCAATAAAATCTGTCTTTGGAACAAGATGCTACCAAATAATTTATGTTTTCATTAAATAGCTATTTAATTTTGGCCTGCTGATCTGCTAAATTTGTGATTGCATATTTGGCATGGCTCTGTGGACTTCGAGAAAAGCACTACTTACAACTGATAAAGAGCCAAGAAATTTCATCACTTTTATAGTTCTTGCCACTTCCTATCAGCTAATTTCCTTTTTTCTTCCTACTTCTCAGAAATAATTATTTCTCTAATTGAAAAATAATTCTTTCCAGAGAGAAAAGCTTTTGAAACATTTAATTAATATGAAACAAGGTAACACTGAAATTGGAACCAGTCCTACACACACTCACACACAAAAATAATTCAATACAGCAGTGCAGACCAATATAAAACTTTAAAAATCAACAAAAAATTACAAGTGGATTAAGATCTTTAACTGCATTAACTTAATTTCTCTCAAACAATTTTCTTTGCATCTCAAAACCTATTCCCAAATTCTGTCTTAAGCAACTCTAGAATTTCTTTGTTAATCCAGTTATACCACTGCAGCCTATTAAAAAATTATATATGCAGTGGGATTACTAGAAAGACTTCAAGCCACTGTTGTGAAATTACAACATCAGAAACTATGAAAGCCAGAAGATCATGTGCCAAGTGACTTGTCTCCAGGTCAGCAGTTTGTACCAGGCTCAGTATATTCAGATCTACATTTTGAGGAGTCAGGGCTTCTTAGTAACTTGAAAGAATGACTGAGCCAAAATACACCTTCCCATCAATCCTGGTCATAAGGGGACTTCACTGCTCTTCCAATGCATGTATGAAAGAGCTCTTGTCTATATGTACCTATATAATACATGTAGGGGAACTTTGGGGTTAAATATTTGTTTCTAACTTATAATGATTATTAGAGACGAATAAATTATACTGAAACACATATAATCACCCAAGTATTAACAAAGATCTTTGCTGCTAATTAGCATCAAAGACACATTTAAATGGATGCCCATTGACTAAGTCAGGCAGATTCTGATACAGCAAAACGTCATTTTTGGTCTATGATATTGGATAAGTTATGGAAGTACTTTATCTGCATGTATATGAGTACATTTATTCAATTAAATTAATATATTGCTAAAAAGAAAAGGAAATAAAAGAAAACCCAAAATTTTAAAGTACATTTACTAAAAGTGACAGCTGGTGGAAACAACTGGGTGGTGGGAGGCTCACACTGTGTTTGAGCTGTTCACTTTAATGAGTTTCAGGTAAGCTGGTGTTTCATGCGTACATACATGTGTGACTTTGGCTTTTTGAGGTCATTGGAATGGTGAGGACATCATAGGCTTCCTTGTTTAATAAAAGATTAAATATGATTGCAAAGGAGGTTTCACAAGTGAATGGGGGATTTCAGAAAAGATATTAACTCCATCTAAGCACTTCTGCATTCAAGGAGACTCTATGTCATTATTGGCATTTATGAATAGTTTGAACAAAGCTCTTAAAAATTCTGACATACTGGTATTAGTGGAGTGACTTATTCCTGCTGCTACAGGTCTTAAAAGTCTGGACTATTAATGAGAGAAAATGCAGTTAAGGAAAACATGACCTGAATTAGAAAAATGCCAGGGCTGGGTAATGGAGTGTATATTACCATCAGTTACAATATGCTGAAAAAAAAAAAAACCTTTGAGAAAGACTACTGGTAAATGCAGAAGTATATTTAATAAATATAAGTACTACATAATTATATAGTACCCTGTTCTGTTTTTTAACCATGGAAATAATTCCTTTTGTACAGATGCAAAAGCTGATCAGAAAGGATATACCAAACAAGCCAGAAATTGATTCACCTGCTTTTAGTCCCTTGGGGATGTGACTAAAATAGTAGAATCTCATAAAAATCGGTTTATAACCACAGAGACATAAAATGTACATTCATGCTGATTTTATTTACATACACACAATTGCACACAAAATAATGTTAGGAAGGGCAGTCAGACTTTATGATGCAATTGCATGGAGAGACTTGTTAATGAGAGGTACCAGATTATTTTTCCTTGTAAAATGTCATCACTCAGCATTCTTTCATCCTCCTGCCATGTAGGCTCTATGATCTGTGTGATCTATAGCAACCTGTATAAAATGAACCTTAGTTTCCTAGTTTTCATTCAGTTCTTGGACACATCTCAAAAGTAATTTCTGCAGTCCAAGTGGACCTCTTTCTTTGGATGATATCTAACAATGCTAACATGGAAGTTAGCTGAGACCAAACCCTATTTCAAAGGCAGCAGGTGCACCAGATAGGTTTTTTTTTTCTTTATTAGCACTAATGTGATACACAAGACAAGGAACAGATCTGCCAAAGAGCTGCTGAATGCAGATGTCTGCAGTTCAATGACTCCATTTTCAACATCAAAAAAAGTATTCAAAATTGAACCTGGGAGACTACCTGTTGTAAGTGAGAAAATAAACTTTCTAACAATGCTGAACAAAAAGATACACTAAAATTGAAACCACAAGCTCAGCAATATTACTTGACAGTCTAGAAGAGAAATCTGCACATCTTTTAAATATAATTGACTGAACCCCGCAATGCATGATGAGAATTATCATCCTCAGTTGAAGGATGGAGCATTGTGAATTGATAGTTTCAGATATACAACAAAATTCAGCCTCAGCAGTGGGTCTGATGCCATGTAGCCAAAGACTCAGTGAACCTAAGAAAGTCCATACAGGATAGAAAAGCAGAACAAGGCAAAAAATGGCAGATGAAGGGCCAAGGAAGGTTGGACTATTAGGTCACATAGTAGATTTTTGAAGTGTCATATTGCTACAGGTATGATTTTCCCCAAAAGCAAAAGCATTTAGCAGGAATAATTAGGGAGTGATATTAATCCCTATTTTCTTCAGGAATATGGCAGGCAAAATTTCTCAAACTGAAAGCCAAACAGAGAATGAAACAGGGAAAATTCAAAGAAGCTGTTCAGATTAACTTTGACACCTTCTCTACATAGTTTACAGTGAAGGTCTCAGAACATCTTATATTAATACTGTAGAAAACACAAATGAAAGTTTCATCCACAGAAAGAGTTCAGACAGGAGTGTTTTTGCTCTGTGCATAATTGTCATAAACAGGTTAAAATTGCATCAAATCTTTCTTCATTTATTCTTTGAAAGTTTTCCAGTTCTCCTATAATCAGAGGTTCATGGAGGTGATTTCAGCAGTAGGTGCCTGTACTTTAATCAGCCTATCATAACAACTAATGAATACACTGAGATTTGTAAGTACTAATTACGATCTTTCTGAATTAAGTCTATTGAAGTTTTTCATTCAGTCCAATTATCCTTCTGTCATATCAAACCCCACACCTAGACAAGTCTGATGTCTTTTGACAAATTATCTTGTTATTCAATGCAACTTTCATTTTACAACAATGACCTAAATATCAAATTTTAGAAAAATCTTAATAGCTCTTTGTAGACAGTGTACTGATTTTCCACTCTGCAGCTCTCAAGTGGAAATTTTTTTGCTGATATAAATTCATTAAATCCCAGTAAATTATGCTGAGCTTATCTTAGAGCAAACCTTCACTGGTTTAGGACTTCATACCAAGAAGCCTGAAATTTTTACCTAATGTCTCTGGGACTAGGAAATCACTTATGTTGACATTGGAAAGAAAGAAAGAATCATCAAATGTCTTGTGAAAGATAAAATGTTTAAACTGAGTACACTTCTACTGTAATATTTCCTTAGTGTGGATGTCCCTGACATAGCAAAATATGCTGTGTCGAGTAAAATTGGCATGGAAAAGCAATTTGTATACTTTGAATCTGGCTAATAAAAGGGAAGACAGGAAGGCAGAATTCAGATTTTAAAGTACTCATTCTCCTTTCACTCATTTACTCATTAGCTCTATCTCTTTAAGTCTGAGGATGTTTTTTCTAGAAATTAAAACATTCTCTGCTGGTTTCTCCACATCGGCCTCACTAGTAAAGGCTGTACACTACACCTGCTCACCTCTGCTCTTAGCAGCACTTCCATGAACAGCTTTCTGTTTGCATGAAAAGTGAACAAAAATTAAAGTGGAGATGTTGTAGGAGAATGATGACCCTTCCATTTCTCAGAGCATGCAGCCATGCTAAGTTAAATGGCCATAGAAGTCTGTTTCCCTTCAGGCAGGTGTTTCTCCAGAACATCACTTCCAGTAGGACTTTCAGCTCCATGAACACACCAACCATCTTCTTTATAGCATACATGTTGACAATTTGTTTTCAGGATGTGTGTTTGAAGAAACTCTTGTCTGGGTTTTCATTTTGTATGATGAGTGATTTTTTTACCAGCCACATTTTTAAAGTATTTATGGCAAATAGCACTAAATACTCATCAGCATATCAGAGTAAAAACCACACAGGCACTGGAAACCACAGACACCAAACCAAAGTTTGATACTTGTCTGTCATGGTTGCAAAATTCTGAAGTTTACAATGACTGTCAAGCCTGTCTGAGCCTGAGTGCATGAAAGAGGGATTGGGTCTACAGGCAGAAAAAAAAACCAAAGCTACTGAACTTCCAGCAAATTTTTCAGCAGAACAACTTATATTGTGGAGTACAAAGGGTTTTTTTTCCAACAGACTGAATAAAAAGGAAAATATTCTTGATCTATTTTGGACAGGTATATGTTGCTTATACAAGTAAAAGCTTTGTTTGAGATGTTTAAATGAAGAAAAAACCAACAATGTATAAATCTGAAAGAGATACTGAAATGAGAATGAGCATTTTTCTAAACTGCTCTTCATAGTCTCTATGATAGATTTGTTCTGTTTTAAAAAAGCTGTTATTTGCAGTTCCCAAGATTAGCCTGTAAGTAATCAATCAAATAACCTTCTATCACTCTGACACAAAAAAGATTTGGGCATTCTAATCCTTTGAATAAGGTGATATCAGCATTTGGAAGCATGAAAGGGTTTTAATAAAAATTTCCACTTGACTTAGTGCATTGTTTCTAATTCTTTAGAGAAAATTTCCTTCCACTGTAGTAATGGTGATAGTGTCTCAGCTTGTGGGTTCAAACTACATATGGTGCTAAAGAGTGTTCCAAAAATTTCAACAAACACATCTACTATAACTGAATATTTTGCCCAATTTTTGGAGCTATATTTACAGACAGGAGCAACTGTGCATTTTGCTAACTACATGCTCCTTTAAATCATACATATGATTGCTTTGTTTTATTGCCTGGCAGTTAATATATGGATTTTTACAATATATTGATTTTTCAACAAAAGTTATAGAAGATTGCTGGCACATCATGTGCACATGCACACTACTTCTCTATTTGTGCATATGATCGTTCTTTGCCCTGAGGACTATGGGCAGAGCAAGTATTGCAGCAGCCATAATTCTAATTAGTTCTAGATGGGGATACTTTTGTTCCTCTTCCAAGTTATACATCAGGCTTCTCTGCATTAAATTTTCTTTTGCTAGTTGACACAGGCAGGGATGCTGCAGAAGCTTCAGAACAGAATCAAACTCTATGGCTCTTCATCAAATGCTTGAAGCTTTTGGAGATCACCAATCTGTACTGCACATTAGTGAGTGTTCATTTTCAGCTTTATTGGAAGCCCATTAAATAGATAATAAAAACAATAGGTTAGTTAAAGATTGTATTATCATTGTGGCTTAATATTGGATCTTTAAAAAAAAAAGGGAGGGGGACAGTTCTAGGTTTTACACAGTATTACTGTATTCACTGAAATAAATGTTGTGTTTATAAAATACACTGAATTCAATCAGAGTTTCCAGTTCTCAAGGCTTATATCTTATCCCCCAATATCTTAGAGGAAAACAGAAATTCCACATCAGCTCTCACCTAAAGTTATATCTTTTAGTCCTACTAGCCAATATAAAAGTTTTATGAAAAAAATACATTCCTCATTTATCTCCCTCTTTTCATAAAACATAAGAATGCAGTGTCTCATTTATAACTTGGGACTATTCTAAATAAACAGCTTATATACTATAGACAAAAAAATTCAAATAAATATTTTAATGTATTTTTATAAATATTATCATTCATAATATCAGAAGCAATCACATGCATTACAGAAAGAAATCATATATGACACTTGTGGAACTAAGAGATGCAGGTATTCTTCCTATTTCCTACTGCTGCTGTACCTTAAATTAAACTAGTAATTTGCAGGGGAAAAAAAACAAAACAAAACAAAACAAAACAACACAAAAAAAGGAAAAAAACCTAACAAAAAAAACAGGCATGAAATTTTGCTTCCTACTGCTTTTTAAGTTCCACAGGCCATTTGCAGGGAATCTTTCCCCTCAGACAACAAAAGAAGACAAAACAGGAGTGTGAGATTTGTGACAGTCTGAATACAGCTTTCAAACACACAATAATCAAACAATTATTACAAAGTGATGAATATCTAGAGTTTTAATTGAACCTAACCTCAGTTCTGGGTGCCCTAAAGCTTTGAAAGCTGTCCAAATTGTGTCCAGTTCCTTGAAAAAGTTCTTGTGTAAAGTAAGGCATCAAATCCTAACACCATTTTATACTGTAGCACAAAGTTGAAGCCATTTTCTATCAGCTTCCATGGTTTCTTTTTCTAGACAATAGTTTAAAAATGGACTCAGGTCTCAAGTTATGATTACAGAGATGAAAAATAGACCTAAAAATTACATGGAGCACAACCTCAGCCAAAGGAAAGGGCCAACTTCTGCAGCAAGCTTTCATCCAAAGAGGAAAAAACAATGATGTCTGTGCTTCAGAGGTGGAATTATATGACTTGATCCTCTTTAGGTTCCAGAAAACACAGAACATGGAAATCATGAAGATGTGATGTCATAGGAAAAAAAAAAAAAGTATGAATGGAACAGACAACTTTTATGATGCTAATGTTATTGTGCTAGTTTTATCAGCTTCTCCATAATTAAAAATTATGTGTTTTTAATTATTGCAGTACATTTCACTCAGCACTTTTAAAATTGAAATTACTTGAAGTGCAAAGCTCTGAGTAATACAGTGTTCATCTAACAGCTCTTCTGATACTTGACAAGATTTGCATCTCTGCTACTGGAATAAAAAATCAAAACAAACACATCAGCTGCTTCCATCTTTACATTATTATATTGAACTGTTTATTTTTTGTGGACAGGCTATATAGAAATCACACTTGATTTCTATAAAATGGCAGGTATATCTTATATACCTGTGAGACATCTGAAGTATGTTGATGAATTACTAAGGAGAACACCTCGAACAAAGCTGGATGATAAATGTAAGGGATTTCTATGTTGTCCATATCAAAAATCATGAAAGATTCTCTAATATATAAATCATCAAAGAGACCAAACTACTGCAGTCTGGAATACAGTGTTTTGCTAGCAACACAGAAAAATGGCAGCAAAGGTAAACATGCACTAAAACAGACGAGTAAAAAACTTCTATGCATGTTATGGAAAAAAAGGCGTAAGTTCTTGTAAAATAACACAAGTGAATGAGAACTCTATTTGTATACTGAAGCTGATCCAAATGGGACTACTAGAAAATCATAACAGGGAATTTTTCTCTCCCTGTTATTCCCGTTACCCTTACTTAATCCACTTCAGTCAATGTTCTCTTAGAAAATTAGAGTTTTAAAATGTAGCTTAAGCACTTGCTCTTAGAGAAAGATTATACAAATCTCACCAGATCCGTCCTACAGGGCTGAACTTCACCCAGGAAGAGTTACTACTATTTGTGGCAGAAAAAGTCTTGTGAACATGAGTGATTCCTAGCAAGATTGGTATCAGACCCAATGTGGTGGTGAAGGGAATAGGGACAACAATAGGTTTCTGAAAGAACCATATTTCCACCTAGACCAATGCACAGTAAAAGGCAGAGCTTCCAACCATTGTTATCAAAACTATAGCACATCACTGCTAGTGAGATGGTAAGAAAGGGAGGTGATGCATTTTTGGCATTATATACCTTGTATTCCATTTAGAAAAACTCAATTTATGTAAGGCACACACTGAAATAGACTGAGTTAGCAACTCAAGGATTGTCTTTGAAGGTCAATCATACCATGTACACTATGTGCTCTTTCTTCTCATAGAGAAATGACTGTCTGAAGAGAAAATGGTGAATTTGTGTTGGTTTCTCTTGTGTGACTTCTGATCCACTCTTTTGACATCAGAGGCTGGGAACGGCAAAAAGAAACCTTCAAAGAGCCAAGGATCTACAGGTGTAGGGAGCTTCAGATACCTATGGAGCCCCAGATAGCTCTGTTTTTTCCCACAGTTGCTTCTCCACATCTGCTACATTTCCCAGTTGAAATACATCCTGTGACAGCTGAAGTCTGCCTTAGTGCACCCTGAACATTACAGATTCCCTTTGGTGGCAGAGTTGGGCAGCCAGAGCAGCTCTGTGGGATACAGATGTGAGCCCCAGTGAGGGAGCTGGGAGGTGTCAGACCCCAGGAAGATGCTTTGAAAAGCCAACACATTCATTTTGCAAATGAGAAATAGACCAAAAGCCATGGCATCCTCTGCAGCAACAGTGCAACAGGCACATCTAGAAGAGTGAGGAGTTAGGCAAGCTTTTGCTGAGAGCAACCAGTTTGAGAAGCCACCCTTCCTGCTGACTTCCCTATGGAGCCTGTGAAGTCAACACAGCTAAAAACATCAACTGTGTAGAGTTTCAGTTCTGTAACTGCTGTTCTAAGTGTTCTGCTCTGCAATGCAGTCTATAAGGAATGAATAAAGACATTTTCAGCTACCCATTTTTGCTTAAAACTAACCATAAAATCAATAGAACAAATTAAAAAATTACTCCAACATAAGGCAATATCATCTCTGGTTACCTTCAATCCCTAGTCTCCCATGTTACCTAACTGGTTAAGCACTAGTTCAGCACTAACTAGTTAAGCATAGAAGTAAGTAGTTTAAATTGTGCATTACCATTTTCACTCTCACATTTCAAATACATGAGCTACAGTTACTGAAGGGCATATAAGAATTTATGAAATCCAGAGTTAATACTCCATCTCGTGGCAGATCATTATGTTCCCTGCAGACAAAAATACACTTACGAAATCAAGACTGTATAATTTCATTAAGACTGTTGTATAATTCTGTTAGGATTTTTAAAAAAAAATAGACACTTTTCCCCAAAATTAGACTAAAAATATCTACACATATATGTGTGGAGGTAGAAAGAAATTGCAGTTTGAAATCCCCAATTTGCAGTAAACTTCTCCCTACCAAAAAATTTCCAATACCCAAACCACCACCACCACCCAAAACAAGAACAAAGTCCAAAACCAAATCCCATAACAAGCAAAACATTAATAATCAAATTAACAATAAAACAGAATTCCTGGAATATAAAAACTCAGAACAATGTTTTCTGATATAAACTCTTCACATATTTAATAAAAAATACAGGAAAATAAAATAACAGGATGAGTTAGTTTGACTTCTTGTATATTATAGATCTGTAAGTATTGATCAAATATTGTAATACATACACAAAATATTGTAGCCTTCCAAAATAAAATCTATGCTCCAAGAAAAGAATGTATGTTGCCACCTTAATTCTCCAGAGATACACTTATTTATCTAACCCGATTCACACATAAATAAAATCAATCACCAAACCATTCACTGGTTCATTTGCACTGTCAAGCAGCTAGAAGCCCTTGAAATTAGTTGGATCATATCAATATCAAACTGTAATACTGAATCAAGCCAAGTAAACAGAAAGTCAAAGAACCCAAAAAACCTAATGGCAGTTCAATTGAATGTTGGGAACACAGCACCAAATTATTCTTTTCCTGACAACCAGCGAGCAAGCTGTGACAGTTCTGTAGGTGCTATAACCTTTTAGTTCGCAAAGAAATCATAGTTTTCCTTCAAGAACTTTTGTTGCATCACCAAAAAAAAGCTTTAGGAGATATCACAGGTAGTAAAAAATAAAAATAATTTATCTTATACCCCAAAATATCCATTGTGAGAACACAGGATACTTCTATATTATTGGAGCCTCCTCTCCTTCATCAGACTGGAGCATATTTTAGGTTCTCTGCAGTGTGTTCCAGTCATATACTGACTCCATATCAAGGCAAAATTGACAAACACAAGCCTCTCCTCCAAATACTTCTTTCCATGGAAAGGAACTGTAATTTTCCAGATGGAATCCCAGAATTGATCAGGCTGGAAGGGACTATAGTGGGTCATCTGGTCCAACACCCCTGCTCAATCTTTAGCAAAGTGGAAAAAGTGAGTTTATGTGCAGCCTGAATGTTTGCAAGCCTTCTGCCTCTGCTTCTGAGCATAAAATTAGAAGCTTTATCAGAGAAAACATCCAGGTTTCAAAGGGAGAAATCTATTATTAAATACCCATGCACTGACAATGCTAAAGAAGCCATGATCCTGTTGATGCCACTAGTTAACTTTCACAACATAGATTTATTTTCAGAATAATACCAAACTGAGAAATTTGTAGAAAGTCTGCTACATTATCTGGAGATCTGAACAATGCTGTCAGACCCAGATCACATGAGAAGCACAGGGATTGCACTCACAGATTCTCTCTCCCTTACCCACAGTGGAACAAACAACCAGAATTTATTTCTGCTGCTTGTAGCAAACAATTCGTTAAATGTTTTAGAAGTAAAAAGAACTGGAGAATAATCACTGCAAAGTGGACCAAAGCTTGACTATTTAGAATTTCATTTTCAAGATCTGTCTTAAGGAGAGTACTAAGTCAACAGAATTGCACATGGAAGTCATCCAAATGTCTAGTTATATTAAACTTGAGGGATTTATTTGATTGAGCATATTCCAACCCATCCCCACTCCAAGCCTTGCTGTTTAACTTTTAATAGAAGAAGAAGAATCAAGACCGACAGGCAGAAAGAAAAATACTGTCTTTTTCTTTTTTATTCTCCAGTATTATTCAAGGGAGAACTTCAAACTTAGGAGTCATTGAAAGTCTTTACTACCTTGATCTCCCCCTATAGCTGTGGCCATCTGCCTCTGGGTAGAAAGCAGTATTTTTTTAGGGACCTACAGTGATGTTTTTGACATTCATGTTCTTCAGCTACAACCATCATAGGTAAGAATGTCCAAAAATAGCAGCCAGCCCTAAATACTGTAGCTGTTTACTAAATGTCAGAGGTCACCAGGAATACTCCAGACTAACACTTTTCTTGTACACTGAGTCAAAAAATTACTGAGTCTCAAGCCCTCTTTATTCATATAGACACTCTTCTGTGGTATCAGCACTTGCTTGATCCTCAGAATGGGCACTGAAACATTGATTAAAAATTGTTAGAATGTCCACCAAGAGACAGTTTTATTTTCAACACTCTATTTTTGCCAGGAAACTCATATTAAAAGCATGACAAGGACATTTATAACAGAGACAAGGAGAATGTTGTGTGACCTGTTTGTAATTATAGCCTCTCAGATATCAAATACTTGGATAAAACGATAAAGTAATATTCAAATTCGGTATTTAGTCAAGACTTTGTAACCAGCATGATCATCTTTACACATTCTTTTCCCTATGGTAAGCAATATTATTGAAATTTTTATAAACAATATATTTTTGCCATTTAATGTTATTCTAGGAGACAATGAGTAAATAAATAATCAAATGGTTAATAATCAATCACTTATCTCAGAGTCGTTGTTACTTCTTAGTAAAACCTCAGTTTCTGCTGGCAGACTTAAAAAAGCCTACAAAGAAAACAAAAACTAAGGAGACAAATAACCAACAGGACCTTAAAATCAGTGGTCTCCAAGAAAGTCAGGGCTCTGCTTATGTAAAAAATTCCTGAGATAGAGTTGGACGAGAGAAACTAATTTAGAACTAGAAAAAAAAAGAACATCTCTAGACCTCAAGGAAGAATGTTAACCTTATTAGGTTTTAAAATCATCAGGACTAGACTGTACAGACAAATATCATTAAACAGAGAATTAAATATTGCTTTTTTTTTGATATAATGTTTTAAGATAACCATAGAAATATTTTCAGTAATGTAAGCAATCCATCATCACTATTTTATCTGCTCTGATCTTGCTTCTACAGACAGCACATTTTTTAACTTAACTGAAACAAAATTAAAACAGCTTCAAATAACATTCTGACTAACTGAATGCCCCTTCCTGTGTTAATTAGATATAGAGTTATTCACTTCATGCTCCCTTACTCAACAGCTGATGTTTACAGCCCTGAGCACATCATGTGTCAGTGTAGGTGCAGCAATTTATTCCCTGTTCATAATCTGCAATGTCATTGGGGTGAAAAAGGTGCCATAAACATCAAATTACTACAGATGCATATTTTTCATTTGGATAAGACTTCAGGAAGTTCTCTATATATGCTGGAACCTCCCCACCAACACGAACATCCCAGAGACATTGCTCTGCCCAGAGTGTGGCCAGACACGTCACCTTCTGTGGCATTATCTGGAGACTTCCTGCTGGAGACAACACATGTAACATTATATACAGCAAAGGACAATGAAAAATAGCATAAAGTATGAATATGGAGTGGAGTCAGAGGGAACAAATTTTCCTTTTACATCGTGGAATAAAGTAACTCCTAAAAGGAAATAAAAAACCAAATTGTTTTCTAGATCCTTCCATATGAAGGATGAGCTACTACGGATGTGAAAATGTGGTGCTCAGGACATTTGGCTGGGGAATGCATCAATAAAAAGTGCAAATGTGGCTACACGAGTGTTGTATCACCTTTGTAAAGGTATTATAAGCTGCATTTCTACTGGACATTCCTCTCCAAAGTATTTCGTGATTTCTTAAAAATCCAGAGAGAAAAGGGGTTCCAGGTTCCAAGGTAATGCCTCACTCAGCTGTCCATTACCCAAAAAATTAATTCTAGTACCCTAACTGACTACATATATTTTGCAGTCTAGTTGTATAAACCATTTCAATTAAAAATATTGAAGTTCCAATTTTATAGAGTATTTATTATTGAAATAATAGATGGAGAAGGAAGCTTAGCTTATTATCTGAAGCATTAATGACCTTTTCCCTGGTGATTCCATTAATTTCTGTTTATGCTTTAGCATAGACATTCACAAATGGGAGAACAATCAGAAATCTAGTCTAGATTTGGGAAAACAATTTTAGATTTAGACCTTTTTAAAAAGTCAATTTAATATGATTTAATAAAATTTAAATTTTAAATCAAGAGTAAGCTATCTAATGTGATTTTTAAAAGCAGAAAGCTTTCTGTGCTAGTAAAATTCCTCCCCCCCCCAAAAAAAAAAATCAACTGTGAGGGCAAGTATGTCAGCATTTCCTCAGTCATTTTTATGAACTATGGTTATTAAAAAGATAAAAGAGCTAGGGAAGAGAATGCAGTATGAGTTTGAGTAGAAAGGGATAGATGAGATTTCCATATGCTACTATAGAATGATTATCACTATTAATTTGATACTAAACTTCTGCTTCTCTTATTATAGTAATTATAATAATTGTAGTATTTGACCCAAGAGACAATAAAATTTTTTAATATCTCAATTCTTGTAAGTCCTCATCCTTTCTTAAACTTCAGTTAAGTCACAAATCTGACCTACTTTCTTTTAAAATGGTTGTACAGGATACGCCACATAACACAGGACATGGGAGTTTTTATCCCATCTTCTCTGTGACTTTCCTGCAGCTTCTTTTTCCAGTAAGCTTTTCTTTCTCCTGTTTATTCAAGAACTGTCTGTATTTTTTCTGCCTTCTGAGTTTCTTCAGCCCAGTATGGGGCCTGAAGCTCCTCCAACTCTGTTGCTGGGGAGAGCTGTAACTAAGGAGCATCAAAGACACGCAGGACTGTAAAAAAGAAGGGCAGTAGGCACTGCCTTCAAGAGTTTTAAGAGTGAAGTTCAGAGAGTCAAATATTGCTGGTCATCATCTGCTTTTCTTATGTTGTTTCATGGACACTTTAATAAACTTGGTGGAAACACTCTGGAAAGCAGGATAACTTTAAAAGACCTGAAGGCTGTGGAAACTGGAGGAGCATAGGAAGGAAAAGCCACTTAATATTTCTTCTGCTCTCCATCTCCTTCCCAAGTATCTGATACATTTCCTCACAATAAAGAGGATAATTGGAAGCAATTTTTGGTCAAATTTCATTCAGTCAAATTTAGGTAGGATCAAGGAAAATACAAAATAAAGAAGGGAGAGAGATTAAAATGAAATGCAGAGATATTTCTGCAATGGCCTGACTTACACATCTCTCATTAGTTCTTTGACTATCTTTTCTATTGCACCCTTAATGCGAAATGAGTCCCATACCAGTTGAGCTGCTCCCTTTGTGATTTCTTAATGCTTTCATGAACACTCACTTCAGACAACTGTGCAGCCCATGGCTGGAGTGAACCTGCCGTTGCTGTCTTCAGAGGGAACTGATGAGGGCCAAGCTGCAGCCTGCACCAAGCCACATCCATTATTGTCACTTGAAAAGAAAGGGAACAGAGTTTCAGTACCTGCACTCCACTAAGTTTGCCATATTTTCTTTTTGTTAGATACATTCTTTTCCCTTTTGGTTCTCATTAACGAACAAGACAAGTCCATGCAAAATGACAGCACACACTTCAGAATCAACAGCACCATTTGTTATGAGACAAAGGAGTATCTTTGTGCTCCTATAGTTATGTAGCTACACCAAGCAGAAGATATGAGTTGTTCCTAATCAGTTCCTCATCTGTTCCCAATTAGAAAAGCATGCCTTTATGCAGTTCCAAACTTCATACTTGAATGAGTGGAATATGTTAAGGGCTTGGTAGAAAAGTTGGTTCTTGGAAGTAACATTCTAGCTTGTGCTCTGCTCACCACTACACAAAATTCCTATTTCACAAGACACTTCCTTACTCAACATTTAGGATTATAATGATATTACAATGTTATTTCATAAATATAATTTCTCATATAAGCAATGAAACAATTAATCACAAGGTTATACCTTATACCTAAGGATTTCTGTCCTTAAAGAGGTTTTTGTCATTTATTTTCAACACTGATTTTCAAAAGGCACAGTGGTTTCAGAAACAATTATCCTATAATGTTGTTAAACTTCAGAGGATATCAATGACCCAGGGACTGACTCTTGAAAGATTTTTTTTTTCTTTATGGCTTCTTGGAATGAAAAACAAAAAAAATATATACAAACAAAAAAATATTTTTACCCCTATGTCCTGGTTAAGGGCAATATTTAGGAGGAAACCTCTGGGGGGGGGGTCTCCTCTAGGAAAAGCCGATTCCAACCACCACCTCCCCCAACAGGTTCGGGAAAAATTTCCTTAGAGAAAAGTGGAAAAAATTATTTATTTAACAAATAGAATATTCACAAGCATAGAAAATTTGGATAATATGAAAACAATGAAACCTCTCCTTCTTCTGAAGAGATGGTAGATTCAGAGTCCGTCTGGGTCCAGTTCAGTTCTCCAGCTGGGGGGGCCAATTGCCAGGCCTGGCTGTAGGAGTTGGGGGGGCTCCCCGGGGATTCCCTGGTGTCTTGGGCCAACGTGATGCCAACCAGTCCCAGGAGGAGGGAAAAAGAGAAAAAAACAGCAAAAGAAATGAAGTCTCTCCCTGCAAAATAAGCCGAGAAAGATCCGAGGAAACCCTCCGCTGTGAGCTTTTTCCGAGCACACACCAGAGAGTGAGCGAGAGTGAGATATCTCAGTCCTGCCGGAATGCTCAAGACCTTTCCGGGGGAGTAAAGGTGTAACTCCTGCAGACAAACGGTGCGTGATTTTTTCTCTGCTTTCACTCTCTTTGTCTCTCTGGGCCTAACTTAAAGCTGTAGAGCTTAATATCCAGCATAAGCAAGAGCGACGATTGGGGATACAAAAAGTCATATGGCCAACCCAGGACAGCCTATCAACCTCCAAACCTTGTTATAACTCTGGAAACTTTTAGAGCTAGGGAATAAAGCATGAATTACAGTGAGTTCAATTTAAAAAGAGAAAGAATAGACTTCTATTCCTTAATTATAGGTGACAGAAAGGAATCGATTGAAAAGGATCAAAACTTTGTAGGCAAATGCAATGATATCACATTATTAAGTGTATGTTTTTCCTTCAAACTTCATGCCACTCAGTCTCTTCACTCTGATTTGTAGGTACTCATGCTTCAGGTTGGCAGTACAATTTAAAAATCAGGGCATAGGTTAAAGGTATAAATGGAATGTCCACTAAGTAAGAGTGAGGAAAATAAAATCTATGTGTCTGAGGATGATGGAGCTGATTTGGGGAAATATATTAATAAAAAAAAGAACCCTTTGAATTCTTGCAGTAATGATCTTAAGCTAAATTGTCGATCACAGCAACAGAATGTGTTTTTTTCATTTCCACCTTCATTTTTCACTTTACTGACCTTTAACACGCCTGAGTTGTAGATGGTATTTTTAAAACATCCTAGAAGAATTCAAGAAAATTCAAGAGCAGCTTCTATTCTGGTCTTTTGAGGCAGACTGCTCCTCTCCTCCCTTTAAGAAAAGATAAGAGTCCTAACAAGGTCTCCATTAAATGTCTTATTAAATATTCATAAAGATTTTGGCTTTAATTAAAAAGAACACATTTTGGGGTCTTGACCTATCTCAATTCAAAAATTACCTTTGAGATTTGCCTCGTCATTATCACACATCTTTTTAATTAGTAGGTGGACAATGATATGGATGTGCTAAAAAATGTTCCCACTAATTTGATGTAAAACCCATGGGAGGAATTCAGCTATTTGCAAAGTAGGCACTTCATGGCAGTGCCAGAAGGAAAGTCCTTACTCTACTTCTTCATTTCTAAAGCCAGAAAACCTGCCTATAATAACAGAAGGTGAAAAAAAAATGCTCTATCAAAGTACACTGAATGAAGACAAAGAAATAATATCCTAAAGATTGACTTATAAAATGCTAAGTGAAGTTAGCAGGGCTGACAGCTTCATACAAGACAATTGCCTCATAACTACCAAAATCTGAGGGGAAGGAAAGAATAAATGAGCAGTAGATCCTTATGGGGCGAGACAATAGATTTCTTATCTAATGCAGACTGTTTCAAGCAGTGTCAACCTGAATTCAGATTGTGCACTCATAAGTGGCTTCAAAGTAAGAAACTGTATTCCAACCTACTTTTCATATGGATAGGATGTTTTTAAAACAAAAACATCAATATCAAGTATTATAAGAAACTCCATCCAGCACATCAGAAGATATACCTGCTCAACAAAAGAAACATCCTCTTTAACTAAAGCAGGATGCCCACCTTTCCTTTCCTTAAAAATTAGGTGTATTTTTGGCATCAAATATAGAGACAAAGCATATATGAAGGCTGTGCAAAAAATTATATAAGCAGCATAAAAACTGGTAGAAAATATTTTATTTTTGTAAAAGTTGTTTCATGACAAGAATAAGACCACCTAATTGCCATTCTGCACCCAAATATTTCCCTAAGGTCTCATTGGCTGCAAGCCAGTTGTCCGACAACAGACGTTTATTAATTTTCTCTGCACAATAAACTTCCTTTTAAGGCAAAAAAATATTTTTAGCAAGAAAACTTAAGGATTTTTATAAAACAAAACTCTATTTCCATTTCAAGGAATAAACACTGGCATAGAAACCCCTAAAATGTCTTAAGACCCCTTTGATCTTCCTTCCTTATCTCTGCTGCTGAAGATAGTATCCTGAGACTGTGATAATGCAAAGACTTTATTAAAAAATGGCAGACAGGGCAATATGCAAACAGTACTAGTGCCAGAATGGTACCATTATTCTCCAAAAAAAAAGTAAAACCAAATAATTTATTACCTCATTATCTAGTTAGGAAAAAGCTTTCTGTGTAATAACTTCAGCATTGGAACATAAAAACATCTATGCCAAAAGCTGAAAATATAAATCAGAGTGTCTTTTTGCTGCATGCTGCTGTATAAGACTTTTTCTAGGAATGTAACCCAAATATCTACTAGTACTTCATTTTTTTTTTGTAAATGACAAAAGTCTGCAGTAAATTTACAAATAATCCAAGAAGTGCAGGCCAAATTAAACCACCCACTCATTGTCCCATAACCCTTTGATTTCTAGGAAAGAATGCAAGAAATCTTAGCTGGCTGATCAGACAGGTTGCCCTTTTACATTTCAATTATCAGAAGAGAAACTATCATTCAGAAAGATATAATTTTGGGGGCATTAATTCCCATATTTCCTTAGACAGTGTATATTTATTGTTCAAGTGAAACTACTTAACAAATTACTAAATGGGTGTAATTGAAATATTGCCCAATTACCTTTAAATTCAATGAAAACATTTCTAGATATTTTACAGAATTTTAAAAACTTGTATTCAAGAATTTTAAATCTATAAAATCTTGCAGTCAAACACCTAAAATCAAGCTTCTTGTTTGCCAGCAGCCAATGAAGCACAATACATGGACAAGTTAAAGTGGAAGACAAAAGAGGTACTCTCATTGTTGGATTTTCCAGTGTTCTGAACAAACAACAAGCTGTTCAGATAAATGTTAATGGCATATTCTCCAATTGGATCAAAGATGTAAATTTATGTGTGAAAATCACTAAGGATCCCTCAAAACCACAAGCTATGGAATACATAATAAAGGCAGAGTAATAAGAAATTATCACAAATTGTTGCATAAGAAATATTTGTTGTAAAGAGAGTAATAGCAAGTTTTCCAGGCTGCAATATATTATCATATGACACAGAGTGTAAGTCTGAAAGCACTGAAACTGTCAACAAGGCATAAAAAAGTATTCTTGTGTGCTCTCTGAAACTTAGGAGCCCTAGGTGGTGGTGTATTTCACAATGAGACTCTTAATAGAAACTGATACCAGCCCCAGAGCAGAGTGGAGAAAAAACACAAAGCAAAGCTGACCAAATAATGCTTTGGTGCCTTGGAGTATTGTGTAAATTACAGCAAGCAGATTTAGGCATTCCATTTAGAAGGAAAAATAGAAAGCTCATGCTTGCACTAGAGAATATGTACTAGAGAAAAATTGTTAAAAGAGAATGATATAAAAGCAAATAAGAAGCACTTATCTACAAAGAAAATGTATGAAAAGGAAAATGTGGATGCACATAGTGCGATCAGTCTGCAATTTAACTTCATATTTGGACATGTTTTGTCTGCTCTCACACAATGTTTGAAGTTAGAGAAAGAAATTTAAATGTGGGAAATCAATTCTAAACACGTAGCTCAGGGAAGAGTTCTTTAAGAGCAACCTCATTCATCTTCAGACAAAACACAGTCCTTGAATTCAGAAGGATTTCCTGAGTAGTGCTGATCTCCCACTGACTTCAGTAGAAGGATTTGATGTGAAATCTCACAGCATCCTCAGGTCCTGCCCATGGCCCCACCATCCATGGACTGAAGACAATGTGTACCTGAGAGCTCTCAGGCCATCCCACACCTCCGTGTTGACCAAAGCCGACCCTCAAGGTTTGCTTTTCCTTGGCCAAGAAACCTCTCCTCCACATGGATGACAGTTGTCATTGAAGTTATACAAAAGTTGGTACCTGCTGGATTTTCACCAGTCTGAAAAATTGTTGGGAAGAAAAAAATAGACACTGAAGTTGTTAGGCAAGGACGACAGAAGGAAAGGTAAGGGATTCACCCGTTTAAATACTGGTGTCGAGTGCCATAGTTACCCCTTGAGCACCCACAATACACACACCAGCTGACCCAAAATGATCCAGAATCTATTGGACTCCTGTTGCAGCTGCAGTTTGAAGCCAAATGGAAATTTTCAATACTTAAGGTATTAAAAATGATGGCTTTTTTCTTGTACAGTCTATCAGATTTTTACTTTTTTTGTTGTTGTTTTTGATGAATACTGGAAAAATAACAGGATAATCTATGATTTATATTATTATAAAATCATTTTACTTTTAAGGATGCATTTCTGAGTACCAAACACTTCTCTATCTAGGTTTCAGATCACTTTCTCTTTTTCAGATGGGTACATTTCTATGGAGGATAACAACCATTATTTTTCGTTATTCAGTGCTCTGAAATGCATCATTATCAAATGGAAAACTGAGCTATCGTTATCTGCCAGCTATCCTATCCCCTGATTTAATTCAAGATAAAAATAGTCAAATGGCTTTATATATGATAAAAAGTAGAAAAGCAGATTACTTATAAGATAAAAAGAAAAAAAACCATGATAAGTCAATCATGAGCACAGGAGATGAGAGCTAATATGTATTGGTGTGATGAAGACTGACATGCCCATTACCAAAGTGGAACAGTTTTTAGCAGTAAAAAGATTAGGCATGATGGTGTGAAATAAAAAATTGACTAGACTTTATAGAACATGGTAGTTCAGAGGCTTCAAAAGGATTATTAAATTTTTCTGCAAAAGAAGCCTCCATGAGTAAAAAGAATCAGAGAGATTATGCTACTGCTTAATGTAAGAAAAAAAATTATTAACTCATCTCTTCTACCGCAAAATGCATAGAAATTACTTATAAATAAGGAAGAGTGAAAGTAAGAGTGAAAAAGAATAGTCAGCTGCAAATTGCTGCAGAAGACAATTACAAAACTAAGAGATAATTGCCCAGCAAACACAAATCTCAGCATTGCCAATCAGCAATCTAGAATTGAGGAAGAGTCTCTCAGCCACAGATATACAAGATATTATTTTTTTGACATTATTTTCAGGAGTTGGTAATTTACTGTTGATCATTTTACCAGAAGCTGCAACAGGTACTGTTTTATTCAGTGTCCTCATGGGCCTTTCATTTGTTTTTATACTGGATGATGCAGTGAGCAGCAAGTCATCTCTCTGCAGAGCATCACATGAGACAAATGACACAGTCCCTTCTGCACTGACAGTGTGCACCAGCAGATTTCCACAGCACTGTGGCTTTTGAGACAGCTAGTGAGCCACACGCTGGCAGATGGAGGCAACATGAAGGGCTTAATTCAGCTTTAGAAATGCTTCCATTAAAGTTCATAACTTCATTCCCATTCACACACTGAAGGCAAAGCTGGCCCAGCACATCAAACAACATGATACTTACACCATATGGTGATTTATAGCACCTCAGGTTCAAACATTTTACTCTTCTTTTCACTTTTTATACTTATCACTGGAGATTTGCTAGACTGGATTTACCAGCCTTTTGGTGTAATATTCAAGCAAGACATCAGATTGTAGGCTTTACATTTCAAATCACGAACTTTTAGCTTATTAATTTACTTTGCCCAATATTCTTTAATGCATCTTAATGTGGTACAAGCATTTCAAAACACCCAAGAAACCCTCACTTTAGGGAAGCATTATTCCATACAAAACATCATTATTTTCACATCTAGTTTTTTTCCAAATACTTATGAATTGTACTCAAATGCTCAGCATCCTTTTAAGCCTACTTAATGATAAACTACAGCAGCATAAAAAATGCATTCCTTTCAATAGGATATTGATTTTTAAAAAATAATTATGGTATAGGATGGGATTAAACTGATTTAGTATCACATCTACACATGAGCTAATCACACACAATTACTTTCACACCACAGCTCGTAGATGTAGTTAGAGGAGGGCAGGACAAGAATCGTGTCTTCCTAATGCTGACATCTATCACAGAACAAAGAAACCACATCTTTTAGACCACTGCAGAAGGAGCACAGTGTAAATCTTAACCATTTACAACAAAAATATGTAACTCCCTAAATTTAGGATTGATATCTACCAGGCAGTTTTCTGTTAGTTTGGATTAATTTTACCACTATTGCGGAGTTGCTAATGCCCAAAGAGTAAAGGTGAAAGTAAAGACTGATTGAAGGAATGAGTGAAAAAATTCCAGTTATTCTAAACCTCATGCTGGCCATAGATCATCAGTGCCTGACAGTTCCCATTTCTGTGGAAGTTTGCTACCCCTCATGCGTAGGTCTGTGGGTTAAAAATGTGGGCTGAAAGACAGATAAAACTGCACAGATATTGCCCTCTGGATTTCAGAGAGCAAATAACTATTACCTGCAGCAAGAACTTTGTGCTTTGCTGAAATAGATGTTTAAACTATTTTTTGAATCATGGCACTCTGGAGATATTTTTAAAACTGGGACTTGCTTCAAGTTATATCTATTAGAAATCAGTGAACAAAACCATAAAAGGACAAAAACAATCTTATGTATTTCCATAAGTAACAGTCCTTTCTATGACATAATTTTATTTGCTTTCAATGAAACTTCAGTTTATATTATTATTACCAAATATGGAAGAGCTCCACATTGGAAAACTACAGAGGAAAAATATCAGTAACCAGAAGGGACACAGCTGTATCAACTGAAACTGTCCAATTGTTTTTTAGCTGTCAGATTTTCAGTAATGATGATACTTTGATTTGTGTGTGTGAGGTAATTGTTGACTGATGAACAGTTGCCTAAATCATCCTACTAAACCTACTAAAACCAGGCTGAAACAAGCAATAGAAAATACTTAATTAAAACACTGTAATCTTTCTCATTTTTCAAGCTTCTGATTGAAGTAAAAAAATTAATTATGTGGGTTTTCTGTTTTTTAAACACTCTGAGGGACAACTAACACCCAGCTATTGTGTGAACACCAGTTTTCCAGTGGTTGCTCAGCAGAGTGCTGCAGAGAGTATTGCCTCTACTAGCACTGTGGAAGTCATTTGGGATAGTTCTCTTAGAAAAAAAAAATAAGTTTAAATGTAGTTCCTAACTACTAAAACTGAAGTTCACATGTTTTCTCAGAAAGGGAATTGAGCCCCTCTAAACCCACTCCAAGCTGGGGTTCACCTCCTCTTCCAAACAGGGCTGCACCCACTCAAAGGATTGTTCCAGCCCAATGAGGCAAAAACAGTCACATGAATAAGAAATGTGTTAATTCTAAGTAAAGATAAAATACTTTCTATTTGAACGGGCAAAAAAGAATTTTTTGGAAGGTTCTGATAGACTAAGGTTCATCAAGACAAGATCTGGGCGTTGTTCCTCACACATGTATTACTGCCTGACATTCCCTACTGTGTAATACAAATAGGGTAAGGCTGAAACTCTCTCTAGTTAAAGGAAGATGTGATCTAAGCAGACCTCAGGAGAAATACATCAAATTTTATTTCTTTACATAGTGTCTGTTCCAATTCTATTGTTTCCAAATGAGATATTTTGATTTAAATAGGAGAGGTGAGTCAGTCGGTAACATATGAAGCACACATTTCTTTTCCTGTAATTTATTACTTTAGGAAATAACATGGTAGATCTTAGTCAAAGAGAAGTGGCTGAACTGCATTTCCTGAGTAATATTATTTTAATTATTATTTTGTTCACAGTAACTTTTTTACAAACTGAAGAAACAAAAATATCAATTTAACTGTATTCATACAATGGAAGAAAAGATCCACTCTAATTAAATTTTTTTGAAATTTCCTGTCATTTAGGCAACATCAATATTTGGTGGCAATATATTCAAAAAATAACCTTTATCTATTTCTTTCTCCTCTGCTTTCAGAAGGGTATAAAGCTCTGATCTTTCTCTTTGCTTGTTACAGAGATGGATCATAAACCTGTATCATAGTCTGATATCAATACATGAAAATTCAGCTACCATAAACATTTTCCTTAGATGGTGAAATGCTACAGTTCTTTGTGCCTTCCTGTGGTGCCTGTGACTAATCTAATGCGATAGTGACTATTAAAAATAGACAAGAAAGCTGAAACTTGATAAGTACAGGAACCTTGTTTCATTAAGCCACCTCGGGTTTCTCTTTTTCTCCTACATAGCTGATGCTATTTCTGGAAACATACTGGTAGTGTAAGCTCAAGATACAAGCAATTATAACAGGACATGATATTAAGAATTCTTCATTCCTACTGCAAAGAAAAAGTAGTTTTCATGATGCTTGAAATTTTCTGCAGTTCACTGAGCCAATAAGAACACATACGGGTACCCCTCTGCATAAGGAAAATAAATAAACAAAAGTAACTTTAACAGCAGAGCCTTGTGATCAATCCACACATTGACTTTGTGTCATGATGTGAAGATTGAAGAGAGAGAAATGCTGTGCTACTGAATTATGTTCCTGGATGCTCTGAACACCTGAGCAGCAGGATAGCATCTAACCTGCACAGATGAGGGATGTTCCTGTGTCACTTCTGGCTCTGCCAGGAGAAGGATGCACACTCAGTGCTTTTGTCTGGCTCATTTGGGCTGCTGCCTAACATGGGCAAGGTTTGGATACTGAAGGGAACAAGTCAGACATCCCCCTGCTTCCCAGGCAGGTTCAAGCAGAAAGGTGGAGGGCTAAGTTGGCATGACAGCTGGCATGAGAGTGAAGGCAGAGGATGGAGTTTAGAATTTTATTTCTTGTCCAGTGGATCACTCTGCAATAACACAAACCTGTACTATTCATATCAAGGCAGAGAAGGAAAGAAATAAAGTACTTACAAGGAATTTTCCTCTCAACTCTGAAGTCTCGGGACAAGCTTCCTCTGAAGACTGTAGAAGCTCCCACACTAAACTTTGGGGAACAAGGATTTATGCAAACTATTTGTGATTTTGCCAGTATTGTATCTTTAACTGCAAAGAGCAGAACTGAGAATTCATTTCTGTATAATTGAACAGAATGGAAATCAAAAACCTTTTCAATGCCCACTTAAATGATGACTAATTTTTATTAATAGCAGCAGTGATGTAGGGGTTTCAGCAATTGATTCTGAGAAGGAAAGAAGAAATCATAGCTTGGGGAAGACAGGATGTATAAATGAAATAATTATTTTTTTCCCTCAAATGTTTTCATCACTCACTTGAGCAATAAGAGGAGTCAGCTTTCCCTCCAGTAGAGAATATGGCATCACTACTTTAATGTTAATGATTTAACAGTTTTGTCCAGGCAGATCACTGATTCTGGAACAGGTCAGGAGTCACACGGGGGAGCTTTTGACCACATCCTATCCATACACAGGTCAAAGCACAACAAATGGCAATTCTAAAACCATGGTGCATCAAGGACTGACCCACTGCTCTCAGTGTGATATTGAGGAAGAGGCTGTTGGGAAAGATTGGAGTTGCAGAAAGATTGGAGTTGCAGGCAAATCGAAAAGATAAAAATAGCATGTAAACTACAAACATCTCCCTTAGATAGTGAGATGTCACAGCTTGTCACAGCTTCCAAATGTAACTGTTTCAGTAAACATGTGCCACAAGTCCCTTGCGGTTTTGTCATGACTTCTATGACATTTTACATCCACCCAGAATTTCTGGGATATCTCAAAAACCTTTCTCAAACAGAACAACTATGCAATAGATCCAACTAGATTCCTGCCTGGAATACGGACTTTTCTTATTTATTTCTTATTTTTTAGAAAAACTGAATTTAAAATCACAACATGCACATAACAGGAGAATAGAGGCAGAGAGAGGCAGAGGGAGAAACATCTCATGGATAGTAACGTTTAAGGATGGAACTCACAGATTAGATTTAAAATCCCTCAGCAGCTCTACTGCACCTGTCAGCTTGTTCTCTCAGAACTTTCTAAACTATCATTATTTCCATTTTTTCAGACAGGGAAATAGGGCAGAGAGGCGATCCATTCATAGATCAAGTCACTAACACTAGTGGCAATAGGTACTATTACTAATATTATTATTTTAAATTCAGTCTTTACTGCAACAATTTTACTAAATATTTGGTTTTGTTGTTTTTTCTTTTTTTTTACAAGCGAAAAAGAAATGGTTTACATCTTTATTAAGGTACTTATCTTACCTATTTTCTTGTTGTGGAAAAGCCACTTCTTAGCCCAAGGGGAACAAAACTAGAAGGATTTAAAAAAATATTTATTTCTACCACCTCAATAACTTTTCTTTATTATAAGCAACAGCTAAAAAAGTCTTGAATGTGACATGTTAGGAAAGAATAGTTCAGTAATCTCACCTTGCATTTTGATTCAAAAATTTGCTTGGCTCTTACAGGCATCAGTTAGCCTTGAGCAATTTGAGAGCAAGCTTCAAACTAGAAACAAAATTCCAAATATTTCCCTCACTGTGTGTAGCTATATAATAAAACATTTGGATGAGTTTTCTGAGCATCACTGTAATTTACCATTTTAATATAAACATATCAATTGTCAGCAATTGCTGACAAGAACTGCTCTCCATGTGCCTGTCCTGGGTTAGCCATATGGCCTGTTTGTATCCCCAATCGTCCCCT
>JAHLSL010000022.1:18384641-18414159 GCA_025920805.1 Petroica traversi
TCTGAATCTACCATCTCTTCAGAGGAAGGAGAGGTTTCATTGTTTTCTCTTATCCAATTTTTTTCCCTATACTTGTAAATATTCTATGTGTTAAATAAATAGTTTTTTCCACTTTTCTCTAAGGAAATTCTTCCCGGACCGGTAGGGGGGAGGGGCGATTGGAATCGGCTCTTCCTAGAGGAGACCCCCCAGAGGTTTCCTCCTAAATATTTGCCCTAAACCAGGACAGTGCCCTTAATGAATGGAAAATTTCTAATGACCTGTGGTAATCTATTCAAAGAAGTGCTATATGAGAGACAGCCCAGAATTCCAGCATTTTATTTCAAAGTCTGTAGCTCTGTCACAGTGTGAACAACCTCTACTATGCTTTACTAGTGTTACATTAAGTAATGGAAGGCATTAAACACTCCTAGGAAATTATCCCACGCTGCTAAATTTAATACCAAGAAAATAACGCACCACTCCCAACTCGGGGAGTGAAATGAATCTAGGGGGGAAAAGTGCTTTTGAGTGGAGCATTGACTACACAGTTTCAAGGAAAAATAAGTACCAGAATGGCTACCTCATGGAATGTTTTAAATTTTATCAAAGCCAATTAACTGTTTTTTTCTCCTTTTGAACTATTGTAACTTGCTGCTTATTTTCTTTTAAAAAATGTTTAAATAATTCATTATTTTTTCTTTTTCCCCTACTCTTAGTTTCCTATATAGTTATATGCCTTTTATGCTTTATTTTCAGAAACTTCAATCACCTGCTTGTGAGAGGTAAGCTAGTCATCTACTAGTTAAACATATTTTTTTACAGCAACACTCTACCCTAAGCCAATTAATAAAAAAAAATACTGGGATAACCTTTGAAACATAAGGATTGCCTGTACAGCAAGTAACATTTCTGAAAGAAATAAAAGTAGTTTTGGTATGTGTTCCTGGGCAATGAATCCCCAGTAGTAATAAAGGCATATTAAAAACGCTTGATGAAACCCATCTTTTGAAATCTGGCATGTCCCACATCCCTGGCCTTCATTCTCCTATTTTCATTCACTCAAGGTAAATGTTAAAAAAAAAAAGAAAAAAAAAAATAACCCCCACCCTCCCCCTCCCCAAATCACAGAACCCTCATTAACACTAAAACAGCTGGACTCTGGGCTAGGAGTTGTTACAATTTTTGGAATGCAGCAGTGTGGGAACACTGAAAAAAAAAACAGTTTGAAGTTGTAGGGAATCATGAAAAACTGGATAATCTGGAAAAAAGCTTTGCTACATTTGAAATCTAGGAGACAAATGCACATTTTTCAGCTATGGGAGGATTGAGGATGATCAAAATTTGTTTTGTTGGAACTTCACTACAGGTGTTCTGCCCCCCTGCACTTGTGATTTCCTCACCTCTCCCTTGGCTGACCAACGCTCAGGTGATGTCCTTGGCACCCTCTCTTCACTCCTGGCTGCTTTTGCTGCTTCCTGGCCCTCCTGAGCAAAGACAGGGGGGGGCTGCTTCATGGGCAAGGGAGAACCAGGCACCTCAGAGAGGGAGTCTGGAGCCAGTAACAGAATAATGATGAAAGACTGGAAGTGAGGAAGTGAATGATGCAGTTTTTAAGAGCATGTTGTGGGCATATCAGCATGCCTGAACCTCTCAGGGATAGTTATCTAAGCACAGTAGGTGCAGTGAAGGGAAGAACTGCATTGTGTCAGGATGCAGAAACCTCACTCAGAGAGAGTGAAAGGATCTGTGCCTCACCTGAGCATTGGACATGGGACATACCCCAGCCACAGCAGCTGCTGCTATTTTCTGTCATGATATTTCGCTCCTGAAATCATCTAGTTGGCAAAGATAACTATCTAAATAATATTTGAACAGAATCTACAAATTGTAGAGATAGTTAAAGGGACATTTTAAATTACACCTGTAGTAGGTATGCAAAGAAATCTAGGTCTTTGGATTTTATCTGAAATAAAAGTCTACTTTCAGGAGAAGTCTGATTGCTACTTCCTAATCTTGCAGGAAATTTCAAAGGAGATTTAATTAATCTTAATAATATAAGATACAATTAATGGATAAAAAATTCCTATTTAAATACTCCTTCTTGACTGACTTAATAAAGACAAGAAAAAAAAATAACATTACCTATGTATTGAAGTCACTGAATGACTGTGTACAAAAAACTACAGTTCTTGTTTGGCAACATTTATCTTTTATTTATTTCCTTTTTTGTTTTTCAGTTTTGTTTGTTTGGCTGGTTGGTAGCTGGGGTTTTTGTTTGTTTTTAATTTTTTCATCGTGATGAATGAGACTGATTTACTCAGAACTGATTTCATAAGGGGAGGACACACAGTCCCTAAGAAGGCTTTTTTAACACTGCTACTTGTGCCAAAGTGCAAGATGGCATCAGTGTAGATAAATGTCCCCTGAGGACAAGGGTGCAAACTCATTTTAACTTGTGACCCACACCAGATTTGATTTCAAGCTGCTACCTGAACATACTGAGCTGGGTGAGCTCCTCATATGAGATTCTGCCCCACTCTCCTCAGAGCAGCTAATTTCAGCTGTATCACTGAGGTCTTGTCTTTTAAGCCTCAGTTGTGCCTGCAATAACTCCTAACTACTCTAAAGCTTTCTGCTGCATAAGATATCTCCAGACCTTTCACATGACATTTTCTTCTCATCCTTTCATGTAAGATTCCCTGGTATAAGGAAATGGTTGAATAAACATTTCACTGTGAAATGAGTGGGAGAGTAAGCAATCAAAGTGGGAAATGAAAAATGAACTAAGCCATCAACATTCACACATAACTTACTCAGGGACAACTACAACATCACCAGTCTAGCCTACCACTCCTGTGTTAGCTGTCACTTATCAGTTACATTAAGATGGCTCTCTCCTCAGAGTAGTGATTATCTGTTAATGTCTTAATGAAATACACCTTGAACATCCCTGTGCAAACTCAAAATAAAATTAGCAATAACTATAATGATACGCTGGCTCCAATGCAAACATATAAGTACTATCTAAGCAGTGCATTACTGTGCAATACTTTCACCATCACTAGACCTACTTCCGTTCTTTTGCTTATTTTAAATTTTTTGGGCTAGTCAAAAGCTTTTTGCTGGGGTTGACAAAGACAGAAAATCTCAATTTACTCACAGAAACTAGTGGAGCTGTTAATGTGTTTTAAACAAGCAACCAAAATAATTTCTTTGCAAATGTATCCTACTCCTCTTTTCTTATGGGAGTGAAGACAGACATAAACCTACAGGGTGAGATAGCGACAAAGAATGCATATTCAAACACAGCTGTGTCTGTTCATAATTTTGTTCATATTTAAACACAATTTAAATGGCATGCATTATGTATTTTTAAGGAGATATTTTCCCTACAGATAGCAAATTCTGCAAACCCAAGAAGCTCAGCACAGCTGCATATAGCTCAAGCCAGTGCACATTTCACATGAAGCTCTTTATACAGAATGCAGCCCCATTAAGCAAACTCACCAGAGAACAGCCCTTGAACTATTCATTATACATTAGGTGGTGTATACAAGGAAAATAAAAGAGGTTTTATTATTTAACATCTACTTAATGTTTAAAAATGTATGCTCCATGTTTGGACAGTTTAAATGGCACTCAGGCTCCATGCACTAAGTCACATGCAGTACTCTTGGTGACTCTCAAAGTCAAAACACAAAAGAAATATTGTTTAGCAGTTGTTTGTGTTTAGCAGAATGTTGAGAGCTTTAATAGGGTGGATAGCTGCTGATAAATTTAATGTTGAGCTCAGTAAAATATATTTTAGATACTGAAAGTATTGCAGCACATTAAATTTTCACAAGTTATTCATATCACCAACATGACCTAAGTTTTTCAGTAAGTCATGGAAAACTACACTGCACTTCCTTAATGTATTTGATCACATTTTATTGTTTCCTGCTCATTTTCATTGCTTTAAATTGATGGTGATAAGCAGACCATCTTATGTGAGACCTCTGCAGTTTGAATAATCCAGTATAGAGTACAAAATACAATCAGCTGCCAAAGTCACTCACTGATTATCATGGAAGATCACTGATCAGTAAGACAGGAAAGAATGTACAGCTTCACTGGAAAGGTTGTCAGAACGGAAGAATATTAGATTATAATTTGAAACATTACATGCACACAGAATAAACTGCAAACTCTGTCAGAAATCTCATTACACAAGAGCAGATCTGTCAGGGCATCTGCTGAATGATGAATTTATTTGAAACGGAAGGAGCAGCTGACTCAGCACATCAACCTCTCCTGCAATTCTTGCTCTACAAAGGTGGGAATGTTTTAGAGCTGTTTGACACTTGTGATGCTCCACACCTGTAATTTTCATGGTTTGCTGCAGTTAATATGTTGTTCTTCTAGCTTTTAACTTTTCTGCCTCCAAGATAATCAATCCCAGCTTCCAATTTGCTGTTGAAGTCACGTATTGCATCTAAATCTCTCTCTATTAGAAGTGTCTTTCTTTAATATCTTTGTAGAACCTAAGGTGTGTCTTGTTTTTAAAGCACATTTTGCTGTCATAAGTACATGCACTTAATGTTAACTTCCATGGCATTGACATTTTTTATCTCAGAGTCATGAATGAGAATAGAAACTTGAGGGTGATTTACCATACAATTATTTTCATTAATATAACAATTCACAAGTCTGAAATGAAAATATATATTTACTGCAGTAATTTGAAACCAGACATTTATGTACAGAATATTGTTTGAATTCAAGAGGTCCAATGCTCTACGACAGTACAGAGGCCTCTTCTTTCAGAGAAGCAGTGCCAAATAGATGTTGACACTATATTTTGATAGTTTTGATAGGAAAGTTGAGTTGGAAAAATACGCTGAACTAAAACATGGTTAAGTTTACCAAACATCTTTAAGACTTAAAATTTTAAAACGCCAATGAAACTGAGTGTCGTTACATAGTATGGAATACTGGATAAAATAAATTGCTAAAAAGGAACTCTCTGAGGGAAAAAAAAAACCCAAACAAAATTATGAATAATACTAGTGAATAAAGTAGTTTAAATCTTCAGAAAAAGATTTTTTTCATCCCAAGTCCATCTCCTTTAGACTTCATCCAGGAAAAGGTGGTGGCAAAACAGAAGGTATGACTGGTGTAACTGGGAAGAATCTAAGACAAGTTTTCTATATTTGCCCAGGTGACAAGATACTAAACATCTTATATTGAGGAAAATGTTCACATGAAAAATGCATGGAATACAAAGATAATACTGGTTACTTCACGATGCCATTCACTGTTATAACACTTGATGCCATTGAGATAGCCCAATTTATTAAGCTTATCTACAGCAACACTGAAGTAAGCAAATCTTGAAAGAGAAACTCAAAATCTTCCAAGTTGATGCTTCACTTAAAAGCTTGGGAAAGGAGAAAAACAAAGAAACTACAGGGAAAAAAAATGTCAAACATTCATAGAATGACAAAAACAGAGCAAAAAATTAGAGCTCTGTCCAGCTCTATTTCTGCACACTCTCTATAAAATACCATCTTGTATAGCTTTACTGCACTTCAAGCTTCCCCTTTCACCACACACTCAGCCAGTTCCTATCTCACCCTGACTTCCTTTGATTACACTGTTCTTGTTGGGATGAAAAAATCCAAGGATTTAAATAACAGAAATGCAGGATCTCTCAACTGGTTGTTGAATTCAAAGTAGTATAGCTAAAATTTAATCCCCATGATATTTGACTGTCCTATTATCATGGACTGTGCTTCAGAAACCTAGTGAAGAGCAGCAGAAATCACTTTATTTATAAACACTATAAAGCACTGAACAGCATGAGAGTTAGCAGATTGACACATAGAATCAGAGTGAATATGACAGCTCTCCATTGCAAGTTCAGATATCCCAGAGGGTAAATTAAAGGTTTTTCTATACCAAAGAATAAACCTCAGAAAACACTTCGGTTGTCATTGAGCTTAATATTAGGCTATGGAAAAGCTGAGCAAGATCTGTGACAGAAAGGTTTTGTGAGGCTTTTATTTGTTACTCAACACCAGGGTTTTTATTTTACCTATATTTTTCATATCAAATCCAGAACTTGAATTGAACTGTAGCTTTCAGTGAGCTTTGAGAAATAACAGTAGATGCTTATATTTCTACATTTTTGCTTGAAGCCTAAATTTGATACATTGTCAAGAAACGTACTTAGGCATTTTAGAATATGATTTTGGGGGTTGTTTTGGGAATTAAAAAGAATTTAGTAGCTTCTGACTATGCTGCTGATTCATCCAAAGTGCAATTTACATTGATGAAACTTTTTACATGCTTGAATGCAAGAGATTTCCCACATCACTGACCTGGGTGTGCATTGTGGGGGGAAGGAAGGGACAATTTTTGATTTGCAAAGAGGTTGTTTCTTTCCTGCATCTCATCACCTTGCTGAAAGCCAGGAGAGGATGTTGTTAACACCAAGTTTGTTATTTCCTCTTTAAGTCACTCAGTGGTTGATTTTTAGCCAAATAAGCTTCCTGACTCTCAGTGTGGTCCCATGAATACTCAAACCCTGGGCACAGAGTTGAGATTGCAGCTGAAGAGGACAAGAGCAAGCTCAGTTACCCACTAAGTGCAGACCAAAGCAACAGGACAAGGCTCAAATCCTAAATTTAAAGTTGGCCCTGCCTCCAGTCAAACACTGACGTTAGTAAGCTCCAAATATATCTTCCAGCCCCAGTTCTATTCCAGTAGCCACAGAGCAGCTCCCTCTGACTCATGCAGACTTTGATGTTTGCTTGCCTGGGCAGACTCAAGGCATTTCCACCTCTGATGCCTTTTCCCTTCTCCTTTCACCACTCACTTCTCTTTTTTCCTTACTCATTTCACCACACATGAAGAATTGTTCCACCCTCCCCCTCAGGTACACTGCCAGCATCTCCTTTTGAACAATCTCTGAATAAGGTATCAGGGGCACAGGAAGCTAAAAAAAAACACTCTGATTATCTGTTAACAGCAGAAACATTCCAGAAAAGTGAAAGACAACAAAGAGGGTTTAAAGCATCACTTCCACGTCTGGCTATTAGAAGTAGGTTCAAGAGAGAAATGAAGACAGCCACAGGACACTGCTGTTGCAACAATCAACTAGTTCTAAAATAGCTTCACCACACTTTTAAGTATATGCTAGGACGAGTAAGTGAAAGCAGGAGTCTCCAACTAAAGACTGAAAAGATAAACCTGGGGTTTAAACTTAATCTAGAAGGAATCTGATAGGAAAAAAAAAGGTGTATAGAACAAAATTAATCTTTAAGGAAGTAACACATTTCCCATTCAAGTATCACTAAACTAAAGTTTATGATGTATAGGGCAACCTATAGTACTGCAAACATAACAAAACCCCAGAGCAAGAAAGGGAAACAAGAAGGATTTGCAGAGGCTAGCACTGGAGTTAAAACAAGACAAAAAACTGCACAGAACATTAAATTATATTGTAGTATCACAAAAGAAGATTATGCATATAACTTAAAAATAAAATAATCAAGAGGTTCCATTATTTCGCAAGCAAATGCAAACATTAGCATGAACAGGACTGGAAACAGCATTATTACCATACTGGAAGGAATGAACAACACAGCACCACAAAGTGAATGGGCTAACAATTTTAAAGAAGGCAGAATGTTAACTTCAAACTGGACACAGATGAACAATTTGGTGTTATCAGGACACAGTAATTGTTACTTTTGAGAGAAAAGCTGCAGGAAAACAGATGAAATTCAAATGCTGTAATAAAGATTTTGTTTCCAGCCCAAGAAGTTTATTAAATAAATGAAAAGGAAACTAAAACAAGGGAAAAAGTACCATTTATATACTGCATTACCAAAGGGGAGGAAAAATATCACAAATAGAGTAAAAGATTTGTCATGATCTGTGTTTCTTCACTGGGAGCCCAGAAGAGCTATGAGAAGAGCTTGAGGCTGTTCCTCAGGGAACATCCCAAAAGAGGGCCTAAAGGGCCCAACTACTTCATGTTCCTTGGGCATAGAGGACAGGTGAGGTTTTATTGTGTGGGACTCGCCAGCTGAACTTGGGACATCTGAAACAAACCAAGAAAAACCTTGTACTGGCTTGTGAACCACTGCACGGACCTTTGGCCAGTACCCGATGTGGTTCAGCACTGCCTCTTTCAGCCCACATAACTTGTCTCTACTTCATTGCGATTCCATCCATGATGAAACAGGGCTTCCAGGGATGCCCAAATACAAAAATGGTACAACCTCTAACGACTCCATTTATCACAGAAATCAATTTTACAGTCAATGTTTTCTAAAAAATTTCTATTATCAGATTCCATCCAACCGGAAGTGACAATGGATAGGTTAACTACTGCTTTAAGTACATATATCCATAGGATAAATACTAATTATGCGCACTAATTTCTTTAATATCTGAGTTTTTCAAACTTGTTAATAGGACTTTTATTTAAAGAAACATTATTTTGCTCTCAAAAGTTTCATGTAACAATTTTGGATGTGTTTCGAATGCCAGTGCCACCCAAAGAGGACACAGTGAGGGGATAATTGACCTTGTCAGCTAAAAGCAGTCTACTCTGGAACATTTAACTCATAGATGCAGCCAATTACCTGGTAATGCCTGCTTCAGGGGTTTTATTGCTCTGTCCCTTTGAAACGAACTAGATTTACTAGCCAAGTTAGATCTATTTTGCATGAAGTTCCAAAAGCATTTTAGCACAGTTTTAGCAATATTAAAATTCTACCCAATTCTAGTATTAGTTTTTAAAAACAAAGCCACTGACATCTGTATTTCAGAGCAATCAAATATTTATGAATCTTGCAAGTATTTTTGTCTATAACCCTGAATTCATTACTATATATATTAGATTTAGAGGATCAATAGCTAATTTTTACTTGTTGTGTTATAAGTGTACTGGAAAAATTGTCTTTATACCTCATAATTGGTGGGGAAAGTCTTTGGTTTAAATCCAATCTCCTGGCAGAGTAAAAACAGGGCACAGGAGTGTGCCTTGGTTTATAACACTGTCACCAATATGGTCTCTGCCCAGGAACCTTAGTTTGTGTTCCATGCTGAGAAATCCCAGCTGACATGCCATCAGTAGAACTAAAAGAGAATATCTGGAATATAAAGCCTATGGCTCACACATGGTGCCTGTGTCTAGTACTTGTTCAGCACAATTAAATACCTCAAAATTCTTTTTTCTCCAAAAGAAACACAGAACAAGGCAGACAGATTCACACGGTTGGACTTCAGAAAAAAGTACTTTTGCTCCTTCTATATTTCAACTCACATGTAGTTAACACTTTTTATTTTCTCTTTCTTTAACCTATTTTTTAATTTTATTTTCCCCCCCTTTTTATAAAATTGGCAAAAAGTTGTAAATCTATACTCAGAGTAGAAGAAACAGTCTTGACTGCACAGAAGAGACAATCAAACCAGCAACTGAATTAAGAAAGTACTGAACTTAATTGCTTATTACCAAGACATAAACAATTCGCGTTATGTAAGATCCCATTTTCACTGCAGCTAAAAAACAAAAGCAAAAACATAGAAAGATTCAGAGGAAGCTAAAGAAACTTTCTACACTTGCAGAAAATCAGTGTACAGAATTGCAAGCAGTCCAATATTTTTTCATTAACTCCTAATTAGATAGTTCTATAAAGAAGAATGAGTACTGTTGGATTATGCATCCTACTGCAAGTCCCCAGATACCTCCTGTATTGTTTATTTTCACAGAAGCAATAGGATTTAATTCTACAGTAATTACTTACCAATTTTCCTCCAGAACAGAAGTATATTACATTTCCTACTAAACTGAAAATGGATTCTATCAAGTAGCTGCCACCTTGCAACTTACTGATAAAAGAGCGAATGGAGAGTATTTTAAGAGGTTGTATTTACCTTTGAAAGGTGATGAATCCAAAGCAACTGTTGGATGGGAGAAGCAGTGCAAGGAACTGAGAGCTTAGGCCTTTGTAGGATGAATACAAATCTTGTTCAATACTCACTGGACCGATTACAGTATGTATGTGCACTAATTTCTACTATATATGAGAAATTTATATATACAAATATATATTTGTATCTTTCAAAACAAATCAAGTAATTAATATTTTCCTACAAGTTTGAACATTAATCTTTTAATTGGCTTCTTCAACTTCTAACTGTAGTGTGCTCAACTGAAATCAACATCAAGCAATGCTGTTTTTAAAAAATGCATTTAAAGTTTTTCCCAACAGTGGAGTATTGGTGGTGCTTGAAGATAATCTTGTTAAACTTTCAAGGTTGACCAAAAAGCCCTTTTTTCAACAGGAGATTTGAACAGAAAAGCACCAAACCTAAACTAGTGAACTAGTCTACAGAATGGAATAAAACTTCAAAGGTAAACTGGGAGAAGCTAATAGAAAAATGAAACTCACTCAAATGACTCAGTGAAAACACTGCTTTAAAAGTGCAGTCCTGAAAAATGAGTGACCAGAAACCAGTTTTGTTAAGAGGCATATTTTTATTAAAACTGTCAAAGATTTTGACCAGTTTTAGCCAGTTTCCGAAGTTTTAAGTCACTATCAGTTTAGCAGCTCTATTTTTGAAACAGTTTTTCTGAAATTTTTTGAAAGAACCCAGATGTCTATTTTCCCAACCAACAGTGACTTCTAATTAATTTAATTCCAAAATGTCAGTTACATCTGAAAAATTCAATCAATACTTTCACTGAGGTTTATCTTGATACACTTCATTCCAGCTTCCAGTGGCTTCAAGGTCATCTCAGGAGAGGAGTGCAGTGAGACCAAAGTCACCACTGGAGGCAGATCCACCTCATTCTGTGTGGATGCAGCAAGAGCATTGCATGCACTGCAGTGCACAGAAGGTGTACCCACACAGCCAGGGTGTAGGGAGCTCCAGGTCAGCTTTCTTGGAAAGTGTGCTCAAACCCTGAATTCTTTACCAGTATCTGAGTGGCTTTGTGGACAGAATGGGATCTCACCCCACAGACTCTGAGTACAGCTAAGCTGGGTCATGACTATTCCCATCTGGTCCACCAGATTTTTTTAAGTTTTTCAACTAAACTCTTTGGTACAATTTGTACATAAAGGTTAACTTTTGCTTCTAGTTGAAAAAGATGAGCTCCCAAAACAGACAGTGATCTTCAAGAAGTTCTTGCTCATTGCTTCAATACATAATATGCTTAGAAAATACATGAAATTGTGGTCTCGTAGACTTCACTCCCTCCTGAGAAGCCCCAACACTTTTCACCACTTCTTTTCTTGTTCAGTTTGGAGGATGAGCCCTCTGAGACCATACATGTCAATTCCACCTGTAACGAAGAGTGGCCAGCAGTAACTTCCAATGTGGGCATAAAAATGAAGTGCTAGTTATTAGGCAATACTCTTGGCAATAGTAAAAAACACTGCATAAAGAGAAATACACAAACATGACATTTTATCAACTGCACAAGAAAAAGCATGGGCAATGAAAGCTTGTTTGTAGTACTGCCCACTGCAACCATTGCTATTTTGAGCACTGTTTACACTAAAAATAATCTAAATCTTGCAACAGAACTACTATTTTACTTGAATTTAGCCTTCATATGCAGCATTATATAGTAAAGATTACAAACCATCATAGCTAAACACACTGCAAGATGAATACTTAAATGTTCCAGATCCTTGCAATTTCTGAGGAGTAGTAGTGCAACAGAGCATTAGAAGAGCAACTGTCAATCAAAGTTAAAAAAAAAATCAAGCATGTCATGGACGACGTAAGTTATTATTAAAATTTAATATGCCAAGAGTTGTATTAATTCTTGTTGTTGTCTACATTCTCAGTTAGAGCAACAATAAAAGGTTTGGAATATAATTCTAACCATAAAGAATTAAGACAAAATGCCTTTAAGCTACAGGAGAGTTTCAAATTTTTTTCACAGTTAAGTTTCCTTCCCACTGAAGACGTGATTCAACCTTCCTCTCCTTTATGCTGTCTCCATTATACCTAAGCATGGTCCCCATGGTTCAGTTGGTGATATGCAGCCTCTCCATTTACTGAGGTATTTTTCAAGTCTTTCACAAAGATGCTGAAGAACACAAGCTAAAGCAGGTTTGGCACTGTTAAACTGATCCTTTCCTGCCACCTAGGGGACACAAACTGGTGTGCAACTGGAAGAATGTCTAGTTAGATCCAGGAAAACTTTCTATATGAAATGCTTATCTCTACCCAGCAAAACAATGATCAACTGAACTGAACAACAGCACACCACACAAGCAACCTTACATAAAGCCTCATTCTCCTGCCTGCAGGGTGGGCACACACACTGTGTGGACAGCATGCAGCTTTTCTAGTGCACTATCCCCTAAGCAGCAAAATACAGAATGATAGAAAGATCATCAAGGTAATTTTAGAAAAAGCTGAAGGCTGTTCCAAGATGCCAGTTTCTATTGCTAGTGCTGGCACCGCAGCCACATTTCTCATCCTGCTCTCCTCACTGCTGCCTTCTGGGCTCTTTCACAAGGCAGACTCTACAAAAGGAAAGAGCAAACTCAGCTAAATGCTAAGCATAGTCAAATGCACACACAAAAATCCATACAAGTTTTTTCCCAGCCTTTTGTTTGGATTTGTTTTGTTCTTACTTTGAAAGGAACAGCCCACTAAAACAAACATACTTCACTAAAACAAACAACGATCCACGCTTCCCGAGGCTGAAACGATGTGACAGTCTCTTTAGGATCAAAGCTGGAGCTTCTCCGAGGTGAAAGGAAGCAGGTGTCCAACATGTTCTGTGAACTGCCTACAGCTGCACATGATGCAGGCCCCATTCTGCCCCAGTGAACAGACTGGAGATGAAATGAAAGTGACACTGCTGCAATACCTCTTCGCCACAGAGCACTCGCAAACAAAAACCCCATCCACCTTCTCAGAACAACACAATTTTATTTTGATGACAAATATTTTGAGCAGCTGTGCCCAAGTCCTCTTCACCTTACTGAGTGCAACGTGTTTAAAGTGCTTGAAAGAATCCCTGCTTTGGGAATACTGAACCTCTTTGCCACCTAGACAAAAAGTAAAAAAACATCAACAAATAAAAGCCATGTGCCAACCCATTTACAGCAGTACAACTTAAATGCGCATAGGACACCATAATTTCTTGAATTTAAGGTGATTAAGTGATTAACTTAAGGTGATCTTTGTGAATAGCGTATTAAACACAGAATACTTCCAAAGTGCAGAACTACCTGCAAGGTATTTACTACATTCAAATTAGCAAACAAAATGCAGTATTTGGCAATGCAAACACACACACAGAGTATTCTAAGGCAATCCTTAAAAATACTTTGATCAGATCACTTTTAGTTTAACAGGCTCTGAAGTTATTAAAAACAGGTCTCCCAAAATTACACACCAAGCCTTCCCCCCCCCCCCAAAGTAATACTAAGAAAAAAAATCACAGCAACAGTGCTGTGAACAAACCAATATTATCAATGGAAAACTGCTGCAGAAAATGAAGTTGTTAAAAAATCATAGCATTTGTCAGGAATGTTTCATTCTGTAAAGGTACTCAAGAGTCTTAAGTGCTAAGAAATTAAAAGAAAACTTCCATTATTCTGATATTCTAATATCTACCATCAGACCATTTCCTCCTAATCAAAGTTGCATGTATTTCCTCAGGTAAGACTGGATTTAGCAACCAAAGTACAGATTTACAAATAGTTTTAGCTAAAAAGCATTAAATGCAAATTCATACCTTTTTTTAAAAAAAACCAAAGGCCTATACATCCCAGGTAGTGCCCTTTCTAAGTATTCAGGACTACATTAAGAATGACATAAAAATAAACATGAAAATAAATCTAAATTGTAAACTGAAATTAAGTCACCAAACAAGAAACATCATTCATACTATCATTTTATTTTTTTCCTTTGCAATTTTCTTCTCTAAGAGCAAAACAAATCTTATTTTCACACATTAAAACAGCTGAACATCACAGCAAGCAGCTTTGATATCAAATTTTAACCTTGTCTTGCATTTATCTTTTTTCTTTATGCACTACTTTTTGGTGATTTAAATTATCTTCTGAACATTTCAACTTGCCACTCAATGGAGTCCTAAATGTGAATTTTGCTAACTGGCCTCAATACACAACTTCATTCAACCAATCACTGTTTCCACATGTATTCAAAGTCTTTCCAACCAACACTTATGAACCAACAACATATTTGCTAATACTTTTAAAATTTCATTAAGTTTTATTTAAATAAAATGGAAGCAAATTGAAATTTACAAAGCTTAAAAATTTATTAAAGAAAACTCGATGTGCTTAAATTTTCAGAACAAGATTTAACAAAAACATTTTGTCACTGAAGGCCTACAGTCAGTTTGCAAAACAGTTCTGGTAACCAAACTCCATGTGGCTTTCAGGCATGCAGAAGTCAGAATGGTGCTTCTGGAAAACCTGACTGCTGCTGGGACTTTGTGAGGAATTGGGTGTCCACTATTGGTTTTGGTTTGTTGTTTTTTTTTTAATCCTCATGTGGGTTTTTCTGGGGCGACTGGTGGTTAGGTTTATTTGATGCCTAATGATCTCAATCAACTTCATATCTTTAGATTATCTTTAGAAATAACTTAATTCCCTTCAAATTGAATTAACAGTTACTGTGTCCACTCTTTCACCGTCTGTTTTCCAAATTTCAGGTGAAGGAACCTAACTCAAACACTGACAAAAGTTCTCTGCTTGTGCAAATAAGACCAAAAAAAAAAACGAAGGCAAAATAATTTCTCTGCAACAGAATCTGAAAACATATATGATACTAGGTAAATAAATGTCAAGATTAGCTTCACTCTGAAGTCTAGAGATATAGCACCATGGTTTTGTTTTGTTTATTAATCTGGCTTCCCTTTTGATTTTGTATCCATTTAAAAAACAGCATTCTCACTAAAAAGTGAGGAAGGCTCATGTATACAGGATTTAAAATTTTAACAGAATACAGCAAGTCTCCACATAACACTGGTTGCTGTGATTCTAAATTTAATTACTGATTTATCTTTGAAAAGGTATTCAAGTTCTAAATGACTACACCAGCACTCAGTAATAATATTTTTATGCACTATACAGAGATGTATCTTCAAGTAGAACAACATAAGAATATCCTAGAACTACCTACCAGAGAAACTGAGACCGAAATAGATCTCTTTTAAGGCAAAGGTTCCATTGTATATCAGATTAAAAGCCACCACAATATTAACTATAACTAGTTCATTAAGCACTTAAAAATTTGCAATCATAACTATTAATTCTCGTGCTGACTAGAACTCTACTAATGTTCCAGGAAGTCCAGCTGGAGATATGGTTATCCCTTGAGGTTAAAGCTACGGCAGAGTAAAGTTAACCTAAACACTACTTTTAATTATTAAATAAATGCGTTCATTTATGTTAGTAAGTCATACAAGTATTTAGAAAGAGGAAATATGAAATACTGACAATGACAAAACAGATTTTAAAAAGCTATCATTGAAAAAGTTAGAATTCATATTCAGAGGAATTTCAATGCTTAAAAACAGATTCACATATGTTCATCCAGTTGAAGATTAGTGTATTAAAAAAAGTTAAGAAAATACTTTTGTGTTTCAGTTCAACTGCGCTTGATTCAAGCACAGCTTAGAGTTTGGCTGATATAAATTAAACATGGTCACTGCCTCAGCAGCCAAAAGTACAGAAAAATGTACATGTTCACAGGATAAATAGAAGTCTCTTCTTTTGGAGGAATAACAAAAAAAAAAAAAAAAGAAAAAGAGAAGGAAAAAAAAAGCTATCTCACTCCAATACGGGAGGTCATCCACTCCAAGCCTTGGCATAATCTGAAAGATAAGACACATTATAATTAGTATGAGTTCTATTCTAACATCTTGAAGGCATTTTTACTTGTTTTTATGTGCAAAAACAGCTACTTAAAATAAATTTAATCAGCTGGAAATGGGACTGAAAGCTGAGCAGAGTAAATGGTGTTTTAAACCAAGTCTACTTAGGCTTTAGCCACATGAAAATGGTCAAGCATTCTATCCTATTGAAGCTTGGCAGTACTTCAATTTTTTTCCTTGCTAACCTAAAAGATGCTATTCTTAAACACTTACTCACAAGTACATGAAAACAAAGAAAGATTTTATTTTTCTACAAAAAGCTAGACCTTTACATACTAATACTAAAAGAGCAGGGTATCCAGTCTGACTTGTTTCATGAAAAGACAGTATATCAAGAATTCTAAAATTACATTACAAAATTAGAAGTATGTTTATATTAAATACTAAGTCTGCATGGGATCTGATAATCTTCCTAACTCAATTTGCACCTGCATTTAAAAGTCTTCCATTTCAGAAGAAAGACCTTCCTTTGATTTTCTAGGGATCTAGTCACCTTGTTTATACCTGTTTGAGTTTTATCTTTGTACAGTAAATCAGAGTTGAGCTATCCAAGAATCTTCACTGACATGGGGCTGATCCCCTCAGATTGCTGTCAGATCTTCCCAAGGAAGACTCAGCTCAGCAATCTAACTCTGGCAATGTTTTTTCTAAGTTGATCTCACTACTGTCATAGTTTAAGAATATTCTACATATTCACCACTTTCTGTTTTACAATACGAAAGAAGCAGCATAGGATGGCCACTGTTTCTAAACTAAACGCCATATTTATTAATTATCATTTCTCTTCAAATGTCAACTTGGTTGAAGATCTTAGTACATAAACTGTGTATTCAAAAGTGACTTTAGCAAAACTGGTAGAAGGACAATAGAGTTAACTCTTAGAACAAAACAATACAATCACTCCATAAGAAAAGCTCCACTTTGCTCTCACTAACATGTCCCACCCTAAGTAAGTTAATGCCACCATTCACTCTACAAGACACCTCCATGACATTAGACAAGACTCCATGCTAAAAAATGAGATAGATGCTCTCCCTTCCCAAATACTCAGTTGGAGTCACTATTTTTAATGTCACAAGACCACATTATTGTAAAGATTGTATGACGCAGCTGAAAAAACCCTCTAAATATCACACACTGCAAGACTGCTTTAAAAATTAAGATGAAAAATTAGTACAATTCACACCATACAAGCAAGACATTATCCAACTTCTTAAAAGGTATCCAAAAATGTTTTTTTCATCTTTACAGACTAGGGATCTAAGGCTAGCCCAGTTTTCCATTTTAGCAATTGTTGGCATAAGTTATACAAATTTCAAAATTAGCTGCATTAGCCAGATATAAACAAGAAATTTAATATTGGTAACAATTTTGTTTTATGACAGAGCTATGTAACTTTTCATCAAAACTATGTTTAAATGCCAATCAAAACACCCAACCAACCAAAAAACCCCAAAACACTTCAACCTCCCAGCTTAGAAGCTTCCTGTAGTTTAGAATATAAAGGAAGAAACCAGTAGCTTATTTCTGTAAATACAGAAAGACACACAAGAGTAAGAGAGTAGCACAGAGAAAGTAGACAGCTATGTCAACAGCTGCTTCCTTAAGTGGAGGGTGTTTGGTTTTCGGTTCGGGGTTTTTAACAACAAATGGAAGACTTTCATATGAATTTGAAGTTTGACTTATGAAAAAACCCACAAGGTTCAACTAAGTAAATGAAAAATTTAAAATGTTCATTTCAGAGACTGCAAAGTTCAGAAAATATGAATGTTCAGAAAATCCATGTTGGTGTCAGCAGGCTTCTAAATCAGTATTCTAATTTCCCATGAACTGCCATACTTACCCTTCTCCTGTCAAAGCACAGCAGGACTGAATGTGCCAGGGGTGATCCTTTATGGAGCTGAGGGTGAGGTATGCAGAGATCTCAGCAGCTGTCATGCAGCCTTTCATGTCCTGCTTGTTTGCAAAGATGAGAACTGCAGCCTTCCGTAAATCCTAGAAATTATTCAGAGTACTCATAATAGTTACACAGCACTAAAAGACTGTTTTGCTAACTTCATTTGTTAAAAGAACTGCATCCAAGCTAATATACAATTACACTGGAGCATGGAGTTTTAACTAAATATTCATTACAGTAAGACTGAAAAAACTGATTTATTTGGAAGAATCAAACACTAACGTATTCTATGAATATCCTTTTGGTGTTGACCACATGTTCATATATAACTAATAATAGCCTTGTCAAAATACATTTTCTAATGCTCCAAACCATTCAGCAGAATTACTTCTCGTTAAACATACCAAATCCTACAATAAATACTATTCAAATGGAAAAGCCTGCTAGATATCACTCCCTTGTACTTGCTTTCAACTTCATTAAAGAAGTTCTGTATTGATTAAAGCAGTAATAATTTAAGAAAGCTTTCTGAATTCCTACACATTTAATCCTAAAAAGGGAGCTCTAATTATGCTGCATCAGCTTTAATAACTAATTAAAATTATTTTGCTTCAGTATGGAATTTAGCATTCCAAAGAGCAATGAGACAAAAACTGGAATGTATGGCTTTAAAACTGCAGAAGGGTAAACAAATGTAATCCTCAGGAAGCTGACAGTTTCAACTAAAAGTGTTCGATGTATTTGAAAACAGATGAAATTTTGAGACTATTTTCCACCAAGAGAAAAAGACCTGAAAACAACAAAGCTTTATGATCTTCAGGTGAAAATTCACCCCTACAAGTAGTCCAGTCTAGGCCTACCTACTGTTTTCAAGACATGGTAGATCACCATTTCCTAAGAGTTTGAGACTGGAAACTAAAAATTTACATGGGAAATCTTCATTACAATAAATAATTTTTCCACATTTTTTGGCAGTGAATTTACTCCTTATTATTAGACCCAAATACAATAAATATTAAACGGTAAAACAAAAACTCACTTATGTGAAACACAAGTCTCTTAGAGAATTGAACTCAGCAGGATTACCTGCATTGTGCTAAATCCACAGATTTCCATCTTTCAAAAATGAGGAAGAATATTTAGATTTAAAACAACCTTAATTCAGCTTCAGAGTGTCAACAAAAGGTTTTAACATACTTTAACCTAACCAATGTACAAGTTAATTTAGGTTGTTTGAGTTGAACCAATGCTGAACAGTCCCCAGGACAACATATAATAAAAAATACAAGCAAATAATTCTGTAGGAAAATTAACTGAAATTAATTTACACATAGTATGATATATGCTGCTTAGTTTTAAGGAACAGGATTAAAACAAACAAAAAAAGTAGGCAATTCCACTTCTCTAAAAAAATTTTTTTTAAAAAAGCTTCTTGACATTTTAGTCATTTAACTGAAATAGTCAGTGATAAAGGACAATAATAACCAGTTACATTGATATGAAGCATAAGATATTTCACAAGTTCAACATTTGCAAAGTAAAGACTGATTTGATCTCAATCAAGTAAGTCCTATTAGAAGGGTGCTTCTTAATAATTTTTCTGCTTATATATAACTTATATGGTTTTAAAATGTGATCAACATGAATGCACACTTAATTCTCTCTTTTTTTTTTCTGATGGTATTATTTTTGTTAACATAAGAAGCATGAAATGTTATTTGACTGTTCTCAACAAAACTATTATCCCAACTCCCCACCATACCTCATGAGCCAGCATTCTATAAAGTTCTTCTTTTGTAATAGAAAGTCGCTCTCTATCAATGCTGTCAACAACCAGAATGATGAACTAGGGAAAAACAGCAATAGTATAGTATGCAAATACAAACTACCAATTACAGAAAGCACACTTTCAAGAGACCACTACCACAAGTCTTCCTGCAGAAGAGACACATACTTTCAGAGGACACTAGAAAAGAGAGAGTGACAAAAGAGAAAAAGTAGAAACAGTAACAAAAATAAGAATTAAAAATCACTGCTATAACTTTCCAACATACGCCCTAAATCACTTATAAAATTACAGAGATTCATTAGCCATAGAAAATGACTATAAAGTATGAAAAACTAAGTCAATTTAATGCTGCTGTGACTTTGAGATGCCTAGCAGATGAGCAGGAACAGTAAAGGAATTATTCATATGAGGGAGGCTAGGATTAGCATAGTAAACAGATCTCTTTTCTTCCTCAACTGTTTCCAGCAGACAAAGCTTCTTAGTAAAGGGAAAGTTCTTTCCAAGTACTAGAAGGCACTGGATTTCAAACACTTACTAGAGAGATTATGAAGAACATCCCAAAAGTATCAGAAAAAGAATACAGGCATCTCTCCAAATTCCAAAATCAAAGATACTCAAGGGATAAATGCCAAGAACTTATTGCTCTATAACAGATAACGCTGGCAGAAGTCTCTTTATCCTCACGTGAGTCTTAGATGTAGCTGCACTTTTCCAGATAAAATAAAAAATTAATCTAAGGTACAAGAGATGATAGTTGAGATGGCTTACAGTAGCTCTAGGATGGATCACTGATCTCACCTCTCTTCAAGGGGAGTATATGAAAAGATATTGAAGAAGGAAAAGATAAAAAAGCTAATTTTACAGAAGAATGGAATAGTTATTTAATCAGTAGTACCTACAAGAGGTCCCTGCTTTTAGTAGAAACGGTAAAAAATGCAGTCTAAAATAGTTTACACCAATGTAAATGTCTCAAAAAAGACTGTCATAAAAAACAAACCCCAAAAGTCAACTGTTGCTGAATTCTACTCCAGTCTTTCCAACAGCAGCTCTGCCAGAACCTCATGAGTAGTGCACAGCAAGACTTTCCTTCCTCCTTTGGATAAAAGCTACAAGCTGATGAGTTTTTAAATACTGCTGCCTAGGCTTAGAGAAAGTTTCATTCCTTGTCCTTAATTATCATTATTTCAAAACCATTTCAGACTGGATGTACAGAAGTCCAGTCGAGCACTGCAAATCATGACAAAATTTGCAAATTACATAGCAAAATTTTATTTTTCATCTACTTAAAAAAGCAAGAAAAATAATCTGATCTAAAACATATTTCATTTGCCTGCCTAGGAAAAAAGTCTAACTTCACAGTTTATAGCACAGATTAAATAACATTACTGTAAAGTATACAGAAAAAAATACTTCAAATATTAGCAGAAAATAGCTGCATACCAGAGATACCTCACACGTCTTGAGTTTATTCCTCCTCATTGAAATTTAAAAACAACACAGCTGCAATCTTTATAAAACTCTACCGATACTCTTAGAAAATAAATATAATTTCAAACAAACTTATTTCATTTGCAGATTTCAAAGCACCTTCTCATACCTCTGTGTTTGAATAATAGGTATTCCACGATGACCGCAGTGATTCTTGTCCTCCAATATCCCACATTAAGAAATGAGTGTTTTTCACCACTATTTCTTCAACATTGCTTCCTATGGTTGGAGAAGTATGAACCACTTCATTCATTAAGCTAAAGGAAACAATACCACACCATAAAGACCAGTCAGCAAAATCCACAAGGCTTGTTATAGCACAGTTATAACAAATTTTTGGAAGAAAAAGTAAGTGTATGTAACTGATAATAAAATATTAAAAATTTAGGCATATTTTTAAAAAACTATACATTTGAACTATAGAAAGCAGTGAGTGTAGCCATGCTTAAAGAAATCAACAATGAAAAATAAGCACATGAAAGGCATAACAAATGGATAAGCATCTGTGTTTTAGGACTGTCTTTCTAAAGGATATTAACAGACACTTAAAATGCACTTGTTTTAAAGTAGGAGTTGCCATTCCAAAGATCTCAAATACAGAACCACTAAACCGTGCAAAATATAAATCATAATATAATTTTATCCAAGCACTCTACTTAGTAACTAGATATTAAATCCCAAAGGACTGTTTGGTTACATAGTCAAAAATTTCTCAGTTCCACCTTTAAGCTTGCTCAAAATGTTTATGAATAGAAAGTCTTTTTGGAAAGCATACTATGCTGCTTTGATATCCAAATATATGGATATTAATTTAGTTACACCCTCCTCCTTTTCCACAATTACAAGAGTAATTATGGTCCTGACAAAACTCTTGAATTTATTATGGATATTCTTGTAATGCTGCCAAGATTTGGGTGCAATGATGCTATTGAAAATAGGTAAGGTAGGACCTGGGCAAGATGAAATACTGTTTTTAGGAATGTTCCATCACAAGTTTTAGACACTGGAATTGAGAAATATTTGGAATAATTTTTGGATTTTTGCAGAGTGGCTAGAATTTCCATTAATTTAAAAATCATGTTATTTTCTGGAGTTACTGGCAACATGATTATTTCTATGCTTACAAATTCAGACAGGCTTTCATGGCAAAAAAGTCTGCAGCTCACTTTGTGCTTGGGTGTACAATTTTGTTGTTCAATTTACAGTTCAGCTTTAAAGCACAGCAGTAAATCATTTATACTTTAAATACTTACTCTGTATAGAACAACTAAAACCATTAATGTACAAAGTGTGATCTAGAACCCTAAACATTCCACCAGGTTACAAAGATGAATTTTCAATTATTAAACAGTGACAAATACTAAAATGCAAACAGAAAAAACAATTAGTTCATATACTTACAACTGTTAAAAAATTGTTTTTTTTTCCCCTTTTTTAAATCCCCCTTTTTTTTTTTTTTGTTCTGCATATACCAAAAAAAAAAAAAAAAAAAAAAAGACAGAATAAATTAGTGGAAACAGCAATAATTGTAATTCTGGTTAATCATGCCGTTACTGAAGAAGGCAACTGCTCGTTTCTCTTATTTCAATACCTTACACAGATTAGTGGTGACTATGGGATGGAAGAAAAGCAAAACAAAGCCTCATCTTCTCTTGAGACTCCAGTCTCAAGAAAAGTCAGCACTGGAAGTCTAATAATGTATGGTTACTAACGATTACTTCATCTACAACATCTAGTTCTAGAAAGAAAAGTACAATGAAAAAAATACAATTCATATCAGCGTATCACATTAAGAACACCAACAAATATCCAAAGACTGCAGAAGATATTACCCTAACGTTCAAAGTTCAATACTGTATTTTCAATAGGTCACAAATTCTAACTTTGCAACTTCTGAACTGAAAAGTCACAGAATGATAAAATTATCAAGGCTGGAAGACACTTCTGGAGGTCATCTGGTCGAACATCTTTGCCCAACCAGGCCCACAGAGCCCGTGGCCTAGGACCATGTCCAGATGGGATTTTAATATATCCAAGATGGAAACTCCACAGTGTCTCTGGACAGCCTGGCCCATTGCTCAGTCACCCTCACAGTGAAGAAGTGTTTCCTGATGTTCAGAGGGAACTTCTGTGCTTCAGTTAGTGCTCAGTGCCCAGCCCTGTCATTGGGCACTGCAAAGTCTAGTCTGGCTCTGCCCTCTTGGCATCTCTTTTTCTCATATGTGAGATGCTCCAGTTCCTCCATCACCCTTGCAGCCCAGCCCATCACTGGGGTGCCCCAGTATGTCCATGGCTCTCTTGCACTAAGAAGACCAGAACTGGACCTGGTACTTCAGGTAAGGCCTCATCAGTGCTGAGCAGAAAGGAAAGATCACGTCCCCTAGCCTGCTGTAAAGTCCAGCATACAGAATAATGATCTTACAATTGCTGCAATATGATTTTTTTCCAGGCATAGGGGAAACAAAACAGAAAACAAAGAAACACACAAAACCAGTAAAAAAGTCCTCCAGAATTTATATGCTTTTCTGTAAATAATCCCTCTTAAAAATTCAAATCCAGTAGCACAACCTCTTAGAATGGTGGCTCTTCTACCACACGTGTAAAGTTATAACATACATATGATCTAATTACTGACAAAAAAAGCAAATCACTTGAGAGTGAAGACTTTGCAAATGGATACATAAAAATGCTGTGAATAAGCTCACTTTCAAAGAGATAATATTTAAAATTCTAGGACACTTATACGAAAGCAAAACATGGTTCATAATTTAAAGATTTCCAATTAAATACTGCATTTGATCTACAGGATCAAATAAGCTACTAGATCAGAAGTTCTATCGTAAGTATAAAATTGATGTTTTTTTTCCCACAAGGGGGTGGTTTAAGGAAAAACTGAAGTGGTTTTGTTTCAAATCTATTCATCTATAGTAACCTAGGTCTTTTCATACTGAATATTATTGTAATAAAACATTTTCTTGTTTGGAACTTTAATAAGTTTTGTTATGCAATTGTGTCATAACAGATGGTAAAATGCATCTCGTTGTCCTTCCCCCACTACTGCATCCTGTCAATACATTCTATGGAAAGAACATTTCCTGGCTGTAAATGCAGGAGTACTTTTAGCCTCATTAACAACAGAATCAGTAATTAATGTAATGTCTTAAGACTTTAGCTTTTATATTTTTCAAATCCTGTACTGCTTTAGTGTATATCTCTAAAATTCCATATGGAGTGTTGGCTAATGTCTTCACATTTTGGTCAGACAAAACAATTCTTCTAGGCCTGAAGCTCAAGGACACCTTACTGTCTCAGTAAGTATAAACAAAAATGAGCTGGGGGGGGAGCAAACTGGGGGAATATGAGTTAATTACCTGAAGCTGTAATTAACCCCTGATATGTAAATGGACCAAACTGTATCTGTCTGAAAAACTCATGACCATCATCTATCTTGGGTGTAGCTTCTGGAAGGCTTCTAATCGCCCTAGGTGTACCTATCGAAGGCCTTTATTAAATATCCACTTTTACTCTCTCAGTCTTGTCTAGCCTCTGTTCTAGGTATCCACTCCAAGGCATCAAATTACCTTTTCCAATTACGTAAATAGTATGCAATCCTCCCTACTTTCAAAGTTAAATCATGCCTAGTAGCTTGACTGTCCATCTCTTCTTCCATCTCAATTTAATTGAGTTAAATTTAAAGACCCTTCAAAGGTCAAACACAGGAATACCCTTCCGTTGTTTTCAAATCAGACATGTTGTCAACTATTGCCAGGAAGAAGATGATTCTACTTTTGCAGATGTAAGTTATTTTCAAGAAAGAAAAGAAATGCCAGTCAGGCATTACATTGCTCTCTCATCTCCTTATCAAACACATCATCTTCGGCATGAATGACTGGAGTCTTGGATGACACAATATCACACTGCTTAAAGTAATGAAGAAAAAACTTCCACTGAGATGGCAGATTGTGAAAGGCACTGAAGTGTGAATGGTCCAACACTAACTGTAAAAAAAGGCACAGCTTATCTGTGTTACTTCACAGCCAAATGGTGTTTCATACAGTGATTAAATAAGCACAAACAATAAACACTCACACAAGGGACACTCACACAAGGGTTAATTAATGGCATGAAAATAGTATGATGAAATCATGGGTATCTCATACAAGTAGCAGATTCCAGAACTACAGTAATGGAAAACTCCTCACTTACAAACATATTCAAAAGTTGAATTTCTGTCTAGTTTGATGAAAATACAGAAAATTTACACACAGAGGAATTACATTAGAGGGAAAAATAAAAACCACCCAACTATGACAGAACAGAATTTTAGCAAGACAACTACTTGTTGTAAGAGCAACTAGTAGAAGATAGATGCCACAATTAGGAGGAAGGACAGTTACTGTGTAAACCATAGGCAGTGATTTATTTGTGTTCTGTACTTACAAGACTAACCCAAGTTTCTCCCTTTCACTGGCTGGTATTCAAACTCAGTTTAGGTTGTATTCATGAATATCTTCCCAGTCCACCATGTTCTTGGCAAAAGAAGAAGAAAATCCATAACAAAGTTGAGAGAGCAGAAGAGAAGAGTCTTTATTAATCAGGCAGAAAGTGGAAGGGAGGGGGGGAAAGCATAGAAGTAAGCATAGGCAAGGGAAAAAAGAAAAGACAATATCAGACTATGCCTTAAAAGAATCCAAGGACTTCTTGATTTTACTAGCACACTGTTTAAAAATTTGATATGCAATATAGTTTAAAAAAATCTCTGGCAGTTTAGTATTTCAAAAACACAGGACAGGGAAGATTATCTTCTTGCAGATGTCAGAAGAAAGGCATAATATGCTCTTCTCCTCCCTTACTCATCTGTATTTCCCTGTGGTAAAAGGGCCCAAAACTGAAGACTGAAGTCTCCCAACATGCCTTTTCCTTTATTCCGCAAAAGTTAAAAATAAAATTGTAAATATTTTAATGGTGAGACTTCTAACATATGTGGAAGAAATGACTACTGGAATGGGTACTGACAGCTTTCAGGCTGTGAAACAAAATGCTCATTTGGTTCCAAAGAGCAACAATCTTGGAGGCCTCAGAGTTGAAGACAATGCAAACAGAAGTTTGCTAGAGAGGAGGCAGGAGGAATAGCCTAATTCTGAAGGTCAAAGAGGTTTCAATATAAAGATCCATTCCTCACACTAAGAGCTAACTTAGTGTCTTCTCTTAAGTCAGTTATGTTTATCAGGGTTGCTGACATTTACTTCCATTTTTAACCTACAGTTTAATTACGAGCTATCTTGGTAATAGTGATGGAATGATAAGTCAAACAAGTTTTACTCAGACATGTGTTAACACAGGCACTGACTTAATTGCTCCACCATCTATACACAATACTACATGTTGCTTAGAAGAATGTGTCACTTGAGTACTGAATCATAACTTCAGCAGGTCATTTTTGAAGTCTGATTGTTTTTAAACTTCTAAAAGTTAATAGTAAAAGAAGTTCAATCAGAACTTAGGTCAGTAAGGTCACCAGGTCATGCTGCAGAGCATGATATTTAAATGAAAATAATACTTGGGCAAGTTTTTTGTTGATTTCAAAAATACAAGAAAAATTATCAGGAATCCATTAGAAAGTCACATAGAAAAACAAAAAAAAAGTCTATTTCAAAGCCAATTGTTTCTTTTTTGAGTAAAAGTATCTCTATTCCAGTTCCCATCATTCAATTACCACTTGATTATGAGGTAATACACATTGAGAGCTGAAAGACTTAGGCACACCTCATCCCCCATGCTCTACTTAATGGAACACAGACGGAACTTTTCAAATCTTTGCTTAGTTTCACCTTTCATTTTGCTAATATCAAGTGCTGCAGGCTATCACACAACTCGCACCAGCCATGAGAGCTGATACCACAATCCTTCACACAGCAGAGCCTATTTGCATCTCTGCAGTACTCCCTCTGTACAGCCAAAATCACTGTGTAAGTTACTGTGCTAGTCTGCTCAAAAAGCAGCTTCACAGAACAGCCTGAGATTTCTCCAAGGAATTACCGAGATTTGATGTAACTAGAAGAGCAACCAAAATCAACTCAGAAATTACTATGCTTTATTATTAGTAATGATCTTATTTAGAGAAAATAATTGTGCAGTTAGAGAATAATTTCCCTTTAGGTCAAAAATTTATGTTTGAAGCAAATTTTCTAGAATGACATTTCAATTTTGGCCACGAAGAGAAACTAACTTTCTTTTCTGTAGTTACCACAAGAAGAGGAGGTAAAAACAAAAACAAACCAAACAAAGCAAAAATCAAACAAAAGATAATTCCTGCACTAAACCAAGACCAGAACACACCCTAAAAGCCTCTTATTGGGATAAATGCCAAAGAGTAAATATTTCATGGTATTATCTCATCTACTTTAACTATGAGACCAATTTTTCATTAACTATTTAAATATATGAATGCATTAGGCTTGCATGGCGTGATTTTGATAGTGGAGAGGGCTACACAGTGTCTTCTGTGAGAAACTCCTAGAAGCTTCTCCTATGTTTTTGCAGCCAATGCCAGCCAAGGCCATCAGCAACAGGTGTAATGCCTCTGGAAAAACATATTTAAGATGGGAAAAGGGTTATTGCACAGATGTAATTCTGGACAGAGAAAAGGGGAGTGACAATATGTGAGAGAAGCAACTCTGACGACTCCAAGGTCGATGCAGAAGGAAGGGGAGGAGGTGCTGCAGGTGCCAGATATCCACCTGCAGCCCATGGTGAGGATCATGGTGAGGCTGCTGAGGCAGCCACAGAGGTCCATGGGGGAGCAGAGATCCACCTGCACCCCACAGAGGAACCAATGCCAGAGCAAGTGGATCCCAAACGCAGCTGTGACCCCACTGGACACTCACACTGAAGCAGGCTCCTGGCAAGAACCTGTGGACCTGTAGAGAGAAGTCCACTCCAGAACAGGTTTGCTGGCAGGTCTGTGATCTCGTGGGGGATCCACGCTGGAATGGCCTGTACCTGAAGGACTGCACCTTGTGAAATGGACCCATCGTGGATCAGTTAGTGAAGAGTTGTAGACCTTGGGAAGATTACAGTGAAGAAGCTCATGGAGGACTGTGTCCCATGGGAGAGATCCCACACTGGAACAGGGGATGGAGTCCCCCCCAATAAGGAGGAAAGAGTGGCAGAGACAACATGCAATGAACCAACCACAGCCTCCATTCTCTGTTCCACTCCTGCAGGGAGGTGGGAGAGAACCAAAAATAAAGCTAATCCTGGTTAAAGAGAGAAAGGAATGGGGGGGGGGAGGTGTTCCGAAGATTTGGTTTTATTTCTCATTAACCTGTTTTGATTGGTAATCAATTATAATAATTTCACAAATTGAGTCTGTTTTGCCCATGATGGTAACTGGTGAGTGATCTCTCCCTATCCTCATCTCAACCCAGAAGCCTTTTACTGTATTTTTGGTACCCCTGCTCAGCTGAGGAGGGGGAGCTGCTTCAGTGGGCATCTGGCATCCAGCCAGGGTCATTCACAATGGAGAATAACTTTTCTTCCCGGAAATAATACACAATAACCAAGACAATGGGTTTTCCTGAAGATAAATATTGACATCATAAGCTACTATAGAAGCAAATACTGAATGCCACCAGTTATCTCCTGATCAGCTCCCTGCTTATAGATCTCTTTTGGAGTCTTTGGAATACTTTCACAGAAGAAAAGGAGTTACAGATTTGTCCTGCACTATTTGATTAAAACAAAAAAAAGGCACTTAATATTTTTCTGGAGGATAGGGGAAACACTGAATCTTGCCAAATGGATTTGACAGTTCAGGAAAATAAGAAATTAGCAACAAATTCACAAGACTCTGTTAAAAGACTTCAGGAATGATGTGGTAGGATTGTGTATGTACGAGAAAAATAAATTATCAGGGACTGGATCCCAATCCCATCCCAAGAAAGACAGTTTGATACACATATGTCAATGTGCACACACACAGAGGCTTTGCTCTGTATCTACAGAAATGAAACAGGTTATGTGCAATCACAGAGACAAAACTGAAAGTACACCAGGTGTATCCGCCTCCAAAAACTTGCAACAGAGCATTGCACAAAGCCTTATCAGCATTTTCAGTAACTTCAAAGTGGAAATGAGGATCACATTTGGAAACTTGATGAAAGAACAATTAAGGACTTTATGTTTATACTTCTTTTCCTCGAGGCCCTGAGCTTGAAGCAGGCAAAATGATGTTACTGTTAACTATTTAATTTTCTAACCAAAGATGGCTAGATAAACAAAAATCATTAAAAGTAATAAATTAACAGGTAAACCATAATTTTCTCTTTTTATAATAACTGAGGTAAAGGTGGTGGCAGATGCAAATTTTGAACTCTGGATTAGAACATGATCTGCGGTTGTGGGGCCGGATGAACTGGGTAAGAAA
>JAHLSL010000022.1:18414559-18508071 GCA_025920805.1 Petroica traversi
CCCGCTGGGGTGCGGCCGCCTGCCGGGTACCTCTGGGTGTCGGCGTAGGGCCTCGGCGGGGCTGCGAAGAGCTGCGTGCCCCGTTCCTCTCCGCTCCCTGATGTTTTCTGTAACGGGCAGGCGGGGCAATAAAAGAGGGAGTCCCGTATTCCGCTCCGTACAACCGTGACCCGACTGGTGTTTTCCTCGTGTGGGAAAGGGTGCGCAAGGGAGGTTGGAAAGTCTTACTCGGCCTCTCTGTGATTGCTCGCAGAGTTCGTGAGTGTAGCTAGATCAAAGCCCCGGTCCGGCTTCGCGTTCCCCACTGCAGTTTCCCACAGAGGCGCATGGAAATCCGTGAGGAGGTGGTGAGTAGGGGGCGAGTAGGGAGAGGATGCTCCCTCAGTGGCTTTCTTATGAAGTCCGTCGTGACTTTTCTGGGGCAAGGGGTACGGTACAGCAGGTCTGGAGAAGAAAACCACCCCTCTCAGGTACGAGCCTGCCTCCTGCTGCACGTGTGAAGTCTGGCTCTAGGCGCACTAGGCAGTCTCCCTCAGCAGCCTGGCTTCCTGCTGTGTCAGAACTTAAAATCATCTGTTCTGTCCCCCCCCCTCAGCTGTGTTTCCCAGCCTGGAAGATGGCTAACAGTTTAGTCTGCACGTGTTTGAAAGCAATTCCTTATGTATTATAGTCACCTCTCCCTTTTTTGTGAGCTACATTCTGACATAATGTCCACGGAAAGGGCACACATGTGCTGCTAAAGCTGAAGGTTGTGTGTGCTTGGAACGTCCAGTCCTGTGGATTTGACATTTCCTGGCAGCTTTACAGAGGTTTTATTATTTTGACGGCTCTTTTAACAGCAGCATTGCTTTTCATTTGTGTATTGTTCCTCTCTTTGAAGTAAACACACCTTACAGTTGAAAACACCTTACAGTTCCTGTGACAGAGGAGCTGTTTGCAGTCACATTTCATGCCAGCTCCTATGAACTTGTCACTGTCAATTCATAACTTCTCCTGTTATGTGTTCATAACTTCCTAAAGTGTTCATTAACTGTAGTTAAAAGCACAGATGTGGCATCATGCTTCTGTGTGAGTCTAGCCGTTCTTACTGGGTAGTTGGTTTTGTTGTTTTTCCATTGGCCCTCATATTGAAGTCATTGTAATGGTTGATACCCTGTTCAGAAGGACTGTGGTTTCTAACATAATTTTTTTTTTGTATGACATTTCAGACTATAGACATTCTGCATTATTTGTTGACATAGTTGTCATTAATTTTTCTTATGGGCCTAGATTCTTTTTTATAGCACATTGCCCTAATTTAGGCTGGGATAGAGTAAATTTCTTCTCAGGAGCTGGTACAGTGCCGTGTTTTGGATTCAGTGTGAGAATAATGTTAATAACACATTTTTTGGTTGTCAAGTTGTGTTTATCCTAAGTCAAGGACTTCTTTGTGTGTCAAGCTGTGCCAATGAGGAGGTACACAGAAAGCTGGGAGGGAGCAGGTGATGCAGACTGGCACAGGGATGTTCCACACCATTAAACATCATGCCCAGTGTATAAACTGAGGGAGTTACCTGGAAGGGTGGCTGTTTGGGCATGAGGTCTGGCATTAGTCAGCAGGTGGTGAACAGGTGTATTGTGCATCACTTGTCTTTCCTTTATTATTATTATTATTATTATTATTATTATTATTATTATTATTATTATTATTATTATTATTATTATTATTATTATTATTATTATTATTTATTATATTTTACTTTGTTTCAGATATTAAACTTTTCATATCTCAGCTCACAAGTTTTACTTTGGATTCCCCTCCCCATTTCTCTGGGCTGTAGCTGCATGGTGTTTAGTTGCCAGCTGGGCTTAAACCAAGCCACACATTTAGGGAGCTTCACTGCAGTTCTGTCTTTTGTGTGCAGTGTTTCTAAGCAAGAGTTTAGATTTTCACCACCTACTGGCTCATGTTTCATGGTGGCACTAAGTCACGTTTTAAAAGTGAGACAGGTCCAAGCCCTGTTGCCAACATACTATCAGATCAGTGGTTGGTTTTCCATGAAGAAGTAATTGTGATATCACCTTGGTCATTCCATGCAGCCATCATTAAATAACCCATTTAATTCCTAAAAGGATACCTTCATAATGTCAATACTGAAGGCAGGTAAGGCATATGAACACCAGATTTCTGCCAATTTTCAAATGTCTTCTTAATTATTTTCAGGATTCCAATTCTTTAAAAAATTCACAAATTCACAAGTGTGGAATACTTTTAAAGCTTTCTGAAGAAAAACTTTACAAATGTGAACCGTATGGGGACTTTTATTTTGTTGGTTTTTTTGTTGTTTTTTTTTTTATTCCTGTAATGCATTCTAGGACAACAGGCACATGATATGTCACATTTTCTGAAATGTTAAAACTCAGCTTTGGTGATTTCAGCTGTATCAACTGTTGTAGTACTGTTAGATTGTAGTACTATTGCAGTACTATTAGTTTTTGTGGCAATAACAAAGTAAATTCTTGGCATTTTGTTAGATTGAAAAAAATTCATTTACACTTTCTTTCTTTCAGTAGCTGCTAATGTTGCAAATAAGACATTGAAACTCCTACCCATGGACCTTTGCCTTTGTCTGGACTCAAAAGTAAGTCTACATAATTTCACATTCTTCTAGCATTAAAATTTTAATTGGAACAGTAATATTAAAATAAATAAAAAATTGAGAGGTTTTGTCATAAAAGTGACAAATAGCCTCTTATTTAAATAAAATGAATACCAAACATTCTGATCTCTCTTGTCTACGTATATTTAGTACAACAAAAATGTATTTTAATAGTCAAAATTCCTTGTTATGAACAGAATAAACCTAGAGTGATGTTCTCTCTTCCATTAAAGTTGTTGTAAGGAAATTTAAATTTTTAGGAAGTCTCATTTCAGTCTGAAGTGCATATAATTTTTCAAAATACAGATAATAGAGGGGTGGGCAGATACCATTTGGAAAGATAACTGTATTTTATTACCTGCAGAGAAAAACGGTAAAGGATAAAATCTCTATCAGGACTGAGCTACAATAAGACTTTATAGCTAGGCTTTTCAACAGGAATTAAAGCAACATCTTGAAATTCCTTGTACCTTTAATCCATGAATTTTTTTCACCAGATAGCTTGAGGATTTATTTTAGGGATCGATAGAATTTCTGTAGCATTAATCCTTTACTCTTCCTACTGTGAATTTAACAAAAAATCAAGTGAAAGCTTAATTTTTAAACTATATACATAAAATTCATTGCTCACAGTCATACATGTCCCCATTTTGAACTTTGGGTAATTTGAACTATGGAGGAAACCTAAGAAGTTAAGCTTGAGGAAAGGAAAGAAGCGAAAATTAAGAAAATTATTTCTGAAAATGAACAGATCTGATGATGGAATAGAATACAGATATAAAAGTTGGGACTTAGAAGAGTCAAAGCTAAATTCCATCAGGAGCCTTTATGAGTGAATTCTGGAACTCTGAAATTTATTCTCCCCAGGGATAGCTAGGGGAACTGTAATGGAACAGGGTTTAGAGGTGGTAACACCTCCTTCACATTTCAAGCACTGATCAGTAGCCCCAGAAGATCTGGCTTGGAAGGATGTGACAGCAAGGAAAGCAGTGGCCTCATTGTAAGGTGATTCCAAATGCTAAACATTTCATGAACGTATTTTGAAATGTAATTGAGAGTAGTGTTACAGCCATGTCCTGAAAAATATTTGGAAATTTCAGTGCAATAAAATTGCATTATTAAAATAGGAAGAATAAGAACCTACATCTTAGTTTGTGGGTACATCTTATGTTACATTTACAAACTTACAGAATATTATAAGAATCACTAAGAAAATACTTTGCTTATTTCAGTTCTTTGCCAGCAGATTTTAAAAATAAAGGAAGATGTCCTTTTTCCCTAAAATTACTTTCCAGTGTGAAGTTGAAGATTATCTCACCAAAGTGTTCAGAAATAATGAGGTATGTGACATTGTTACCATTAATCATCAAAAAATAATCATTTTTTATGTAATTTTAATACCTTACAGTAAAATATTGTCTTCACATAAAACACAGAGTTTTGTATATAAAGTATTTTTATCTTTAAAATAGATAATTAGAATTTATACCCATTGGCTCGAAGTACCATACAAATATTTAAATTAAATTGAGTATAAATCAAAGAATTCAGTTTTGGATCCCACTGAAGAATGGATCATAGATAATGAAGCATATATTAACCATGTAATATTGACAAGAAATATTCCCTTATCCCAGTGTAGAGTACTACAGATAGCCTATTAATTCCTAATGGCAAGGATAAAAAAAATTGCTTTTTATGTACGTTTTTATCAGTATGAAAGTTATACTATACTGATCCATAGTTTTGAATTTACTCTTCCATTTCTTTACGACTGGTCTATGTACAATAGCAGAGAGCTCTCCAGCAGTTGCTTTGATACTTGCTGCAGACTGTTTACCGTGATTTTGCTAATACAGCTGTTTTTCCAACAAGTATTTTTCAAGACATTTATGAGTCTTCCAGTGGAATTAGGCTTTCAGACATAGACATTCCTCATTATTGCACACCATACAACCATATCCCTCCATTTCTATGGAATTTTTATTCAGTGGGGTTCCTTTGCATGGAGCAAGAGTGTGAATCTCTTAATATAAAATCTCTTCTTTCACTTTCAGCTTATCACTGCTTTAGGTACACAGGAGGCAGAGAATAAATACCAGTCTCTGTTAAGTCATCTATCTCATCCACCAGGTTTTACAACTGTAAGAGTAAATACCCATTTGGCCTCAGTGAAGCATGTGAAAAAATTGCTATTTGAAGAGATCCAGAAGGTTTGTGCAATTTCTTTGTTACAGTGAAAATAATAGGGTATTTCATCTTTTGAGATGAATGAGACCTTTTCATTACTGGAAACTATACCTTACCTTAATGCATCCAGAGGTATTAACATTATACAATCACACGGATTTCCTGTCAGCCTTAAATGTTAAATGAAAATTCATTGTGTACCAGTATCCCTCATCTCATCCCCCAAGAAAGGCAGTAACAGAGGGAAAAGACATCCAACTCTTTTTCAAATGGCAGATCCAAACTCTTGATAAGATTGAGGTACTGCTGTGGTAAATATTGTAAAGGTGTCAAAAGTCTGTAGAGAAGATGACAGATAAAAAGTGTAGTTAAGTATGCTGTGTTCAGCATGCTTAGAACACTTCCATTTAAGACTAAAGGAGAATGCCTGTATATCTCATGGAGAAATTGTTTAAGAAAGTGAGAAAAATCAGTTTGTTTTGGAAACTGGAGCTACAGTGATGCCTTGCAGCTGCTGTATTTTCTTTTCTTAGACCAGTTTTTAATCTTTATATAATTCTATGGATTTTTACTTAATTAAACATTTATTTATTGGAGAACATGTAAATCATTATGTTAAAGAAATGTATTATTTTTGAAACTCTGTCCTCGATCTTCACTTTGTCTAAAAAGATCTGGTTCTTCTTTAAGTATATTATTAATGCTGGTGGGTGTACAGGGAGCTTTTCATGACAGGAGCCAAGATACTTCTGTCATGCAGAGGCAGTTGACAGCATTCTGCTGGCTGGGATGGTAATGAGTTTTGCTAATTTTAGTCTGATTGTAGAAATCTGGAAATCAGTATTGCAGGGTTATATTTTGCTTCAAGGAAAAAGGCTTTGCTGAAAAGTGACTTTAGACCAGCTTTTCACAAATCTTTTGTATTTTGAAGTGTGATTACATGTTAGAAAAGGAAACCACATAACACTTTTGAATAAAAGTATGATCATGGATTGTTTTCTTTTTTAAGAGAAAGTGCTTATTTATTAGATGCTAACTGATTTGTGGCTTTACATGCCTTAAGGTTATAATTTAGAATGCTCAGATGAGAAGACGTCATCTTGTTTAAATCCAGGAACCTTTATAAAATGGCATTTTTTTCCCAGCTAAATACATAACTCAGCTATCAGTACCCAACTTGGGCTGACGAGAAAAATGAAAAGTATTGCCAACCTGGCCTATTAAGACAGGCAATACATGAGTAGTGTTTAACAGTAGCTTAAAACTAATAACATCTAAGAGTTAACACCAAATACAGCCAAGCTTCTAAGGTAGTGTCACTGTGTGTGCTGTGTTCTGACAGCAACTCAACCTTCTTCCAGAAGAAAGCAAAAACCGGTGATAAGGTTATGAGTGTCAGAACACTCCACTCCCACTCCATGAAGTCAGTTCTCAGTCAATCTCTCTGTGGTCTTGTTATTTCTGAATTTATTTAATGTTTAGTCTTTTAAACCAGTATTTGTAACATATACTGCCCCTTGCATGCTGTTTCCCAGTTGCTTATAACTGTTTTCACTACCCTTGCATTTTATGCTCTACAGCTATAAATTATGAATGGAAAAACGATTATCAGTCTAATTAAGTATTTTAATATTACATTTATTAGTAGTGATTACTAATTACGTTTTTCTTAATCAAACAGCAATTTAAAGGACTATGTGTTCCAGTCCTCGAGCACCCAGAACTTCAGGATATTTTATTAATTCCTGTCATTGGACCCAGGTTTGAATTTTCAGTATTTTGCCTTAAAATGTCTAACACAATTGTCTTACAGATTTCTCGTTAAACAGTTATGATAACTAACCCACTATAACTGAGGCACAGCCTCATTTGTATTATGACTTGGTGGACAGTCCATATACTAACCAGGTCAGAGTTTTAGTCCTAAAAAATGAACGAAAACATAGAGTTCTCTCCTTACTTAAAAGACCAGTGTTTTATAGGGAAAAAGTGACATGTTTGCGTCCTCCCTGGAAAGCCAAGTAGGTGGCAAACAGAAGAACTAAACTTTTGCAGTAGAATATAGAACTATAGCTAAGTACAGGCAGAGTTTTCTTCCACTGGAAAAAGTCAAGTGGAATCAAGAATTGCTCAGCAGTTGTTAAACAAAAAAAAATCACAATCATCTGGCATAGGAAGTGATAGAGGACTATATCTTCATCCCAGTATAATTTATTTGAATTCCTGTGTCAGGTTCATTATACTGGCAGAATGTACCAGGATCTGCATTATTTTGAGGATTGATTTTCTTCTTGACTATTTTCTTTGATTTCTCAGGGCCTAAAACAAATCTTTTAAGTGTAGTACATGATAGCTAACTACTTTTTTCTATTTTATCTGACAAAACCATATTTATGAACTAGAGTTTATTTGGGGAGTATTTGGCTTTTCTTCAGTATACTTTCCTTTTTAACTCATCTATGTTTTGTATTTCTAGGCGAGATTTAAAAAAACATGCATCTGAAGTCATAGTTGGAGCCCAGTGTGGATATGCAGTACTTCGAGGAGCACATGTTTATGTCCCTGGGATTGTATCTACCTCAAGATGTAAGAGCTCTGTAAATACACCCAATTAAGTTGTAAAGATGGCAGAAAAGGTGTCACTCTTGGGTAATAGATAGGTGAATAGACACAAAATTGTTTTCTGTTCTCAGCTGAAATGAATCTTAAAGTTGTGGTTTATGGTAATGACACTTTTTAAAGTTTTTATGGCTTTTTTTAAATGTTTTCACTATATTTCATTTTACTTGTAGTAAGTTATATTAATTATTTCTCACTGGCCTGGTCTGTTCTAAATTCCTTTTTTCATATATAATTCCTAGTGGAAGTATTACTTCTCAAGAATTTCAATTTCTTGTTTTTCATTTCTTTTTAACAAGACTTTTCAAAGTAAAACCTGTTTTTTTAAAGAGTTTTGATATTACTGAGTACTATATCTTTTAATATGGGTGTTCAGTCAAATAAACTTACAGAAGTTGGCTGCTTTGCAGTCTGGTAAAAAAAAATAAATGGGATGTCACATCTGGATGGTGACTGGATGTCTGTTGATTATTTAATAGATACTGTTTCCAGATTTGTTATTTCTTCACTCAGTCACAAAGCCACTTACCTTCATCCTTCTGTTAGATTTTAAGTTACAGATCTAAAAAACCTGAGATTTTCTTTTTTCTAATCCATTGGCAATTCATTTAATTCTGTCTATATAAGAGAGATGTAGTAAAAATCGTTTTTTCATTGATGAGAAAAATTTTCAGGTTTTATGTCAGATTCTTAAGAAATGGAAATTATGCATCAAAGCCTGTGAGACAAGATAAAAAAATATCTACATATGCATGCTTTGTGTTCAGCTACCTATTTTTGTTATTTAAGTGTCAATTTAACTTTATGTAAAACCAGTATAATTTTGGATGATTCACCTTATTATTCTATTGTGATGAGATCTAGTAATCATCTTGATTCTTATTATTAAACAAAATGAGTCAGAAAAGCATTTATCTAGTCACTTCATTTCCTTTCAGGAAAAAGCCTTCAAGAAGTTTTAAGCATGTTGCTTAAGTTTACTTCACAGAATAGGAATGTTTTCCAATCTAGGGCTTGATAATGAAATAAATATATTGGCAGAGCAGTTGTTGAAACTGCTTATTTAGACAACCCTATAAATATTCAAATCCTTCTTTGAGTCAGCTAGTGATTTATCATAATCGCCACATGTAATTATGCATGTAACATCAATTCAAAGAAAATAAAGATACTATAAAAGTTAAGGAACACTTCAGGGGAATTGCAGATAAGAAAATAAAACAAAAGGGCACACTACCCACTTGATGCCAAATATAATAAGGCTGTATTAAGCACAGATGGTCTAACTAAGGAGGAAAATAGTACAGCAAGAACACATTTATTCACTGAACTTGCAATCCAAATGAGGCTAAACTAGTGATCAGGGAGCTTTGAACTTAATTTACCTAATCAAACTCTAACTTTTTATGTTTATGGAATGCTGGTATAATCTACAAAAAGCTTAAGAACTCTATGCAGGACTAGCATATTTTGAAAGGATGTTTGTCAGCAGAGTGTGAAATAAAATAATTTATGTTTGAATACTGCAAAAATTGTTGACAGATGCGCTTGATGGAAGAGGTAAGTTGCTGTGGGTTTTTTTCAGTGAAGTTTAGCAGACTGAACAATCACATAATGTTTTGTGTCACATTGTGTAAAAAGAAGTGGTGCAAAAATATATTTTCAATGGCTATCCAAAAAATATTACAGTTTAAGAATTTCTGGGCATTTGGGCATAATCAGAAGGCCATTTAAAAATGGAAAAAAGGATTCTCTAGAACAATTCCAAGAATCTTTGGGAAGCTGAACTGTCATTAGTCTTGTTATCTTCTGGTTCCTATAGCCTCTCAGTCACCTCAGAAATGCAGTTTTGGAAAATTTTTTATTGCTATCAGAAGAGGTCTTTATTTTTAAGCATATTTTTCAGCCAGTCAGCACTTGGAGCTTATTCACTATTGTGTAAAGTCACTTCAACTATCACTTTTCTATCTATTTTTTTTAAACTCTCAAAGTTTTGTAAGTCTGTAGGATTACACTTGGAGTTTAGTGTATATTTACGTACTTTACTGATTAGGTGGGTTTTAATAGGAGATATAAAACTCTCTGAGAAGATTATTGAGAATAGCGTTTCTCTTAAAGGGAAGAGAGCCAGATCAGAACAAGAATATATAATGACTTTTGTAAAAGCAATAAATAATTAGAGAAAAAGCAGCTATAGCTCTAGGTAGCTACTGAGAGGTCTTTAGATAAATACAGCACTCCTGTCATTGTTCAGGAAGAGTGAGCAATGCTGTTGGATGTACTTGTGTGCTTGGAGCACATATGGAGGGCTGGATCATGAAGAATGTGCTTCAGACTTATGGGTGACCCTGCCAGGATAAAATAAATAAAGTGCAGGTTTGTGTAGCCTCTTAGAAAACAAGACACAGTGCCTGACTTGCAGCTTGGTGTCTCTCAGTACCCCCAGTCATTTGGTAGCCATCATTCACTGTGTAAAACTTTCAAGCTTTATATCAGTTAATCTTCTTAGATTACATTTAGAAAATGTTAAGAATGTTAAGTTTGGTTTGATAGAAAAGTTGAATTAAGTAGTCTACTGAAAATCCTAAGTTATTTGGTTACTACTGTTTTGCTAAGTGTCATAATGATTTCAGGCTTTACATTTTTCTTTGTGCAGTTGTAAAAGCAGGAGATCTGGTTTCAGTGTATTCCGATATTGAAGGGAAATGCAAAAGAGGAGCCAAAGAATTTGATGGAGTCAAAGTTTTCCTTGGAAATGGGATTTCAGAAGTCAGTCGCAGTGAAATCTTCAGTTCAAGTGGCCCACTGAAGTAAGTCCATAGTAATTCAATATACATATAAAAATTTGCAAAGGGAAGGAAGAAGATGGGAAAACACATTGAATTATTTTGTGCCCTGTGTGAAGTCACAAGATGGCTTTGCATGTGGGGATTTCCAGTATTTTTTGGGAAGCTGTTAGTTTCATGGTGGAATCCAGATACCAATTTACTTGAGAGGTAGGAGGAGATAAGTGGGAGTCTATTCCTAAATTATGTTTATTTCAAACAAACAAAACTGACAAATGTTCTCATTGTGGCAAAATTGCATTTTGACTAATTGTCTTGTACTGCTTCCTGGTTTGGATGGATAGAAGTGCAGCCTTGTCAATTTCTCCATATTTTAAAAATATCTCTAGGGGCTTTTTTTTTTTTTTTGGTGGGACAAAGGACAGGACATTAGGTCAGATATCTTCAAAAATTATTAACATTTGTGAAAGTAGTTACCTGTTTCAGGATTACTTGCTTATCTATTTTGTTGATGAAACGTGGTTTATTCCTCTCGTGTCACCTAAAGTACGTATCAAAAGTAATGTAGAAGACCATGGACATCAAATTAATGACCAAGACTTTACCTCCTGAGAACGAACTACAGAAGTTCTATTGGAAAAAAGTACATTGTCAGAGAATTTGTGATTTATGAGAGCTTAAATGTATTAGAAGTAGTGGTAGGATGTACCTGTTGGGTTGATGAGATGGAAGAGCAGTATGTAACACTAAATCTCCTGGCGGCAGTTTGCTTTCTCATATCTTTCCTTCTCATTGGACTATCCAGTACCTATGCAAAATAATGCTCATTCTCTTTAGTAATCTTTTGTTTGCAGGCTCAGTGTTGCTTTTTCATGGTTTTGTCCTTTATTGTTATCCATTTCCTGGTGCATTTGGTTTAACAATTAAATCTGCATCAGAATTTTGTCCATATTTAAAACTTTTAGGTGACTTATGGTTTCAGACCATAGGTACTGTTCCTGCAAGGCTTTTCATAAAGGATTTCTGCAGTAATTTGCCTGAAATCTCAGAAATTTAGGAAATGGAGAAAGGTCTAAGTAGGAAATCACATGCCAGTGCATACACGTGGCTAGCCAAAAGCAGTTCTGGTTTGAAGTTAAGGTATTTAGGTCTGTTTTTCTGCATTTCTTTACAGTATCGAGGTTTGGATTACATCTTGCTTTATCCTGTGTACAGATCAAAAATTTCCTTTATGCAGTTTACAGATTGTTCCAATTTATAATGTAATGCATTTTTGCCATGATTTACTCAACTTAATGATGTAATTTTAAAGAATATCATAATACAAAATCATAGAAGTATTTTTCTTGGTTGTTCTTTCATTTTTGTAAGATTGTTGTTTCAAGTTGCTATTTGTAAGCATAATGATTTTAATTGATTCCTGTTAAAATACATAAAACTGAGTATTTGAAATATTTCTTTCATGTTTTTCAGGGGTCTGGGCATAAGAATGATAGAGCCAGTCTACCTTAGTCCTTCATTTGACAATGTGCTCCCTAGTCATTTATTTCTACAGGTACGTTTGTTCCAAAACCAAAAGTCTGTACTATTTACAGAATAATGAATATTCTCTTAGCACACATTCATGGTTTCTACATTCCTTGTGCATTGTAGCACCTGATTCAGTCTTTGGATTTGAGGAAAACAAAGCATTTAAAATGAAGTCAGTATCTACATGTAGGTGGTTTAATCATACTGTGTCTGAGATAGGGTAAGGGATTTCAAAGCAACATGAGAGATAGTCACTTAAAAATTCCTTTTGCACAGATACTCTGCATAGAACTATTAGTTTTTGGAATCTACCTATGAACTCTGGAATATGACCCACTTTCAAGGTACATCATTCTATAGATAATCAGGAAAATCTCCAAATATTAGGCTGACTTGAAGCTGTTATTTAAGTACTAAAGGCAACTTCAAAAGGTTTTTATACCTTCATATTGAACTAATAAGAAAGAATTTCCATATTTTCTAAGGTGCAGTACTGTGCACAATTATTGCACATCATTTCCCTTCAGTGCAGCTATTGTGTTTTATGCAATTAATAGCACAGTTCAGGTTCTGGGAACTTTAATTCAGCAAGTTTAGACCGCTGCCATTTGATCTTACTGTTCTTTAGTGTGCTGCATCAATATGTTAATATAGTACATGTTCCAATGAACAGGTTGATATATTTGTGATAAACAGATCTGCTCTGTGTCTGAGCCAGCATCAGCTTATTTTATTTGGACTTCTAGGACTGTAGTCTCCTCAGTCACGGGCTGTTTAACTTCAGTCACAGATACTCAGATATAGCTTTAAACAAAAAACGAGCCACTGGAGATTTTTGATGTAAACTGTCCATAATATATAATACAAATAGTTCATTTTCTGTTAAAGAACTGAGAGCAATGTCATAGGTATCTTCACCGCTGAATAAATTATTTTTTAAAATGTGTTTGCCATTCCTTAATAAAGGAATTGCTGCAGCGTATAAGGTTTGAATTCGCCCATATTTGTGTTTATTATAGAATTTGCCTTCTGTGGTTGTGAGCCATATTTTAAACCCTCAACCAGGAGAGAAAATTTTGGATATGTGTGCTGCACCTGGAGGAAAAACAACCCATCTTGCAACGTTAATGCATGACCGGGTAAGAGAAATCATTTGGCATTTTCTAAGAAGAAAGTCTGACCACTGTTCATTTATACAGCTCTCTGTTAGAATGCAGAGATAATTTACAGCAGAAAACAATTAATATTTTGACATTTTACTTACCAATGTATTTTGCAACAGATCAGAATTACTGAAATGGGCAGCAGTCTTTATCAAGTTTTCACTGTCACCTTTAAAACCTTATTTGCTACAAATTGATGGTTGAAATATGTTTAATTTCACTTTTTTAAATGCTATTGAATTATTATTTTTAATCATAGAATTTTTTACATGCAAGGCAAAATTATGCAAGAATATGCTGCATTCAAGAAACTGACACACATAGAAATTGGGGGGGTTACGACTGTGTGCCACAGAAACACACAACTCTACAAAATCTTTTTAATAAGTTCCTACTCCAATTAACTTTTTCTCAGTAAAAATTATCAATTCTGCATAGAGATATGATTTTCTGAGTATATAAATTTAAGATATGGAAGATAAAGATGTGGAAAACAGTGCTTCTTTTTGGATTTCAAGTTCCATTCGTAGATTTTCCATACTAATTTTTCACAGGCAGTATATTAAATCATTAATATTTCAGAATATTTGAATTACTCTTACTTTTTTGTTATATAATTGTAAACATTAGTATTTTTTTTTAATTATATAACCAAGATGTAAAATTACTCTGTAATGTTATGAGCTCTTAAATAAGAATAGGTAAAGCTTGAGAATTTATTATTATCTGCATCCCACTTTTTTCCAGATGAATGACAAGTAGTTGTTCTGGCAGGGGCTGGCATGGGCCAAATGAGGAAGAGGTGTCTTCCAGCGTGTTCTTTTCTCTAGACAAAAGTACAGAGAAGCTGAGGATGTCCCATCCCTGGAAGGCCAGCTTGGATAGGGCTCTGAGCAACCTGGTCTAGTGGAAGCTGACCCTGCCCATGGCAAGCAGGTTGGCCTAGATGATCTTTAAGATCCCTTCCAACTCAACCCATTCTATGATTCTGTTATCTCTTTATCTCTGCAATATGCAGCAAATCCACTGGTCTTTTAACAGACAAAACTGAAGCACAGCCGTACACATGCAATAGGTTGAATGGGGACAAGCAGCAGCACGTGGTTCTTGAGTGCACCTGTAGAAGGTGATCTGGCTCATAGTAGCTGGAGCCTGGACACCACTGACACAACCTAAATCCTTTCTTACCTCTCAGTCCTAGAGCTACGTATTGCCTAACATGACATACAGATAACAGTATATCTTTACTGATTTTGTTTTACTTCTTAAACTATCTTAGTCATGTTACTCTTCTGTGAATGGTAATATAGAAAAAATTGTTGTTTTCTCAGCACTTTGTATTTGCTGCAGCAAGTCTAGTACAGGTTTTGGTCGTTAGGTCATTCTGTTCTGGATTTTATTGCTGCTACTGTTTACTGTCCTTTGTGTTCGTAGATTTCATGTAGCAGGTAGTGGTGTGTGTCTGTTTAGATTTATTTTGGAGGAGGAAAAAAGAAATCTTTACATAAAAGGAATCGTGTGTAATTGTGATTTCCCTCCCCTCCCCTCTAAACTTATTCTAATATTTACACTGTTTCCTGAAGTAACTTGTATGACAAGTACTGCAAGTATTCCTATATGAGTCTGAGCTAGTCAGAGACATGGCTGTGGGCCTCGTTTCCTTAGCACTGAGCTGTATTGTGATCATATTTTCTACCCTCTCCATACAAATTTAAAACCTGTTGACCTATTTTACCATTTGTATTTGAGGCTTCTACCAACTTTCAAATGATTAAATTTTTATCTTAGTACCCAGTTAAGCAGTTCAAAACAAACAAGAAAAACAAACAACAAAACAACTTGCCAGAAGTCAGGCATTACAGCATCCCTTAGAGTGTCAGTGCCGAGCATTCGGAATGTGCACAGCTTCAGGCTGATGTGGCTATTGCAGAACAAGGGAACAAGGTATGCAGGAGTGTGGAGTTAAGAATAAAATGATTCTGTAGGAAAGACAGTGCTTTATTTATTATGCTGCCCAGGGTTGGGGAAAAAAATCAGAAACATCCATTCAATCCCTATGCTTTTGATGAAAACTCCAGGATTTTTTTTCAGGGTGAAGTAATAGCCATGGACAAGATAGCTAACAAGGTGAAGAAAATCAAGCAGAATGCTGAATTGCTACAGTTGAATTGCATTAAGGCCTTTTGCTGTGATGGAACAAAGGCTCTTTCACTTGAGAAGAGAGAGGATAAACAAGGTAAAATAAACAATCTGGGTGGTAGTAGTAGCTTTTAGAAGAAAATAGTAATGTTTTGCAAAAACAGTATTAAACACAGGTCTACAAGTCCTTGAAACCTCAACAGATACCTGAGTTGCTTCAGCACTGTGAATGCACTTTTATTTTCTACTCTTTTGTGATTATCAGGTTCTCTATGAAGAAAATACAAAAGTCAAATTATCTGTCCTTGTTACAACCTAATATTCTCAAAGGAAATGCATTCCTTTCCCAGATAATACCAAAGGCTGAAGAATCCTTCTTAAAGCTTCTTTCATGATCACACTTAACCCCATACTCTGAATTCTCTGACCTAGTCTGAGAAAAAAATTATTTTTGCAGACTTGCTTCGCTTTTCTGCCTCATAATCCTCATCAGTAGAATGGGGTTATTAATACCTAACTCCCAGGAGTGCTGCAAGGTTTAGTTCATTGATGTTTGTTCAGCTGTTCAGGGAAGAGTTATATACAAGCACAGTATATTATTTTAAGTAATTTCATTTGCTTTTCTGAAGTGATGCAGTTATGATATTGCTTCTGTTCCCATGATGGAATGATTTAAATGGTATCTGCTGCCTTGATTATTTTTAGTTTGTTGTGCAAAGTATGCTTTTCTTTCTCAGTCTATTTTATCTCAGTCACTGGTTAGCCTAAGTAGGAATCAGATTACATAATTCACCTTCTTTGTCCCTATGCATTGCAATTATTTCTGCTTTGGAGGAACAAAGGTACTTTCTTAAGAGTCTTTTTACGAACATCAAATATTGTAGGTGGCAAGTGGCAATTACAGAGATGAACAAGAGCAAGCTGTAATACTGAGAGATAATGAGGGCTTTTCTGTACATCCCTGCAAGTAACACACGACATATTTTGAACATTTTAGTAACGGATCAGAGGTAGATAAACCAGATAGACTAATTTTGTAGTGCAGGAACAAGCTAGGTAGCAGTAATGTGATAATCCAAGTTTGGCAGCAATAGTACCTGGTGATGCTGAGCCAATCTCCCTAGCATGGAGGAGATAGAAACTTCAGGGCTGTTGAGCCATTGGGGTACAGATTAAAGGATAGGCTCGGAATGTGGAAGATACCTGTTGTCATCCAAGTAATAGTCAGAAATTGTTCTTCTTACTGAATTGTTCTTCCATGGAGGAACAATTAGTCTCACACATTAGAACTTGCAGTAGTTCGTGTTATTATGAAGTGCTTTATTTTCTATAGCTATGTATGCATCACAAGAAATAGTTATTATATAGACAGTCAATTATTATAAGGCAGTCTCAGTGACTAACTATGTTTCTCTCAGTAAAGCTTTGCACACTTTTGAGCTGACTGTAGTTCTTTACAGCCTGTATGTACAACTCTGTGCTCAGCGCTTCTGACCAATAGTATTTCAACTTTTTTGATTACTTCTACATTTTACTTTCAAATTACTAAAGTAAGTTTAAAAAATATTGCCTAGAGGGATCATTTTTGAGCTCACAGAACTTAATCTGTTTAGTTTTCTGGGAGATGAAAACTACTACCAGCAGTGCTGAGACTTGTATCTAGCTGAGACTAGTTTTTCCGACACTGTCTGAAAATATAGCACATAAATGTTTTATGCCAAGGAAGCAGTGACAGCATCTCCTTACCTACAGTGAAGTCTCTAGGAAGGAAACAGCCACATTTTACATTTCTAACTGCTTTTTACAGAAGGACCTCCATTCTCACCAGAGTCATTTGATCGAATTCTTCTTGATGCTCCATGTAGTGGGATGGGACAGAGACCAAACATGGCTTATTCCTCAACTTTAAAGGAATTGACCTCTTATCAGCCACTACAGCGCAAGCTTTTCACTGTGGTATGTGTTAAACATTGAGTAGGTAAGCTAAATTGAACATAAATGCTTTTGCAACATAAAACTCATCCAAAAAATGGTGCCTCGTTTTCCCTACTTTTTCAGAAGCCCGGAAGTATTAGGGTCCTCTTAACCTCTCAGCTCCACCTGATCTGTTGCTAGGTGAAGCCAATTCATTGGAGCATGAGAAAGGTATATGTAATCTATAGCAAATAAAAAGCTTTGGTTTTTTTAATTCCCTCAGTGTAACAAGTTTTACATTATAATAATCACAAGGGTCTAAGTCACAGAGCAGGTGTCTTAGGAGTGTGCTAAGAAATGTGCTTGGGCTGATGCTGAAGGATAAGATGAAACTTGTCAAAATCTGAATGATACATATTCAAAGTGAGTGACAGCTTGAAAAGCAGCATAGATATAGCTTCCATGCCAAATACATGGAAACAGTTGACATCTAGGATAACTGACATAAGTATTGTGTATCCACGGTTGGTAGCAGGTGGTGAAAACAGATCTAATCTGTCTGGGATATGCAGAGCTGTACAAATAAAAAATCTTACAAGGTGAATCATCTCAATGACATTAATAAACTGCAAGAGTTATAATGCCTATTTGGAAAGAAGAATTTTTCTAATCCGTGTTATCCTTTGCTGTATTTCCTGAGAGGAATTAGTATCTTAATGGTTTGAGTTTAATTAAGTGTTCAGTTTTAATATTCTAGGTACATGGGTTATTAGTTAATATTGCTTAATATGAAAGTTTTAAATTTAAAAAAAAATGAACTATTGTTAATTTCTCCCTGCAGGCAGTGAAGTTGCTGAAGCCAGGAGGTGTTTTAGTATACAGTACATGTACAATTACACTTTCTGAAAACGAAGAGCAAGTTGCTTGGGCCCTGAAAACTTTTCCATGCCTCCAGCTTCATCCACAGGTAATACTATTTTCAGGGTACTTTACACAATATAGTGAGCTTATTTTGAAACTGTAAAGAAGCTTAAGTGAATCTTCAACTGAAACTAAAAAAAGATACATGCAATAGCTGTACAATGAGAAATTAATATGATGGCTGGTAAAGATTTAACAGAACTGAAGCTCTTAGTGAAATCTTTCTATGGTCTGTTCTTCTGTCTGTATTCTCACCACTTATTCACTAAGAATTTTTCAGTTCCAAACATTTCAACTGAGATTATACATTTAACCTAACAGCATAAACAGCATTCCCCTTGATAGAATGACAAAGCAAAACACAAGCCATATTAACTCAAATGCAAGATTAATTCTTGCTATACAGACTTTCTCTCACCAGTAGTATCAGTCTTTGTTTTCCACACACAAATGCCACATCTGTAAAAATTAATCTTTTATGTATATTTTAAATGAGATGACACTGAATTGTTTACCCCATATAATTTATAATACCTTATAACCAGTTCTCTACTAGGGTAAACTAAGGTGATCTTTTCCAATGGATAGGAAACGGGAGTTAGGGTCTACTTTACCTCATGTTCCTTTATGTATTTATTTCCCATATTCTTTAATTTCAGTGGACACCTCCTTTTTTATCCAGTCTACTGTTTACCACTTTCTCAGTTTGGCAACAGATCCTGGAATCACATTGGGTAATGTGGGCAAGGAAAAAACAGGAGATGGAGCCATAGGCGTTGTTCTTGTAGGTGGAGGTTACCACATGGCAGCTGTTCCTTTGTGCAGACTTCCTCTTAGGAGTTTACACAGGAGGTACTGTAGATCAGCTTAAATGCAGTAACTTAACTGGAAGGAAAAATGAAAAGGTAGAGGAAAACACTTGTCTGCCTTTAAGCAAGTTACTTGAATCTGTAGAATACTGTTTTCCCTAGACTTTTACCTTTCCCTCCTTCTATTACATCAAGTCGCTACCCCTGTCTCCCTTTGTATGTTATTTTTCTCTCAATTTGCAACAGACACCTCTGTTTGTCTTCCACCTGGAAAGCAGTGAAATGTGTTGAGGCAAAGGAAGAATCAGTCTGTTTGGCTGCCCAGCTTTCCAGCATGCAGTATGTGGTAAATAGCTAACTCACATCATGTGCTGCTGGGTGAGCTCATGTGTTAGCAAAGTGTGATGGCTGAAAAACCACTCTGCTGTGGGCTGCATTATGGACTACATTAGACTAGATTGACAAAGGAGATCTATTTTTGATATTGCAGTGCCAGCTTTTGCACACTTTGTTCTATCTCCTTACTGAATGCATTGAAAGAACAATCCAGCTAGGAATTAATTCTTTTCCAGGAATTAGGGTATTAAATAAGAACCAGTCAAGGCTACTCACAATAAACACTGAAAAAAGGGCTGGAATTTTAAGTCCTTCTCCTCTCCAGGATTTTGAAGACAAACGTCATCTCTTGAAATTGTTCCTTTCTCTTTTCCTGTGCCTCAGAGACATGCATATATAACAGTAGTCCCTTTTACCTGTTAGTCTTATTACCTGGCTAGAAAATTCATAGTTATGTTTTTCTGCTGCATCGCATGCCAAAATGATGCCTCTTCAGGCAGTAAAATATTCTGGACTGGGGCTTTTAGTATCTCCAGTTGAAGGTTTTACTGTGAAGAATCCCAGTATTTTAGGTTGGACATTAGGAAGAAGTTCTTCACAGAAAGGCTGATTGAGCATTGAAGTGGGCTGCCCAGGGAGGTGGTGGAGTCACAGTCCCTGGGGGTGTTTAAGAGAAGACTGGATCACACTTGGTGCCATGGTACAGTTGAAAGGTGGTGTTAGGTCATAGGTTGGACCTGACAATCTCCAAGGTGTTTTCCAACCTAGCAGTCTCTGGGGGATTCTGCTGCTATTACTGATGTTATCGGTAAAGGACTCGCTATTTTTTACTTAACTCATAGCTATTGAGTCAGTGCACAGGAGTGCTGCATCACTTAGAAGTGGCACCCTAAATTCTTAGAGGCTGTCTGGTGGTAACAGCTTTCTTGGGGTGTTTCAGCCCTTGGAGTGATGAATCATTTTAGACCTGTGCATCCATCCTCAGCAAGTGCTCTAAACTACTGAGATAAAGTGGATGAGGGGCATCACCACCTCCTCAAAATACTTGTATATATCTTGTATAAATGTTGTATATATGTTTGTGTAATATTGGCCAGATGTAGGCAAGAAAAGAAGCCACATGACTTCAGAATCTTATGGTGTGAATGATACAAGCGTAGCTTGTCCACGTTAATTGTTCAGTAGCTCTGCATATCCTCAGCACAATACTTTTAGGGCATTTAAGAACTTCAGAGATGCATTAATTTGCTTATATTTTTTACTTGAACAGGAACCTCACATTGGAGGAGAAGGCATGAAGGGAGCTGGATTATCACTTGATCAGTTGAAGCTGCTACAGAGATTTGATCCATCTGCTGTGACATTGCACGGAATGGATATTAATTCTTTGCAAGACTCCAGAGAAGATGACCTGATTTCACTGGCAAATAAGGACTGTATAGGATTTTTCATTGCAAAATTTATTAAATTGAACAGAAAATAAGGATTTGGGAATGCAACCTGAAAAAATACCTCAGTGAGTCTAAGAACAGTTCAGACGTGAAGTGCCTTTCTTCCTGCTGCAATGTTACCAAGCCAACGGGGCTGACGGCAGGGTTGCTATGGCAGCACTAAAATCTGCCAGCTGTTCTGATGGGAAAGAGCCACAGGTTGCAGCAGGAAAGTCATGGTTGGGGGAAGGGCAGTATCATTTGTAAGTCTCCCTCTGGTTTTGTATTTGCAGCAGGTCAGTGCCTGAATGACAGCTATGTTCACTCATTCTACTGTCTGTTCTGGTTTCCCTTTACCTCGTGCAGCAAGGGAAGGAAAGGGGTGCAAGCTACTTTGTGAAATGCAAACATAAATAAAATAGATGGGAACTATTACAATTAATTTTGGACAGGGTGGTTTCTGTGGAGGTTTACCAACAGTTAGTTTCCTTAAATAGTGCTTCTCAAAACACTGCAACATTTTACAAAGAACTGTTTTATAAATGGATACTTAGAACCTCATTTTTCTTTTATTTTAATACAAGCAAGATTCTCTGTACACATAGTATATACACAAAATACGATTAGGCTTTGTAGCATGTCTTTTATAGCAGCATGAATATATTAAACCATCTCACTCTGGGAATGTAAATAAATATTGTTTCAACATCAAACTTCCCATGCATAAACTGTATTGGTTCTGAAATAGCCTATTGGACTGGCTGACAAGTGACAGTATTAAAATCAAACATTTGTAACAGAAGGGGCTACAGTTATGATTAATATATCAAAAGACAGAAAACAATGCATAATACCATCTGAAATGTTGCAAATCACCTTTCAAACAACTAAGGATATTAACTCTTTATTGGTTAGAAAGCATCACCAGCTAAAATCATATGAAAATTAAAACTGGGGAAGCATGCTACTGAGAACTGCCTTAGTACATTGCTCAAAGTTTTAATAATCTAAATTTTTTAAGATGTTAGATGTGTTTGAAAATTCTGCTTCAGTTCCAGTTTGGACAGTACTCTCAGTCGTGCTGGAACTGACAATAGCACTAAAATTAGAAGGAAAGCTAAGGACAATGGAAAAACAGAAACTGACATCTGTGTGTGTTTCGTGTTTTTCCCCTCACTCATCAATTTCCAGTTTTAAAAAGCATTATCTGAAAAATGTCTGTCTTTTACACATAACTATTTGGTTGGACTAAAGAGAGCAATAGTTCTTTTATCATTTGTCTTTCTGCTGTCAGAAGTGCTTTTTGTATTTGCTCGCAATCAAAACAATCTATACAATTCTCTTTCTTATTTGTTTACTTATATTTTCCAAAAATGTTTCAATACCGATTGTTTTCTACTGCTCTTAAATAAAAACCAAATGTTTCTCCTGTCCTGTCAAGGTTCACTAGGACATCCTCTGTAAGGCTTACCCTGGCAGGATAGGAAAATGGAATTCTTGTTACTGTTTCTCTGTTGGCCATTCCTTGCCATTAAACACATGTCTAGAAAAGACTTAAAGTAATTTTGTTTCATCAATAGTAGGTGAGTTATTCTATTTAGAATCATGGAAGTTCATACTATAGTCTTGCTAGTCTAAATATGGCTAAAATAATTACCTGGGAACAAAAGGGATTCATCTTTTATTGTAATGACATGTTGAAATCTTTTAACTTAGTGCTAGTAAAAAAGCATTTTCTTTTTTTGCAGAATACAGAAATTTTTTAAACATTAATCAGCACACATGAACTATATACTGAAATTTGTGTATTCATATAAAGTAAGGAACTTTACCTCCAGTTTCAGTAGCAGGATGTGCAATGCTAAACTTGAAAGAATTAAGATTGGTGAATTTTTAGTGGAATATTTGTTGAGACATCCCCCACGTTCTTTAGTTTTGGATTATAGGCTTTTTAAGGAGGTGACCTCATTTGATTTTATATGAGAATTTTCTTGGGGGTGGGAAGAAAAAGTAACTAACTTGTAGGTAATTCCACTGTAACTGCAGGGCAGACTTCGCCTGAAAAAAATTACAGATATATGAACTTTAGCTATTGGGGTTGTTTCTGCAAAAGTCAGCTGCTAGCCTTAAGAGAGCACTTGGCACATTGAAGGCATTGGCCCCAGCTGCTTCTCAAAGGGCCCTGTCTCTGTTGGTGATGGGGGAGGTTAGAACAGAAACTCAATTAAGATGCTCCATCCCTTGAAGTAACCAGCATCCTTTTCTGACTGCAGGTGTGGCTGAGTTAGATGACTAAAGGTGGCTGAATGCCCTTTTTTCCCTCTTCCCATCTTCCTGTGACTTTAACTAGGAATACTTTCTCATTGACACACTTCTGATGTATGGTGTATATATATGTTTTAAACATATTGTACGATTACATTCCTGATAAATCTTTACACACTGTATCATTGTGCTTCACCAGTTGGTACTGAAGCACAATGGAATATATTTGTATATTTATTTTTATATATATGAGGTATTTATATATTAAATTTTAAAAGTTATTGTCATTATAATGAAAGATTAAACCTACAAAATAGATTAGTCATGCAGTCAGATCCTGTCTTTAAGAAAGTCTGAAAAGTAGTTTTCTCTATTTGCAGAAATAGTGATTAGTAATAGTGCCAAATCTAAATATCTATCTTGGTCAGTATAAAGATACTAAAATAGGCAGCATCATATATTATGAAATTATGATACAACTTTTTCTTGTTTCAATGTCATGGAATGCACCAATTTTTTGGATCACGGGATTTCATATGCTTTTTAAGGAATGGGTCGGTGAAGGTGATCAGTCAAGAAATTACTTAGTTTAAAATATAAAGAACCTTGGTTTTTGTTTCTTTTTCATGAATAAAAAGTTTATGAGGAAATCCAATTTTGTACTGCTAGAATTCATTGCAGAGTAGGTATGCATGATAGATAAAAGTGGCAAGAATAAAAGAAGAAATGAGAATATGGATAAATTAGAGGAACCTGCTTAATCTCTATTATATCTGATATAAATCTTTTCTAGGGCTGCGTAGGAATACATTTCTAGGGTGGTAAGTTATAAAAAGAAACTGTCTATAAAACTACTGTAAGCTCATATGTAATAGTTTGTTATATAAAAGTGGGGAAATAAATTACAGACAAATTGCCAAGCAATAAAATTGATTGAATAACATTTGATTAAAAACATTCACAGTAAAAATGGCATCCACATATTTTACAGATGATAGAAGAACTATGATTTTGGTGAAAGATCTGCAATAAAGTAATAAATATAAGTAAATATACACCAGAAATGTTATATTATACTCTGAAAAATAATTTCTCAGTTTAGATTTTGCAGTCAAGTTTTTTGCAATGTGCTTGATTTTTTATGGATGGAATAGAATTAAAGTAAAAAAAAAACATTTGGGAAATAGCTTTCAGCCTGATGTTTTAAAGCAACCACAAATTAAAATAAATTTTGAAGAAGCTTTAGTGACTAACAAACACAGGAGGTGGTTTACACCAGCTCTATTCCTTTGAACAGACATTCATTGAAAGCAGTCAGACCACTCACTTCATTCCAGCTGAGGGAATGATAATGGACCCCATTAAAATCTTTGCAGGTGTCAGAGAACATGAGCATGACTTTACAAACCAACAGAGCTTAAAAATTATAATTTCTAACAGATTCATAAAAGACAAAGTATTAAGGGGGAAGGGTATTAGACCTGGATGTAACCAGGACGAGTAACCAGGTATGCAGGGAGAAGTAAAAATGGGTCTCTCCCTTTATTCAGGGTTCAGTGAGTGGAATTTCATTTCCTTATCCTCCATTTGTAATAAGGGCTATAGGCTGAGTATACCCATTTCTGTGAAAAGAGGTGCTCCACTGGAACTCTCTGTGGCTTTAAAACTGATCTTCATTAAATAGGTCCAGAGCCTTAGGAGAACTGTATTTAATTTTATTCCTTGAGAAGCAAAAATTACGGAACTCTTTTCAAATTCTGAACTCCTGATGCCAGACATAGAACATGAATTCATGAGCGTTCTAGAAGAATTCTTTAAAATCTAGGCAGTAATTTATGGATCAGTTTAGTAAAAATAGTTTCTTTCAGCTCATAGTTCATACTGATGTTGCCTTTGTGCACAAACCTGTTTGCTTATTCCTCCCCACTGTCAAGTCACTTAGCAGGTCTGGAGACTTTTACTGTCACCTCCTTCCAGTCCCTCTGGAAGAGAACTCTTTCTTCCATGACATCTGTGTGACACTAAACAACTGGTACAGGATAGACTAAGGCTACTCAGCATTGATGTATATTCATTTGAAAAAACACATAAAAATAAGGTTAACATCTAACATATACATGCAGATTTTGAAATGCATCCTATTCCTTCCATATACTGAAATTCTTTAGAAAAATACAGAGTTGAGCTGCCAAGACTTACATATCACTTAACTATTTTATCGTACTTCCTTTCCTTCTGTATCACTGGTTTTATTATCTATTTAGCTCATTTGAATGGAAATTTTACAGGTTGTACTTCTATAAGATTCTAAAGCTCACTGGGACCTCTACCATTTCTCAGATTCAAAATCCCTGAAACCAGATACAGAAATATGAACTCATTAGTATCCTAATGCACCCAATAATACTAAACTTTCTATTGGCAAAACTTTGCAAAGACATTTCATCACAATAATCTTTGATATGTCCTCCACTTGGAGTATTTTTAAAGCTTCTTATTGACATAACTCTGTTAAAGTGCTTTTCAAAGGAGTGCTCAGCAGGCAGGTGGTATTGTGCAATATATGTAGTACAAGCTCACATTACAAATGATTTGTCACTCTTAAAACAGAAACTGAAAAAAGTATCTCAGCAAGGCTAATAAAACCGATTCAGTGAGTCTGCCTAAGAAATACACGTGTTTGTTAGTATGTTGTCTATACATAAATAGCAGCACTATATAAAACACGCTTCTATGACCAGTTGGATTTGGATTTGCCTTTTTTTGTGGTTTTTATACTCCATGAATCAATATATAGGCCATACTAGGGCTTGAACTATGCTTTTTATTTTCTCATTTATTTGTCTATACACAACTACCTATGCCATAGTTTTCATATACCACTCAGTGCTTTGAAATACCACCAAATATTCCTTAAAAAATACTTTAAGAAAACTGAAAAATAAACACTCTCTGGAGCAAAAGTAAAAAAACAAACAAACAAACAAAGCAAGCAAAAAAAACCACCCCAAACCAAACAAATCCCCCCCCCCACTCCCCCAAAAAAAGAAGAAAATATTAAAGGTATAAAGTGGAATCACTTCTTAGAGGACATAGCTTTCATGAGTTGCAGGGAGCAACAGCACTTACTGCAGCTGGTAAATTAGCTAAAGCCAAGCTATACAGAGCAAGACCATATCTTTCTTCCCACTTACATGTGATCTGATATGATTCAAACAACAGTCTTTTAATGTCATTTTTTACAGGTACCCTGAAAATTCTCTTGTATCAAAAACCAGTTTATGTAGTCTTCTATATCTATTTATTAATACAACAGATCTACTTACCAATTCTTTCTTTCTCTACAAAGCCATTTAGTGATGTTTAGAAAAATGATGAGAATTTTAGTTCTAGAAAAATAACCTTTTTCTTGTGTTCCCCACAGTTCATGCTTTGAGCCAAAACCTACCCTTGAATAACCAGAACAGTCAGCAGCACTGGGAGGAATGGCCAGATAACTGACAGCAGAATTTCCCACTCTTAGGTTGTTGTAAAAATGCTTATAAAGCATCAGGGAGAGGGGCGGGAGAGGAGGGGCAGAGAATGTTTAAGAGAGTTTCTTGGATGCTGGGCTAGGAGATTGGAGAAAGCATGCACCTGCCATATATCTTATCCATTTCACTAAAATGATATTCAAAATCAGGCAATGCTGATATTCCCAGAATTGAAATAATAAATAAAAAGAACTTCCAGCTAAACTAATTATTATCGCACTACAGTCTTTATATAATGTGCTATTTACAGGGAAATACAAAAAGTATTTCATTCATACAAGTACTACAAAGACTACATGTGATGCAGAACAGCTTTTACACTAGGCAAGGGTATGGAACCTGGAGTCAAAAATAATAAAAGTGAATTTCCCCTCACTTACCAGTGCAACAGGTGTTCAGTGCAAAACAAACTGTGTTCATTCCCTTCAATTTCAATGTATTTTCCCTAGAAAGCTCCTAACAGAGTCACAGTCATTTTTCTTTGCTCTCATCAGCAGCACAATAGCTTTGGTGAAGGAAAAGCAGTGAGCTGGCTGCAGAGTGGGAATGCAGAGAAGGGGCAAGTGTAGAAAAAGTGGAGAAGCTACAAAAATTTATTTTCCAACAAAATAACTCTCCACAAGCCGTGTAAACTTTTCTTACCAAAACAAATACTCTAAAACACAAAGATTTTACATTTCCAGTGAAACTCACAGTAACATTTGCCTGTTTTTATTCTCCTGAAGTCTCAACATAGAGCCAGCAGATTTATGCTTTCCCAATTACCTGGGTCATTAAATTCCCTCATATTCCCTGAATGCAATTTGGATTTTTAAATTAATAGACAGAATGTAGAAATAGACTTGTTGGGCTTTTGAGTAACCTTAGTTTTCTTCAGTAGATTCTCACAGTTTGTTGCCTAACGTGCACACGCACACGAACACCGATCCACCACCCATCCACTCACATACACACCTCCAACATGTGTGCTCTGTTTACTGACAGTAGAACAAAAATTAAGCTGTGCCCATTGCAATATTGTGACCTGAACAGAGAAGAATAATTTATAGTGGTAAGTTCATTATCTTTACCGTAACTTTAAAATGCAAAATTGCGTTTGCAAGGACAGCATAAGGTATAAGAGTTACACCCTTTATCTCAAGCACTCATTCGTATTTACAATAAGTATAAGCTTTCTGCTACAGAAGAAAAAGTATTTAGGTTGAACACTGTTACAGATTCCCTAAGTGAGGCTAGTTCCAGTTGCCAGTAATTCAAAAGCAAATCTGCTGACTTGGCATTAGGACTCTAAAACAGTGTGATCAAACTTATATAGTAAGAAGGTGTCTGCAGAAATAACATTTATAAACTGTATATACAGTACACAGTACCAGTACATAGAAAATAGATTTTGACTCCATGATCCCCTGTGTGTAAGGCAAGACTGAATTGTCTTCATACGGAGACCACCAGAGGTACAAGCAACAGAGTGGTGCTTAAATCAATATGCAAATCAAGTGCATACAAATTAAAAATCAGAGCAGACAAAAAAGTTTTAGATTTTTTTATGTGCTGATCCTGGCTTGCTGAATACATGGGAAGTTATTAAACATCAAATGTACCTTTTTTTTTTTTAAAAACACTAACAACACCTTGATGGCAACAGATATTGTTCAAGTGGCAGCTACCAAAAACAGCTTGAAAAATGTCATAGTACAACATCAGGAACTCTTCAGTTGTACTACACTAATTCATATAGCACTAACCAAAAAAATAAGTATATGGATATTCTATTTCATGCTATTGCTATGCAAGCAACAGCAATACAAATCAGCATACAGAAGGATACCATATGTTCTGCAAAGAAGAACCCAAGATATTTTCAAGGGGCATTGTTACAAGACTTTAAAGAAACACAAGACTGCCAGAGGCAAAAGTTACTGACGGATGTAAACATCCCTGTTCCACTCTCCTGCATCGTTACGCTTTTTCGATATCACTTCCCCATCCTTGTCACAATATTGGTCCCTCGATTTATGACGACTGCGCTGTTTGTTGCATTCATTGTGGTCCTGCTCGCGGTCCCTCTCCTTCGAGCGATGCCGGGATTCTCTGTGTCTGTGTTCACTGATCCCATGGGACTCGTCTCTGTGATTATGATCCCTGTGAGAATCATAGTGGTCACCATGCTCATGTGAGTAGTCCTCCTTTGGCTCTACGTAAGCTGAATCTCTGCTGTCTTGTGTTTCTGAGTCAAAAGTTTCTTGCCTGTGAAGGCCTCTGCCACCACTGCGATGGTTGTGGTGCTGGCTGGAGGAAGAGCGGTGCTGGGATTTCTTGATGGGTTCGACCCGTGCTTCCTCCTCAATGTGGGAACCGCTGCGCTCAGGGACCGAATGGTCAGTCCTCTGGTCTCCTTGAGATCCCTGCTACCAGAACCAGCAGTAAGGTCATGAGGCACACACTGAAAAGCTTCCCCCAATATCAAATCCAACTAGAAAGTACCATGAAACCAATAAAATTTAAAGTATGAAACAATTCACTTTGAATCTAAACTAGGAAAGAAACCATTAGTATTCAACTTTTACTGAAAATTCAGTATTATAATACAAACAATTCTTTTTACTCTTATCAGAATGTAGGGTGGCACTTGGGTTATTCTGTGGCACTTTCTCATTTCTTGTGATGCTTCTGACCACTCCAGTTAGCAATAATTGCCACCACCCTCCAAAGAAAAAGAGAGCATGCAGAAACAGGACAAACTGCAGAAAAATTGAAGAGGAGATATCATGCCAGGAGAGGGCATATATCAGTTGAGAGTTTACAGATGCGTGTCTGGAAACAGCCGCTATGCTGAAGTGATTTTAGAGGGCTGAGGAGGTGGATTCCAACAAAGAACCAAAGTACAAAACCTTGGTTCTAATAGAGTGACTTTTTTTTTTTTTTTTAAGGAAAAAAAATGCAATTGAATCTGTTATGAATAAAGTTTGTATTATGATACTAATAGTATCACTGACCTTCTGTTTTCTCAGCAATAATTTCATTTCTTCTTAGTAATGAAAAATTAAACATTGACCTCATAATTTTAAGAGCTCGAGAACACAGCCCATTGCCAAGAAAAGCAGGAGGAGAATGATATTATCACATACAAAATTTCCTAACACACCACTGCTATTAAAAGACTGAAATAAAAATTACCAGGTAATAAACCTACTCCTCACCCGCATAAATGCTTTGAAATCACTGCAAAATGAACAAGTGGCATTATTTAACTCATCTGGGGGTTTCATTCCATTTACCTGCTTTTATTGCCAAACCGTAGCTAAGGATTTTTCAAGCTTAATCGCAAAAATTGTAACAGTTAATACTGAAATTTAATTATACTTCTAACATGAGGTGAAGAATGTCAAATCAAAATCTTCTCTGCTGCCACAAAATTAATGTAGATTTTACCAGAGTTATTCAGGCATTTGTTTATGAGACTGTTTTGAATTTACCAAAGTTAGTCTTAAGTTTGCCCTTCTATGTTCAGAGTGTCTAAAAATAAGGATTGCCTCCAGGGCAGCTCGTGGATGTATCTTCTTTCTGTCTTTCTATTTTGTGGGAAAGAGCTAGGGGAAGTAAGAAATTCTGTCCTTCAGCCACAGATCCTGGCAGGTGAGTTTCCTAGCAACTCAAAAAGTAAAATTATAGGAAACTGGAAAGGGTAATAATCCATATTTAATCACAAACTTGTAAAAAGCAGCATATTTCAAATGAGCAATTTGGTAAATTTGACAAACCTTAATTTTCTAAGACAACATTTTGTTACGTAAACTTTTGCAAACTAGCTGGATTTCTAATTTAGAACAAACGTTATAGGTGATAACAAGGTAACAGGAATAGCAGTCAAATTTCTTGTTTGTTCTTGTTTTTGTGATTCTCAAGATGATTCTGATTTGCCAGAAAGGAATATAATAATTGTAAACATGAATAGATCTGTTCAAGGTGAAATGACTCAACAGAGGTGAACTGTTAAATGAAATGAAGTGAAAAGCAAAAGAGTCCAAAGGAGTGCCTGTTTTGGATGTGTACACAGAACTTTTATCAGTTCATCACCATGACTGGTTTTAAGGCACTTAAACCTGGTATACATGTGAAACCATATAATTATCACGTGGTCAAATGCCACAAATAATGTACCTATATATAATCATGGATAATAAAATCTGTCATTGCTGTGGTTTGAGAACAAATGCAAAATTTGAACTTGCATTGAAAACATTGCTGCTTTTACAAGCTCAGATGCATCTTCTCTGCTATGACGAGCACATATGAAGGAGCACAATGAATAAATTTAGAACCAATCCCTACAATTTCAGAATAGTTTTAGGGCTGTTGGGATTTATAGGCAAATTCACTCAGTGGACAAAGGCTTCTCTCTCCTCTTTCAAAGCTGTTTAAACTTTTTTTCAAGAACCCCTACTGCTTTGAAAGAGGAGAGAGAAGCCTTTGTCCACTGAGTGAATTTGCCTTGCTCCTTGTTTCTAGTGGTCCCTGATCACCTGCACCATATGTGTGTGAGGTTGCTCCAGTCCTTTTGGATTTAGCCAGCTATTTCCATAGAAGTTTGTTCCAAAGCTGTCCCTCAGACAGACACGAGGTGTAAGGTGTCCCGGGAGGCCTCAAACCTTTAAACACCTTGTGCCATGCAATACACACAGGCAGCTTCATGCTGTAAAAAATGCCACTCTGGCAGCTGGCAACACAAATCCCTCCTTGCAATGTACACTGGGGACTAAAAAACCACAAACCCAGAGCATGTTTCATGGCAAAGGGGCATTGCATTGGCCCCAGGGGAGGATGACTCCAGTGCTCTGCAGTGCAGATGTGGCTCCCCCAGGCCAAACAGCTGGTGGCTTTTCCCTGCAGAGCAGTCCAGAAAAACAGCACAGGCATAGACTTTAAATTCTCTAAATACAGGGTCTTAACACTGTTGAAAGAATGGGTTCAGCCATCATCATTTAAAAATAGGCCCACTCTGTGCCAAGGCTGTGACAAGCTCAGGTTTGAGATGTCAGCTGAAGATGTATTGTAGAAAAATGAAGCCAGAGGAACAGAAAAGTTTTATATTCCGTAAGGGACCCCTGTTGATTCACACTTCCATATTAGCAGACCTACAAACAAACTGTGAAACTCAAATACACACTCATTTTTAGTCCTTAAAATAAAAATCTGTTAGTTTGTAAGGAGACAGCACAGCATTCAGAAAAGTGTTATTAAAACTCTGCATAGTTCCTCCAGAGAATGTGGTTAATACAATGAGTATGTGAGCAATAAATCCACACCCAAAAAGCATAAAAAAATTTGAGCAAAATAATTTAAAAGTTTACAAAGCAAAGAAAGTTTATCTAGCAAGGCTGCACACAACAATACTGAATTTCATACTCAGAAATTCTTCCAGCTCACAATTTTTTCAAGGTGTTTCAGCTCTGAGGACAGAAAAAAAGGCAGAAATGAGCTATGGCTTGTAGTCTCTTTTCCTGCAACTGTGTCTGAAAGCAAGAGGAGATTCCCTTCAAGATAGCTAAAGAAATTTTTCTTGTTTAAGAACAAACCTGTCAAGTCTGTGATTTTCTAATGAGAAATAAATTGACACAAAAATTGTTTTGCAAAACCATAAAAAAGAGCACAACTTTTTTGCATTTTAATTTGGATGCAGATACATTTTTTTCCCTTTGATTTTCTAAAAGAAGGTGTTTTTCTTAGCCAAAGTTATGAATTGTAACTTGAATATTTATATAATTTATGGGCATACATATGGAACTTAGGTAGAAACTTAGATGTAGTGAGCCATTATTTGATCTGGGACAGATCTATTTTAACCCCCCCCGTGATCTTCTCAGCCTCATAGCATTGCTCACTACTTAGAATGAAGTATCATCTTTAAACATTTCATATCAAGCAACACATATGCAAAGGAAAGCATCTTCTTATGCTGAACACCTCAGTAAAATGATACAAACCAAAAGTCAAAGGAGAATAGAGGGGACATAATACGCCCATATGAACAGGGACATCAGTGCAGAGGCAGGAATAAAGGCTGGTTTTCCCAGCTCACTGCAGAGTGTCCTCACTGTTCAGAACACAGAGCCTCCCAAGGTCTTTCTGCACAACGTGCAGTGCAGCGGGACTTGGACTTGACGTAGGAGTTTGGCTTGAAGGAAGCCTGTACTTTTCACAGCAATGGCCAATGAATAAAAGAACAAAAGAAACACTAGAAGGGCCACTTTGACCTTGAGTCTTTACTTATACTGTCAGTCATCCTCAACCCCTACAACTCTACAGCCTGTGGGAGGATTGAAACAGATTTCTCTCCAACATTTGTGGATCTGCCCTGCAAATAACCCAGTTTGTCATACAGAGCCTCTGGGGCAGGGATTTGCCTATTAGCAATAGTGTGCCCATCAGTCAGAAAGTTACCAGAGGCTGGAATGTGCATAGTCTTAGTCTCGTTTTATTTCTCTGATTGGATTACATACGGCCAGCTATAAAAATGCTTGTGGCTGGTACACATTACTGGCACAGCGGTGTCCTGGGCACAATAAAACCTGAAGTATTCCATTTCACATCAACATATGTTTTCAGTCAGGCCAGCTTAGTCTTTGGAATCAAAACCAGCCCCCTAGTCAATACACAAATACATGCTACTATGAATACAATAGCAATAACAGTAACATGCTTGTATCTGCCTTTCATACTGAAAATGAGTGAATGTCTACTGAAAAAGCTTTTACTCTATCATCAACAGGAAAACATATTCAGCACATTCTAGTATCAGCCTAACTCTGTGCTTTGGAAGGAGAAGTTGACGGAAGAAAAAGAAGAGATGGCAAAAAAACTGTACCTGTAAATTAATATTTGGACCTGGGCTAATAGGAAGAGTGGCTGTTGCAAGTGTGCGAGTGAGAAGCTGGTTAGGAGGATTGCTGCTAGGTGGATGTGTGGCCTTCCAGTAGGCTTCCAGATAGTCAGCAAGGTGCTCACAAGCATCTTCCAGCTGGTTCTCATCAAGAATTACATCGAACATTTCCTGATAAAGGAAAGGTTTTAGTGAGAATAATCAGCAGGTAAAGAGAGATCAGCTAGAGACATTGATCATGCTTTCCATTAATCAAAAATGAAACACATTTTTAGTACTTGTATTAAGATATTTTACCTTTTTTTGTGTTTTTCTGAATGCAGTTGATACAAAAGACCGTAATCATAACTAGAACTAATGTTTCACCTGCTAAAGCAAGGCTTGTGACTTCCACATAGTAATGAACAAACAGTCAAAGAAGACAGGAAGAAGCAGCTTGAACAAATCTTAAATATTCAGAAAGAAGGGATAAATACTGAAGGATTAACAATTGAAAAATATGGATTGGCAAGAAAGGGAATCAATCCCCCTAACAGAAAACTAAGGCAAACTGAGACCAATATCTAACAAGAGTAAGAATACAGATAATTCAGTTTCCAGTGTCATACAAATTTTAGGTAAGAGATTAGTCACACAGTCTAATTTTAGTCTTCTAAAGTTAGGAGGTGAGTTTCATCTATTTTCTCAGAAAGCATCTTTGAGGGCCTAAGCAGCTCTCCAACATTCTTCACTGACTTCTTGGGGACCTGAGCATTGTTTAACTGAGATGCCTGAACTTAAATAATGCAGACATTCCCTTCACTCAGCTCTGTAACTATGGCAAATTTTATCTGCAACTGAACTGTACTCCCATCTTCTGCTTTCTTACCCATACTCTTGACAGCCGAGTACGCAGGCAGCAATGCATGCCAGGATTGAAACACAGATGGGGTGTCATCACCTCCACTTTATAGGTGGAAATTGAGAGAATTTGCTACAGTGCACATCTGAAGAAGAACTGCAGAGCTGTCAGCTATGCAGTACCACCCAGCTCTTTGCCAAAACCCTGACCAGGAACATCAACAGTGGTGGGCCAAGCTGACAGATGTCCCAGAGGAGCTACTCAAACCATCAGCCTTACTCTAAACTACCAGAGATAAAGCACAGCTGCTAACAGGGTTCATTTTTAGACCAATAACGGCCTAAAAGTTATCAAGTAAAACAAATGTTCTGTATCAGCACATCCTAATAACCGATTGTGACTAGGACTGGTTTTCCCCTGCACCCTTGTGCAGAGCCTCAAGACCTCAGGAGGCCTTCTGCAAAAAGCAATAGTTAAATATGGCCAGAAGAGGGCAAACATTCCTGAAAATTATGTAATTAACCTCCTGCTTGAAAAGAAAGGCACCTTTCAGAGACAAGACATAAATTAACAGTAACTCACGGGAGGACACTGTGCCAGTTTATCAGCTGCCACCATCTGAACATTAAGGTGTTTGGCCTGAGATTTCCCTCGAGATTTTATCAACCTCTGTAAAACCTGTGAAAAATAAGGCATTAAAAAAAGTGAGCAGGCTCAGACTTAACATACATAGATAACCACTTAAAATGTTTACATTTGTTACTGCTCACATGAGCAGAGGAAATTCTTCCTTTGCTGGCTTCAAGAACATTTCTGATGTTCCCTCATCCAGAATGTGCCACTTTTCATTTACATCCAAATATCTCCTTTCCCTTACAAGCATTAAAAAGTTCTATTCCTGCTTTTTTTCTACGGCTTCTGGTTATATTTTTTCCTAAGTTGAATATTTTTAATTGACTTCCTGAGTTCTCTTCCCACAAATTCATTTTTCACTTTCAAATGCCTCTTCACAAGGTCTGTGCATTTTTTTTTTTGCACACAATGAAAGAGCATATTATGTTACATTTTAGCCATCAGTCTGATACTCATTCTGTGAAAATCATTATTTCATTTCCATATTATTTTGATTTAACAAACCATGAGCACTACTTATGTGATTGATACTAAAAGTGCAATCCCAGTTAAAAAACCCATTGGAGCTACAGCACCTTTTCCAAAATAGGTTTTGGTTAACACTAGAGCTCAGATACTTTTTTTTACTATTAATGCTTCACTATCCAAAGGGAAGCAATAACAATATATAGCTCTGAACCTAAATGGGGACACGTGATTTAAGGCCCAAAAAAAAACCCCTAAAAACACCCAGAAAACCTGAAACAGGAAGGTATCTAAAATATTTACCTTAGGAGAAGAAATCTTAACGTATACTATAATGGGAGCCAGAGAGGTTTTGCTCAGTTGAGCTGGGTGGTTAATGGTATCAGCATCAAGCACTACCAACTGCAGTGTCCTGGCTAATTCAAAGATCCGTTCAATTTCACTCTGAACTTCAGCTGCAAAGTAGAAAATTAGAGTTATGAAAATACTAAGAGGTGATTAGTTTTAAGAAATGTAACCTGTAGCAGACTGGTGTGTTGCTGCTCCTCTGCTTGCAGGAGCTGTTATCCGGCCCTGGCACAGTAGGGTAATGAATTCAGCGTTAATGAGAGCATTTCACCCCTGCTTTGCTGCCCTTGCAGGCACTGCCTGCCTCTCTCACCTCACCAATTCCTGCTGTTCCAGGCTGGACAGATACAGATAACACCTTCTTACATGACCCCAGACCGTGTATATAAGAAAAAGGGGTATGAAGCCTTGCTGCATCAAATGGCAACCTTACCTGCTACATGTAAATAATGTCAGTTCAGACTTCATACTTACCCAGTAACCAGCTGGCTCAAACTGGAGTGCCTGAGATAGGCATTAGGAAGTACTGTTTACTGTATTAGCAGAAACTGCTATTTCCCCATTTACTTCAACTTATCAAAGCTCTAGAAAGCATTTTTCTTCTACTGGCGTCAGAATGGTACCATGTTAAAAATTTGGCTATTATGTGTAACACACTTTTATAAGAGAAAATAACTGAATAATCCAAATAAGGCTATGGCATCCTCCTCACAATCCCAGGAGCAGTGGAAAGCTGATTTTCCCAGAGGAAAATAATATTTTCTTCTGGTAGTCATGCTCCCAGCTCCTCAGCCCCCTGTCTGATTGGCAGTACTTTCCAGGGCAAACCTCTCCAAGACAGATGGGCTGCATCCGCTTTCTCAGGCAGTGTAGAAACTGTCTTCATTCCCCAGTGAAACAAAACTACATCTTATAATAGCAAAATCATCTTTAAAATGAAATCACATTTTCCTGCTCAAATCTTGCTATCAGCTGATTCCACGGAGGAGTTAGAGAAGCTGGGTGATTTGTGCAAGTCTATAAAGAAAGTCATTGGGCCAGACAAGACTATTTCATATAGGTTTCCCTTTAAAGGTTGTGCACACTTCATGAACCAAAACCAGATTAGGTATCTAGCCCATTCAAAGAAAATATTAGAAGACAACCAACAGAGACTTAAAGGTCAAGAAGAGGTACCAAAAATTCAATAGAGAGTTTCTTGAAGTCACATTATCGGCCTTTTATCTATTATGCTGGCAAAAGCTTCACTTTTGCTTGAAAACACAACCTATCTGATCTGGCTAGATAGAGAGTCTTCTATATCAAATGGCCTCTTTCAAGAGATTTGAAGAGATTGATTTTCTCTATCTTAGAATAGCAACTGAATTAATCAAGTACTATAAAAAGGTTGCAAAATTTCCAAGAGAGGGTAACGCATCCCAGCTAGTATTTTGGTTTCAAATCAATACTGATTGCTATGGTCATTTTATAAACAAACTAACATCTAAACGGTCATCAGAAAATCTATATATTATATCGTTTATTGGAGGAGGTGGACACTGCTTTGGATTTATTAGAGATCACTTCCAACTGTTTGTGGTTATCTGCAGTTTTGGGTGAGCACATGCAATCAGTCTTTTACAGCAGTGAACACTGTGAGATGTGCACGGCGTGGTATGGAAAGCATCAATGCATGCTTTCCTGCTGGTCAATAAAAGCACTGTGGTCCTGCTGCTGTCTGAATTAGGACCACATTTTTAAAGACAAAACTTCTGATGGTTCTTGGCACATTCACAATTACATTTTCTACAACTTCATTGCACAGAGATACTGCTGAAATCACAGAATACCACTGTCTCAGGCTTTTAGTAGAATATAGTCAATAATCTATTCCTAATTTAATTTCAAATGACAACTAGAATAAACATATCAGAGATGATTTGTCACACTGTTCTGATGATGAGTTTGAATTGCTTTCCTGGAATTTAAAACCAGGCTCAACACTTTAGTCAGTATAACAATATTAGTTAATGTATCATTTTAAGACCATTCCAGACTGCTAAAAAACTTTTGGTTCAAGACAATTTATAACCAGCAAAATCTGTCTCTATGCCGTTGTATCATAATTTTGTCTACACCGCTGGAAGCACTTTTCTGCCAGCAGAGAACAAATCTTTGCGGACTAGATTTCCTGCTACACTTTTTGAAACCCCCTCTGCCAGGGCAGAGCATACCTTAGGCTATGTTCTATTGTGAAACACACTCAGGGCAATAACTGCAGGTAACTGTGGTTCTATGAACCAGCGGTTTCCACCTGAGTCTGAAGATGGAGAGAGATCTTTTTTTGTCAATTATAATGTATTTCAGTACTTATTTTTCTTAACTTTGGTATAGGAGAAAAGTTCAAGGAATTACACTGCATTATTGGTGAACTAATATATGTGCCTCTTCAGCCAAGAAAGGGTGGAGAAAATGCCACAGGGATAGCTGAAGAGGTCCAGATCTCCTGTTCCTTTCAGTACTTCTTCAGCTTCTTGAAAAAACTTTCATTTTGCTTGAAACCTGCTTTGAATTCTAACTTTACATCTAAGATTGTTGCAATTATTTACAAATAGCAGCGTCTCTTTTTAGATGACAAAGGCTTTATCCACTGCTACTGCTTTGGTTTTCATTTTTCTTTAGCAATAGCTCTCAAAACCCAAATTCTCTACCTGTAAAAATTCCTTAACAACAAGACATTCAACATGAATTTTCCCTTAGACTTTTGCCCAAAGTAAGCAAAGAACTCAAAAAGTCATGTGGGGATAGTAACACAAATGTCACTGGTAGTTAAAATAGGGAGCTGAGAACAGTGACAGTAGAGTATCTTCAAAGCAGCACAGTAATAGCTTTGCAATCTTCCCACCTCCATGAATACTATCTATTTATAATAATGTCCCTTCTTATGTACTGGAGAGGCATAAGAGTAAAGTTATAACACTGAACTCCAATAAATTGTATTTGCCAATCATAATGAAAGACATTAAAATAATTAGTACCAGTGTGACAAACATCATGAAATTCTGACAGCCCAGCTACAACATTCAAACCCAGAAATCAACTACCAAATTTTAAAGTGACCCTTACAATCTATTTTGAATGGTCTCCCTGGTAACCAGAAAGTGAACATATTTTAAATGACAGGAGCACTCAACTACTTATTCCGTACAATAAGGAGTCAGCTCTTAGATATCGCTCAGAGAACTTTAAATACAGCATATTTAAACTTACTACCAAGTATTAATTCCCAATACCACTACTGCACCTTGAACAGAAATGCAGTGCAACAAGAGGACAAGTAAATTGCTTATTCCATTATGGGAGCAGAAAAATATTCTTTACAGCAGTTGTTCCTGACATGTGAATTAAAGAAAAAATATTTTCCTGTCCACTACAATAATCTCACCTAAAATACAAGCAAAGATACAACAAGACTTCATTTTATCTCTGTCAATCCACTAATAATGCCATGGTACAGGAACATTCTCTGTGCTACACAGCTGGAGAAACACAACCCTCCTGCACCCACAGCAGCCAGGAGTCACCAGGACACTCAGCTTGGCAGAGAAGTAGCTACATCAGCAATTTGTTTCAGCAAGACCCTGATGAAATAGCAGTTCCATGACAGGGATGAGATGGAATATGGACATGCATCTAGCCTCCAAAGGCCCAAGTGAAGCATAAAATACTGCTTAGAGGCAGCAAAGAGATTTTCATCTACCCAAGGAACAGTGAAGTTCTCAGACCCTCACTGGGCACAATACAACTTTTGTCAGATATAACATTTAACCTTGTCTCCTGTCTATAGTATCGGTAGCTGTATTTTGTTCATTGAAACAGATATGTAAATTATGATTTCGACTGCAACAGGCAAAGAGAAAAAGCATTCTAGTTCTTTTAAGCTGGGCTCCTGATATTACAGACATGTGGAATGAAAAGAACACAACTCTATCAATGTATGCAATACAAAATGATTAGCAACACCTTAAACAAATGGCTTTGAAATAACTTTATAAATTAAGAAGAGCTATCAGTATCCATGATTTTTTTAATGCTAATTCTTTTATACAAACACAGTTACTTAGAAATAATTAACCATTACATTCTGCAAACATAATTAATGAGAAATTTAAGGCAACCTCAGGATTTCCATAACAAAGGTGAAAGAAAAAAAACGCTTTTTATCCCAGTGTCTTAAAACCATGTAGAGTGTCTTGCACAAAAAAACCTGCTAGAAATGAGTAAAGGTCATATCTGAAATCTAAGAAAATTAAAAAAGAAAACAAAAAAGGAAGTGATAATTATTGAGCTGTGCCCGCACAAGTCTCTATTAAGAACAAAATCATGAGCTTGACTGACAGAATCAAAATTTAAAATTTTAATTTGTGAGCATATGTGTGTACAGACATGCTTATATCGGGTGAAAAATCAACAGTGTCTCCATGGGGTACAGCTGTAAGCAGAATGCAGGCCACAGCAGGCTACCCCAGACTGCTCCAGGGATCTGTGCTCACTGGAGACAAAGCAGAGGGGCTGAGACACTACTGAGGTGAACCAATAAGCTACAAGGAGTTTAAGCACAGCAGAGGAAGCTAAGGAGAAACCCCACATGTATATAAGTGTTTCTCCTCATCTTCCTCTTTCCTCCCCTCAAGCAGCAATGCTGCTCTGGCAGGCAGGGAGGGACCAGGGAGCTCTGGCTGGGCAGTTTCCATCCCTTCCCCAGCCAGGGAGGTGCAGTCCCACAGTCTCCAGGCAGGATTACATGACCCACCTCACACCGTGGGGTGTGCCCGTGCTGGGGAGCAGAATGCTTTGTGCTTCTGCTCCAGCATATCCAGATAAGAAGGAAAAAATGTTGAAGAGCAAAAGCAAGAAGGAATAAATGCTTTAGCTTAGTCCTCAGGCAATAGGCCAAAAGATGCCTGGATTACAGGTGTTTAAATCAGATGCCTAACCTAAATGTAGCTTTGTGAATATACTTAGATTTCCCTGGTCTCCACCAAATACTTTAGCCACTAGCTTGTTACGTAAAAAGGGGAGGGGGGGAGTGGGAGGATGACAATATTTTCCAGGAAAAGTGGCTGCATGTGTTACTCATGCCTAACAGATGGGGCTCCTGCAAGGGATGAGGCAGAAAGGAGAGAAGCATGTCTGCTGCTCTGCTTGGAGCTCCTGTCTGGGCTCTGCTGAAGGGGAGCTTGGTGTGAGGGGCTGCAGGAAAGCAGGGTTTTCCTCCTCCTGCCTGCTGAGGCTCAGTTTAGGCAGAATTCAGCTGGCTTTTAATGCATACACACACGTCCAAGTGGTATTGATAGAAACAACGTCACGTTTGGAAACCTCAACATAACCAAGATGTATTTATAATGGACTAACATCTCCTGAAATGCAGCACTGTAATTCTGTGAAAATATGAAACAGATAGTGTCATTTAAAAATACTAAATAGCACATACAAATGCCTACTTCCTGCCTCAATTCTCCGGGCTAGCAAAACAATAGCATTCACGGAATGATGCTTCTTATGCCAAGTTTAAAGTGGAAGTAAATTTTAATGGCCTAAGAATGGAAAAGATTGAAAGCAGCAGTAACACAAGTGGCTGAGCACTGCACAAGGGTGCACTGAAATGACTGTGCCAGGAAGAACCACAGCAGCTCCAGAAGGTGCCATGCAGCAGCACTCCTATCATTAAGCTCCCCTACACTCTGTTAAGGAGTAATTGGGATAGGAAAACTGGGCAAAGAAGCAGTCTAACATTTATTTTGTTCAGTGGACCAAGAAGGTGTCTCTGCACAGTTCAGAATGGTTATCATCACGTCAGGCTGGCTATAACTTGGGTATTTCTGCACCATGCCTCATTACTCAGTGCAGTGCTATAGGCTTTTACAGGTCTGGTCCTACATAGGCACTGAGAAAGTGTTCCCTAGGTCTGTTGTTTTCTTCAGAAAGTAACATGAATAAAAATGTTCAGCTTTTCTCACAGACAGGCTGTGGAACTACTCCATCCCTGGCTATTCAGCCCTTCCTGCTGATGGAAGGCCACTCACAAAACGTTTGCGTATTCACTGAGTGGGAGAGATACTGACTCTGCAGACTGATGCTCAGAGTGGGAGGCAAAACACATGGATTCCAGTTCCTTCTCCAGGGAAGGTTTCATTATTATGCAAAGTGCGTAAGACTCAGCAGGACCAACCAACAACCGTCCTAAAGGTGATCACAGCCCTGCCACGGTGATGGGAATGAGGAGTCCATGCCTCTCTTAGCAGAGAACAAACCTGAACCCAGACTTCTTTGCATTCTGGTTAAACAATACAAACCTTTAGTCTTGGATAAAATGGGGACATAGACACCAACTTTTAATCAGTTCCACCAGCCCAGGAGAAAGAAAAAAAAACCAAAAAACTGGATCGATTCAACCACCAGTGTGACTAGTTTTAAGGCAAGCAAACTGTACTCTTAAACAAATAGATAGGCGAATACAGTATTTTTAGCTAGTTAGCTAAGTGTCCTGTCTATTACACAGATATCAAAAACCCTAAAAATTATTCTAACACATTGCTACTCTAGTTTGTTTCTAGCACATATTTCTGGGCAGTATAATGAGAAAATATAAGGACAGGTTGCTGAGAGTTATCTCTAATTTACAGAAATCAAGAGTTCCTCCCCCCCCATATACCCTTTGAAAAGACTCAGAAAATTTCAATAAAATGCCTTACCTATACTGTATGAAAACCTTATTTGCAGTTAGAATATTGGAAAGCTAGCACCAAACTTCTAATACAGAACTACCTAAAGAATTCATTAGGGAAACTTAGATGTTAAAATTAAGGCTTATCCAGCAGGATAGAAGAGCGTTTTAGGTCATGTGAGACTGATAAATTATAACAAGTTCACTAACTTCATGCTACTTCCCCATTTGTGGGCAAAAAGAAGTATAGCTGCATTACATGATGCAGCAGTTCTTAGCTGCTATTTAACTGCATTCTGGTTCAAGGCACATTCAGGTTTACCAGGTTCATTAATTTAACAGCAGAGAAAGAGAGTTATGGATATTTGTCACAGCTATCTTGAAGATAAAATTATAATGGAACAATCAGGATCTTCTATAACACAATGAACACCTCTTTTATTTTCTTTTTTTAGATCTCAGAGATTTAGGGAAAGATATACTCTTGGTTAAGTCAAAATTTTGCATTCCTGTTCCTTGGCCTCTGTAAGTAATGAAGGATTTTCATGAGGCACTCTTTTGTCTTTGATTTATAGTTGAGGAAGCCTTTACTTGAAACTTATCATATAGCACAACTGTCATTAAATTACCAGACACGGAGAATACATAGTAACATAATATATGTGTATATAATACATATATATATATATATATATGTATAAAATATATACACACACATGTATATAAAAATAAATTGTTACCATAGTTTCAAGCATTCAACTGGCTTCTCACACAAATATCAAGGGGAAAAAAAACCCCACAAGGATGAAATTTGCACAGGTAATCCACTACAATTTCTTCAAGCATTTATGGTTCATTTTCAGAAGACAAAACTTTGAGGTATCGACCTAATGATGTGAATGGAAGCTCTGTACACTTTGTATAGTGAGAGAGAGCCTTCCAAAGGTAGGTGCTCAATTGCACATGCAAACTGGGTGCATGTAATGCCTCACAGGTTACTGCATTTGCACATGGAAAGCAAACAAACAGATTCCCAGGCACGTGACTGCAATCGATTTACCATAAACACAATGACACATTTCACATCCACGGCCACACATCCGTGTCAGAACACACAGATTAGGTGCACGCATCTCAAAAATTCTCAATGGGATACCTAATCTGTAGCGTTTACTTGTCAATGTCAACTTTATATTTAGAATTACTTGAAAGCAAATAATGAAACTCAGCAAGGTTTTCTAAAAGAAAGTCTTAACAACATGATACAGGATCTGCTTTTGTCTGTCAGTGAGCCAGATGCAAGAAACACACGGTGGTTCTGTGAGGTACAATAAAGCACTGAACACAAAACAGCAGGAAAAGTAATTGCAAGCTTGTATACATACCTAAAACATCTGGAAAGGGAGAGCATTAATGAAGCAAAGAATGGAAAAAGCCAACACAATCAGGTTTTGTACAAAGCATACAGCATGAGGTAAGGTTATAACAAATGTAACATACACAGAAAAAGGTTGGGGTTCTTTTGACAACGAAATGCAGCAAAAGCACAAAGCTGGTTCAGTTTTTGCAAATGGCATGTGTCCATATGAGAATTTAACTAAGCAAATTGGGGCTGATTTCAGGTGAGTAAGATTTAACCTTGGAAAACCTTATTGGAGAAAAAATCTGTTCAAAATTACAGGTTTCTTCTAGGCTTTTAAAGAAATTTGCCCTTTCTTCAATTTAGTTCTAACATTTCACGTGTTAAAACGTAGCAATATTGACAAGCAAACATTTATTTTTACATCAAGACAAGCTTAATTAGAGAAGAATAAGACTGTATTATCCACCTAAATCCTTATGAGCTGGACACTATTTTAAAAAAGTTACTGAGAACATTAGTTTTATACCAGATATTCAGTGGCAGCATTGGTTTCCAATGAGTCAAATCCCAAGTCTATTTTTAACTGATTCCATTACAAAAGCAAACTGTCAGTCAATAGGTGTGTGTAGCATTACCAGCTGATTGAGACTCCCTTATAATCCTGTAAATCCAGTTCCTCATGGCTATTCCTATTCCTGATTATCATACTGTATGTCTCTTTGAAATTTATTCTGGGTTGGTTATCTATTAAATCATTCCAAAGAATGGTGCTCACTTCACTGTTTTCTGTGCTATGCACAACATTGCAGACCTGTATTGGGTGATAAGGTAAGAGGTCTCAAAAAGAGGTACATTTATTTCCCAGAAAAAAAGTATTTGGTATTATTATATCAAGCACAGTACCTTTGTAATTGATTACTACCTTAAGTAATTGATGGAACACTTATTAAAATAATAGTTAAAAAACAACAATATATTTTCAGAAGTCTAAGAAATAGCCTTCTCTGCTGCAGTTACAATTGCTGCTCACCAGTGTGATCATAAATGAGGGGTAGATCAGTGGCCAGGTTGCATGAGGTACCACTACACACAGGTTGGTGAGTAAAGAAATAGCCTCCATTGAATCTGGAAGGAAGGAGGGATTTGGACTAACATAAAGCAGTTTTGGGGAGAAGTATTTGCTGTATATACTGTATGGCAAATAAGAATTTTTAAATTATACCAGATGTACATATAAACTACATAGGTCTTCGTCCACATGCCAATGACTGCCCAAGGAGGAGTGATAAGAGAGCAACTCATCCTGTATCCCATAGCTGTGCAGCCAGGAGATCCTTTCAGAGCAAACCAAAACAAACTCTCTTTTTCCTTAACAAGAACAAATTTTTATTTTGATAAATATCAGTTTTAAATACCTAGGCCAAAACTAAGTCATTGTAGGTAGTCTGGGGGAAAATAAAAACCAACAAAAAAACCCAGCACAAATGTAGTGTTTACTGAAAATCTGTGATTTTTCTTTCCCACTCTCCCTTGCCCTGCCCCCACAGTGATGTGGGGAAAAGACCCTATTGTTTTCATTTTGTAGAAGGGAAAATGTAGGTAGAAAAAAAGTTCATTTTCCACGACTCCTAGCAGCCCTGCAGCAGATACTAGAAAAGAACTAACTTGATATGAGTCCTGAATTAATGATTTAGCTATGAAACTTATATTAGTAGAGAATACTATTGGCTGCAAAGCTAGTGCTGACAAACTGGGAAATGCCAAAAGAGGTCTCCTAAATCAAATCTTTTGCAATCTGTATTATAAGAGAGTACATTCAGTATTATATTATAAGTTGTTCCTTTAGGGCTGCTGTCTCATTCAGTATGCAACTCCACACACTGTCAACTGATAAGAAGCCATTGAATCATTTACTTTCTCTTCATTGTCAAATACGTGTTTCACATCTCATTTAGAACACATGGCTCTAATCTTTCTCTGAAAACAGAATTAATAAAATATTTATGGGCTATTTTGTGGAGCTGACTGTGGTGGTATATGCAATAAAATGATTTTTCCCTTTGAAATATCCCAGTTAGGTGAGAATCTGGAATTATTAGTATATTCCGGTGACAAAAGTTGAATTAGAAAGAATAATCACAAGTTATGAATAATTCGGGGGGATAAATTTTCAGAAATATAATGTCTGATTCTTCAGAGTAATTACCAATAGAAATTACATACAGAATAGAAATATGGAAGCCATCCTACAGGAAATCCTGATTCCTGGGGATTCTTTCTTCCAAAATGGAACATAACCTTGAAGCTTCTTTTAGAAGTCAATACTAAGACTCAGAACATTCCCGATGCTGCTCTGTACTGTCAGTAAAGAATATCAGTACTGATCTGAGAGAAGGAAAAAGTTCTTTGAGCTAGGCTGGGAATGAAATACATGTATATATATAAGTATACAGCATACATACCTAAAGATACTAAAAAGCTGCACAGTTCGCCTTCTTATCACTTCCTAACTTTTATTTTGCACTACTTGAATTTTTAAACCTAATAATACTCTTTTAATAGGATATTTTAACAGGATTTTCTTGTCTTATAGCAAATTCATCACACAAACTGAAAAAAAAATTCTACTATATAGTGCAATATTGCCACTCACCTCTTCTACTTCAGCCAATACTCACAGCAGTGGAATGTTGTCATCTTTGTGAACCACTGCTAGGAGAGGCCACCTACCAGCAGACTACAATGATGTGTTCTGATTCTGTCTCTTATTTCTGCCTTGAGGTACATTGCAGGTAGCAAGGGAACAGGCTGTAACATGCCTTGTACTTTCTTCTTTTGCCTTCACAAGGGTTTTCCCACTGACTTACAAAAGCAGTTACCTTTTCTGACAGTTTATTTTATTTTCTCTCATCTCAGTTTTCCTCCCAACACTGCTGTCACATCACTTCCCTCCCTGACTTCCTGTCTGGTTTCTGTCCTCTCATGGTTTATCCCACAGACCTGGAGGTGCTGGATCAGTGGGTCCCAACTACTTCTCCATAAGTCCAAACTTTTCCATAATGGATTTTCACTACTTGCCTTCCTGCCTTAGCCTGGCCAGCCACCTTTTCCTCCAGGCAAGCATCTTTAAAGTAAACAACTTTTTATACCATTCTCCATGCTGCACAGCAAAGGAGGGATTGCAGGTTGGAAGATGAGCATCTTTTCACCTCAGTTCTGCTTGGCTGCCCTGATTCAGGCTGTTGGGAGCAGGTTCCCCTCAGCATCATTGCTGGTCCATGCCAAGGAAAGCTGAGACTTCAAGCAATTCAGATGCAAAGCTTGGCATGTGTTGATGGCAGCTTCCAATAATTTGGTCATGTTTTCTCATTGTTTTCATAAAATTGCCAAGAAACACATAATTGAAATTTTGTTCAATTCACTACCAAATTTCAAAACTTGCTAGATTACTGGAACAATAATACAGATTCTGAAAGAAAAGGGTTTGATAATATTTTAGAATATGTAAAGTTAATTTTTGCCATAACTTTACTGCTAGAGTGACCCAGTTTGCTCTGGTCAAAGATCTTTGAAATTATTTTATAAATAATTTAATTTTTAGAACAATCATAAACAACTGAAATCCTGATATGTGGCAGGAAATTTTAGTTAATAATAGGCCCCTTACAAAAACTAGAGAGGCACATCTACCTATCTATCCATGTATTTGCATATATACATAATCACTGAAATCTTTTGGATGTCTCAAACTGAGATTCTGCCAGAACTTCCATTTTAAATATCTCTATCTAAAAAAGTAGCTTGACACAAAGAGAAAATGCTTATGCTCTCAAGAGTACAGTTCTACATGAGATAAAGGTGTACAAGATTGAGCAGCATTTAATTTTTATTGATTTTTTTCCTATATAGATTTTTGTGATAGATGTTTCACACAAATGAGAATATTTTAGCATGTGGAATGAATGATATGCTTTTACTGCTGCATGTATTTGTAGAGTATTGCAAAATTGCCTAAGCTTTGCTGATGAGGCTGGAAACTTAATCATCATGATTCTGTTTGTTCCATGACTGGCTGACCTCCATAATTATTACCAATTTTCAGTCCTACTCAAAATAAGTGACACTTTATCTTTTCATCAGATTATTAAACAGACTTTGGTGACAAGAATGAAATTCACACAGAAGAATATTCTGTGTATAAACATATTAATTATGTTTTCACAGTAAATTACATTTTGATATTTGAAAACACCTAACATATGACACACTTAAAAGTTACAGACCACTTTCAAGCAATAATTCACAGCTTCCTGAAAGCAAAGGTTTTATGAAACAAATTTTCAAGAAAGGGAAGTCAAAATTTTTAGGGCAGAGAAGCTTATTCTGAAAATTACTACTCTATTAGGCAAGTGCTAAATATTCAATCCCAGTTCAGGTGTTGGAAATTTTTTTTGTTGCAGAATTGGTAAGAACTTATTTAATAGGATGAATAAAACTTCTTTCTGGTTCCACAAAATTTAAGATTTGACAAGATGCAATGCTGTGTTCAGGGAAAACCAATCTTTAAGAGGAACCTGCAGCTATGTAAACATAAAAACATGTCTGGAGCATTCTTCTGTGATCTAGCAAGTTCCTCCTTTTTTGGTCTTTGATGGGGCACTTGCACAGGGTTTGTTATGGGACTTTTGTCCCATATCTCAGCCAAGCCTTACATGAGTGGGTAGACTCCTGGCAGGATTTATCTTAGATCATAGAATTGTTTGGATGGGAAGAACAGTTTTGGATCATCTCGGTCTAACCCCCTGCCATGAACAGGGAACCTTCCACTAGACCTCTTGGCTGTCTCCAGGTGTCTACACAGGGAATGCTCCAGTGACAGCAGCAGAGTCCTTCACAGAGGAAAGGCAAAGGCACTCAGGAATTAAGACTCACCACCTTTACCTCCTAGCTCTAAGGACACTTTGGGATGGGAAGCTCCAGTGCAGCCACCTGTACTGTAGATGGTTACATTTAATTACAGCTTCCCAGCTAAGCTTATTTCTTTCTGGGTAATAAATGTTTAATTATTGATACAACTGGACAAGCTTCAGTACAAAAAGACTCATGTAAGATGACAGATATGTAGGCTATAAATATAGCTATACAATTTTTAAAAAACATCTCCCTTTTTGCATCTTTCCTTTTTTTGTACCAGTTAGTTTAAGTAGATATAAAATTCATAAAATGTGTACTTCAATAATCTTTTCAGGCTTTATATCAGTAGCTATCACTACTAGTAATCTTATAAAAAATAATGCATAATATCAATAATACCCATATAATTCCAAGTATTTGAAAACCGTCACTTCTATTAATCAGAAGAACATGTCTCCAGATTTTACATGGATGGCTGCTTCTACCCACTAAGGCAAACAGCAAAACATGAAAACTGAGCATGAGCATAAGCAAAATAAAACAAAATCAGCACCATAGGAAGTTTAATCACTGATAGTGATTTTAAAATGATCTCTGGTGTCAGGATTTCTGAATTATGGGAATTGTGATTTCCTCACAGCAGAGAGAAGGCTATTTTTAGCTTACACATAGGAAATGAGAGTATCACACTTCACAGCAGTTTGTAGATAGCATCATCACAGGTACTTACCTAGGCTTGATCTCGTGTTAGATCGCTCTATTATCGCGTGCTTACTGGGATTGTTTAACACCGAGCGTTTGGCAAGAGAGATGTCTGCTGTGACTCGTGTAATTGATATACTGAAACAGAAATACAGCAAAATAGTTCTGAACGTTATTTGTCTTTCAGGGATGCGGGGAGAATTCTCCTTTAACACTAGGAGATGACTAAGACTACAGGAAAGTAAGTTCTTAGCAGCACAGTATGCTTCACCCAACGTGAACAGAGAAAAAACTTATCTAACTTAATACTGCTACAATTACTACTGATAAATCATCCTCCTACACGTGCCTGGCGAGAGGGCAGGCAGGAGGAGGTCAGGGATTGCTGCAGAAGATGGGACTTCCCTGGGTTTGCAGGTCTGATGAGGATCTGACTGTGCACCAGTATCCCCAGTATGAACAGGCTGGGTTCTCCTTTCCCTGACTTCTTGAACAGTTCTGAATGACAACCTGGCTTACTTTTGCCATACCTATAAGACATATAGGGATATGCAGAATTAAATGGAAAAGGTAAAGCCTAGCAGGGAAATTAGTCTAGCAATGTAACTCGGGGGTTTTTTGTTTGTTTTAGTTTGGGGTTTTTTGGTTTTTTTTGTTGTTCGGTTTACTATAGTGTGTTTCTCTAACAGAGTTCAAGAGCTACCTATAATTTTCCAGAAAGATTCATGCTAGCAATACGCTAGCCACCTAAAAATGGGAACTGTAACTTGGAGAAGCACATACTTGAAAAGTCTAGGTTGACTATCTGGCAGGCTCAGTTTTGTCTTTATGAAAAATTTGAGCCAAGAAAGAAGTGGTTACTTTCAGTTGTTTGCCTTGAGCTGCATATCCTTCTGCATATTCTTCCTAGGAAAACAGTTACTTTGGTTTGCATTGCACCCTTAAGTTCCTTTTAGAACTCTCTGGACTAATGAGGTTTAGAGGGCACATTTTTCCAGTGCTGAGAATTAAATCAGACTGGTGATATTCCCTTGTTCTTCCTTGTAGGATTTTACTTGCAATTTAAAAGAGGAAATGGATTTGCTAAGAAGAGGGAGGGCTCCTCTCTAGCAAGCACAGTCAGATGCTGTTTGTTCATCAGAAATGTAATCAAATAGGCCATTTCCCAATGAACTCAACATGTGTATGCACACATCTAAGATCCTAAAAAATGTAACAGAGCAAGAAGTTAATATGAAAAAACAGAATTATGTGCACAGTATTGATTAGTAATATAATTTTGGAAATCAAGGCGTGATTTAACTAAAGCTAAAAACATAAGCAAAGATTGTGATTCTGGCACAGCTCCTCATGGATAATGCCTTAAAATTAAATCAAACGTATTTTGTGATACTTATTAGTTATCTTTATTTGCTAATGGAAGGGCAATACAAATTTTTATAGCTTTTTGTGTTTTCTCTGTTGATTTGGATTTTTTCCTGCCAGGCTTTCCTCCTACATGCAATAGAAAATTTTTGCCTTTTTAAATGCAGTTACGGTATATTGAACATCGATAGATTTATCAGTCTGTTTATCTATGAATAATATTATTTTTTGTTTTATGATCTTTTACCACCTTTCTAAGGACATTTGAATGTCTTTGAGAAATGTCACATCAGGAAGACCAAGCCTGCTCTCAAAACAAAGGGTGTGTATGCCCATGTTGCAAAACAACTGCAACAAGAGCAGGGACAGCAGTGTGGCAGCTGAAAGCAGCAGCATGAATCTGAGAATCTCTGGTGCAATTTATTCAGGACCCTAAGTAATGATTCAGATTTCTACTGAACTATGGGATGCTTCAAATCTACTACTATAGACATCAATTTTACTTGGTGTATTTGTGGATTCACCCTGTCACAGTTGGATCTACAACTGAAAATATGACACATTCTAAAATACCTAAAGACATAAAGATGCAATAATTTTCTTCTGCTTGCAACAAATGTTTGGTAAACCTCCAATTCTGTAGGTGTGTATCTAGGATTTGAAAACCCTGACTAATATAAAGAGGGATTACTAAAGTGGTTAGGAACTGACATCATTATTCTGTCTGAGAAAATCCACCAGCCTAAGTCACAATGCCTGCTATTTTAAAGAACTGAAAGTATTGACAGCAGTAGAACACACAGAATAGTGTTACAGATCTGTCCACTTCCAAACTAGATTGAACATTCTTTGAAGTTACAGGTATTATTACAAGATCTTCCTGTATACATATTAATACATATTAATCTGGAAATTTGATCCAATACTAATATAATCATGTCTGAAGAATGCATCTGATATCTCTGCTCCATGGGTCTGTGATGCTGGAGTTACAGATAATGCTACTGCTTTTATATACAGACTGCCATTTGACATCTGTACCACAGCAATGCCTGAAGGCTCAAATTCAAATCCCACTGGACCTTGCCTAGTGTGCTGCATCCACTGTGATCAGAACCGAGCGAGGGCAATCGTTCTGTTACCAAGGGTGACTGTATTTCAACAAGGTGGGGGACTGCCCCACCCCTTCATCCCAGACCTTTTGAAACTTCCCACTATAGAGCTCAGAACTACTGTCAAACCAGGCTCCTATCTTGAGGGATCAAAAGTTTGACAATCCCATACACCAGACAGTCTGAATCCCGTAACACTCTCTCCAAGCTGGATGCCAAGTAAGGAAGTAGAGCTGAGGAGGAACTGTGGCTCTTGTCAGTTTGCTCAAAACCTGGGATGCATTGATATCACTTGAAAAATACTTAAAATAACTTTTTAATCTGTAGATAAATATCTACCAATTTGGAGTGTGAATGTCACAGTCATCAAAAAGAAGACATCCTTTTTCCCACTCTCAACAAATATATGCCCCAGAACACTTCCCACTGCAACACAGCCTCTGCATGCTCTGTCAAGGAAACTTCCAATCCACACTATAGTCCACTGATCAAGGAATTAGCTGTCATTCTTAATTTTTTCTGATGTTATTATTAAGAACCTGGTAGTACCCAAATGGAACCTGAAGTATATTTGCATTGTAAAGTACTTACCGCCCTTCGAATCTATGTTTTAAAAAATCAAATAATGCTTTTTGCATCATATCTGTTACCTAGAAGGAAAGAAACAACAAATTAATAACCACATAGGAAATTCGTAACACTTAATGCTAATAATATTATATAATAAAGCTGACAGTAAATCTTGTATGCGAACGACAAGATTGGAATGCAATTTATTCTTAATCTCAATTCTGAAATGAAGTAAAATACAAATAAACAGCTATTCAATAGGAGTAAAAACTGTCTGATGCTTGCCTATTTTATAAATTACCAAATACAAATGAAGCATAGTATTTTGGCAAAAATGAAACCATTCACAGCAATCAATTACCTCATATCCCTTCAGAGAAGGCCCCACTAAAACTACTGGTCGCATAGAAGGCACTACATCATAGGGAGGGATGTGCTCTGTCTGCAAAACAGAAAAGGTTTTCAGCACCACAGCACCTACAGAAAGCCTTATACATTCTTTACGATATTAGGAACTCAGAATTTCCAGTGATGTCACAGGAATCTCATATTCATTACCAAACTGGTAGCATAAGGTATGGACATAAGAGGTTCAGGGATTTCTTTTGAAAAAACTTTTCTTTGACTTTAAGGTTTCCTACTGTTTTCATATTTACTCTGCATAGTTAAAAACTCTTCTTCTGGATCATGCACATTTTCCACTGAACAATTCCTAACTGGTAAACTGAAAAGGTTATTGCCAAAAACTAATCAGTTGAAATGGTTAATTCTACAGCTGTAACATCTGTTTTCAACAGGAAGTTTTATACAGGAAATTATGAAAGAGAAAAATAAAACAAAAGGGGATGAGAAAAACATATTGTTTCTTTTATTTTAATGTTCAGATCTGCACACTGCTTGTGACATCACTGCAAATTCCCATGGCAGCATTCAGTCTGACGTCCACATTTGCACCCGCAATTCAATCGCAAATGAAATCAAAATAATGACTGATCAAGTTAGTATTTCTAGAAAATTGTCATAAGCAGAGCTTGGGATAGCATTTCTTCCACTTTGGGAAGTTCTTGTCACCACCCAAGAATGGATTCTGGTAGTACCATATTTACCAAAATACTAACTGATGTATCATGCACAGTTTCTAAAAAAGTATTTTAACATACAAAGATAAAAAGATTGCCTCCTTTTAAGGATCGCAAAATTTTATATTGTTATCACAATACAATATAAAAAAATTAAACTCTTGGGGTTGGTATTTTTTCTTCTTTAGTAAGTGGCTGTTCAATATATATCACAAAAATGAGGTCTTACCAGAAAGAGTTTTTTGTTCATAAGAAAGGTTTTGGTTTATCTTTGTCTTGGGAAAAAAAGACTGAAATCCAAACCCAGAAATGTGTGGGTGTTATGGAAAAAGAAATGCCAGATCTATTTTTCAATGCTTACATAGTACAAATACATCAGTCAAGATCACAGAATACAGACATTGTTCATTGTTCCAGAGCTCAATGTATCCCAAGGTGTTTTGCAATAACATTAAAAAAGTATATACATTCCAAAACACAAACCCACAAAGACAGACATTAATACAGTGACAGCACACAATGCTACACAAGCAGCAGTCTAAAGCAGTCTAAAACAGTCTAAAACACAGAAAATATTTTTGAATGTCCCTCAAAGTAATTTATTTTTTGTTACCTGTAGTTTCACAAGATAATTAGGAACATGAGAATGAATACCAGTGCCCAAGGCATCAAAAGCATGTGAAATGAATTTATTTTTCACAGTACAGAATCTGACTCAACACGTTTCAAAGCAAACCCCTGCAATTAGGCTGGGCCTGTATCCAAAAGCTGCCCTCCACTGTTCTTGCTAACATTTTAAATAATCTGATAAGCGTATTTGAGACAGATTCGAAGAAAATTCATTACAGTTGGGCAAGTGCTTTTAGCATGAGTGCCCTGATGCAACAAATATTTGTCTTAATGTGGCTGACTTAAGCAAAGGCATTCATGCTAGAAGGTAACCAGCTATTTGACAATCAGGGCAAGCACAGAAATTACCTTATTTGATGGAATATGGGGTATTTTTACAATCTGTTCTGTTGCAATGGGCATTTTTTTTTCTCTAATCTTTACAGCTTGAAACAGTGAAGCTGTCAGCAGAAAACTGAGTAGAAGTTATCTAATGGAAGCACTAAAGTTCTTTAATTTTGCCGTAGAGAATCCAATAGTTTCTAAGAGACTGGCAATGAACTATACAGCTTTCATTGCAGATAACTCAGAATAAAAACTAGCAGTTTTGACCATATGGCTTTTACTCAGTGGTTTGACTATGTAGATTACTGTAGGATGGTCATCTAGTACTTACTCTAAGTGCCAGTATTAACCCCACTAACACTAGTAATGGTTCTGATATGTAAGAAAAGAGGCACCACAGAAAAATGTGGGACTAACCATCATCCAGGTATAAGGTGCTTCATCTAGAAGATGCATCTTTGAAAGATGCTTATGCACACAGCACCCATTAGATGTCAACCCATATTCCTTATAATTTTTATCTAACTAAAAATATGATTAAGTAAGAAATTACTCAGAAGTAAGAACCCACTGTTTATTTCCACACCAGGCTTAACAGACCACACTGAAGCCAACAGTAGTGACTTTGGAAATGAGAAGGATTCAATATATTTAAAAGAGTTCAAGAAAAGAGAGTCAGAAACAAAGATTTATTAATTAAACACAAGACCATCCACAGCAGGGACAACAATGTCACTTGGTACTGTTTAAGCACTATAACAGCCTGTTACTACCTGTAGATCTAAATGAGTGGTTAAAACCAGATGAATGAGAGCTTTGAAGACTAAAGATTTCAAAACAAAAAAGTCAAAATGTGGTGTTTCACTGCACAGTTTGGCTGCTACCTAATGTCTTGCTAACTTATTCCAGCAAAGGTCCTAGAAACATATTGCAGCTTTTTGCAATAGGATGCTAATTGCATAATTCTGTAGTTATCTGGGTTATCTATGGAGAGACACGGGCTCTCCTGGGAACCACCAGTACCATTTCCAATAGCTGAGATTCTAAAAAAGTCTCACTGATGGATGGCAAGAACATTTGGCTGATAATTTATACATGACAACAGGAAAAACTTGGAGTAAACTGTCAAAACAAGTCTGAGGTTTTCCATTGGTCTTGTGCACTTGCAGACTTTGTACTGAGTGAATTTTGCACTAAGTACAGAATAAATTAAAAATACAACAATTTCGACAATTTGTTTTCCAAGTCCAAACTGAGTATCTGATAGATTCCAATTATGATTTCACCAGACTGAGTAATAAAGAAAAAAACAAAAAAACTTGAGAAAGCTATAGAACGAATAAACATGCACTAGAGGTGCATTATAATGCTAAAATAATTGTCTCAAACACTTTTAAGTGTGTCCTACTATTCCATCAAAAAGGATAAGTACGTAGCAGAGTTTCACAGACACGCTGAACTTCTGCCTGTTTTCCTGTAATGAACCCTCTAACAGCTCAGCACATCTCTTCATCCTTAACTCTAGCACAGCTGCATTATTAATCTGGAGTCATAATGCTAATGATGCCAGTGGCAGGATAAACACAGGCAATGTCGATATAAACTTACCGATTTCTGCTTCTGCTTAGCTACAGCAGCATGGAAAAGAAACAAAGAACAACAAAGCATGCATGTTATTGGCTTGTCAGAGGACGCAGACAGTTAACGGGACTGGAAATGCGACGCAGTGCAGGTGAGCAGGAGGACAGATGGGAGCTTGGAAGTCACTGTTACCTTCTTAAAGAAGGGCATTCTTTTCTCTTTGGAGTGGGGTGATGTTACACTGTTTGCACTGGGTTTGGGGGGAGCGATGGTTTGCTGGAATATCATTTTCTTCTGCATCTAAGCCAGTGGCATCTATGTCTACAGCTACATACAGACAAACAATTCAGAATTATCAGGTGACAGGGAAAGTAAAGATAGGTTAAAAAGGAAATTGCAGGTAAAGAGAAATAAAACTGTCCAGAGTAAGAGATAAGTAAATAAATAAAAATTAGAAGTCAATCGGGAGAAAAAAACCACAATAAAACAAAGGGAAAAATCTAAAGGTTCAGTACATTAGGATGAGAAGACAGAAGGCAATCTGTGCCAGCTACTCTAACATTTACAAAACAGACCAATGGCCAAGTTTGTTGTTGTTACACCAGTGTAAATCTCAAGTATTCACTGGAATAGATAAGATTTCCACCAATGCAAACAAGAGAACTTGGTCAATAACATTTGGATTATTTTATAGCAATGACCACTAATTGAAAATGGGTATCATCAACTAAAATTTGAAATGTCACTACTACATCTATGGAAAATAAAGAAATAGAAGAAAAATCTCTTTTGAAGACAAAATCAACGAGATATTGGTACAATATCTACATTTATCTCAGGATGGACTACAATTGGCATTTTTAATCTCTTTAAATAAAAATGCATCGTACTCATAAGACACATTTAATAGGAATAATAAAGACAGATCTACTAATAGTGAAAACGAAAAAGAATAGATAGCAGAAGAAAGGAAATTTATCCCAGCTTGGCTCAGAGACATGGGTTCTATGTAAAGAGTGAGGACGTAGGCAGGGTAAAATGGAAGTGAATACAATAAACCATTGCTGTTCAATCTCTACGTGAAAAGAATATATGTGAAAAAATGCTTATAGCATAGCCATAAATTATTTACCCTTTTTAGCAAGTAAGTAATAACAGTTTTGACAAGAATCCTCAGACTCAGTAATGAATACACTTTCAGAATGCAAAACCGTATTTTCTTGAATGCTGAATACAACAGATACCTGCCAAATACATCTAAAACCAAACAAAACCAAACAAAACCTCTCTTATTTACAATGATCAAACCTGATCTTAAATAGCGATTTAAATTTTTCTTCAGAAAGCAAGAAGATGCACAAAAGTGAACCACAAATGTATACAACATCACCATCATGTGTGAAGATCTTTTCACCTCTCCACTCCCTCTGGTAACACGCACTTCTCTTGCCATGCCATTAGGTCAAACTGAGCCTAACCCTATGTAGATCTCTAAGCAGAATCGTTTGCATTGACTTTATCCAAACCTTTAATTAATCATTGCAAACTATTATGAAACCATCTTAGTGACCTGATTTTATCTGCTTCATGAGTGGGACATCAACTAATACAGTGGCATGTGCTATTAAATTATGTAACAAATAAATATTTCTGTCAAGCCTACGTGCAGCTACTGATTTAAGAGACACTTGGGGCAGCGATCTCTTTTGTCTGCATAAGGTACATTCTCCCATTTGAATTATCCACAGATCTAATGCCTTGATGCCTGTCATTCCCTGAGTTACTGTGCCTTTGAGCCTGCCCTTCCCAGGAAAAACCCAGTGAGTAGATCTGCATCGTGTTTCTATAATCCTGCTCCTAAAAACAGCCCCAGAAACCATGCAACATTTTCTTCTAGCAACACTGTTCCTTCATCCTCTTCACAAGTATAAAAAGAACATATTATCTTTTCTTGAATACAGGCCAGCACAGATGCTGTAAATCACTCATAGTAAGACACATTAAACCTCCTTTGCTTCTGTGTTCAACCAAAACTGTCAGGAAAGAAAAATCAGTTACCTTAAGCTTTTCCTGTAAGAAAGAAATGAAGAATTTCATCAGCTAGGTATCAATATCACCTTTTTTCATTCTCAGTCTTCACACTATGTAACATCTTCTGTGACAGTTCTTTTACTGCTAACTATCTTTAGTTCATTGGAGTTTTGTCAGTCATTTTCAGCATTATTCTTACCCAGTCTAGTGGCCCGTAAGGATAGTATGGACTGTTTACAATATCAATATTGATTATATAAATGGATATGAGCCTCCCCTTCATTTGTTTTTCACTGGTTCTTCATCTCGCTCATGAGTTTATTTCGTTTCGGTTTTTCTGTGGCAATATTTTATATAAAAAAAAACCCCATCCTTTACTCAGAGTAAAAAGATGAAATCAACTTATTCAGTTAGTATTCTTCACCTTATTAAATAATTGATGTATTTGTAATTGATTATACTTTCAAAGAGAGGTGATGTGGGAATAATAATTGAATTGTGCTTCAAATTTACTTGAATTCTTGTTTTAGTCACAAACTATGCCTCTTTCACTTCTCTTAGGATGTCTTAAGCAAAAAATTATTGTAGACTCAAAATCCTGTGATCACAGACTAAGGTAATGTGTAATATTCACACATATTTTCCAAATCTTCACTGTAACTGAATAAACTTTAACAGATTTCATTCTTTCTCCAGAAAAATGTGTTTCATGAAAGACATTGTCTGAAGAAAGAATTCAGAGCAATGAAAATTACAGGATGGGTAGCAATCAGTCAGCTGCTAAGCTAGGTGTTATCTGTGCTCTAAACTCTAAATTCTGTGCAACATTCTGGAAATACACGTACTGATCTTCAAGTGTTTTTTTTGATACCAAACAGTATTACAGCATTTCAGATGCTCTAACTATAAAATTACAACATAGGTCAGAGGACAATTTTGCTACAAAAATGCAGTTGTTGAAAAAGTTGGCCTTAACAGTAACCATGGCAGTTTAAAGCCATCAGAAAACAAAAGATAAAGGTGTATTCTACACACTTTTGATGGACTTATATATTTTTGTAAACTAATAAAATATTTTCAAAATAAAAGAGAAGTTAAACTGAGGTGGAATTTTGATAAGCAAACTGCAATTGTAATAAAGTTAGTTGTTACTAACAAATCCATGGTTTCACAAGACAGATATATTTTTCAATTAACTGAACCAAATTAAGCCACTACCATAATATCATCTAATTTTTCTGTCTCCCTTTGAAATGACCAAGTAAATACTTTAATATCTTCAGGCTCATTATAAGATGCCTGGTCTGTACACCAGACTCCATATAAATGAATATGATTGAAAAATCCATGTCTTACATAAGGCACTAGCAGCAGTCATTAATATTTTCAGTTATTTAAGATGGACATGAGAAGATAAAACATCCAGCAAAACAGCAGCTGAATTCAATAAAAATATTTTTTGTGATCTTCTGCTGTGCTTTTTTATGGAGCTAATGCCAGGATACTCACCAACTTGCCATACCTTGAGTCCAACCTAACTAAAGTTAAATCTGTATACTGATGCTCTAAGAACAAAATAGTACTTTTCAAAAAATTGTCAAAGGCAAAAAATATCCCAGAATTATGTGAAGCACATCCTCATGATCAGAATTGTGAAACTAAATGTTCCTGATGTTTTAAAATAATGCCTTTATTGATGCTACTGTAGAAACCTCTCTATTGCTGCTTTTTTTCCCCTGTACCAGAAAGTATTTGCTGCTCAGCAGGAGTGCTCAGACGAGACCAAACCTTGCACTATCCTACCGTACTGTAGTTTCACAGATCTATTTTGTTTTTTGTTACAAAACTCCATGGTAAAAGCAAAGAGGGAATTTTGTGCATTTACTGCCATATCATTGCCTGAATTTTCTGGCACTGACTCCATTACTTCAAACCTACCCAAACCAGCCTTATCTGGTAACACAGCACTCAGGTTTTACCTATGAAGAACGGGGAATAAGAAAAAGACGTCTAAAGGCACATGAATTTTAACAGATTAGAGTAATGAGTGAGTCTCTTTACTGAAGGGTTCACAACCTACTCACCAGATGATGGAGGCGTCGATTTTCTGGAACTAGGAACGATGTCACCCAAACTGGATGAAGAGTTTCCTCCTGATTTACTGGAGTAAAGTAATAAATTAGTTTGAAGTTCTGTATCTTTCTCAATATTTAATCTAGTTTAATTATTATCTGCCTTCTAAATGAGGTACTAGCTGTGAGACAAACAGTATTTCTGGCAGTGGTAAAAAACATACATCTCACACAAAATGTGTGTACATTTTGAGACCTCAGGAATGGCAAACATCCATCATACTCCTTATGTTGCTGTGCAATTCATTCTGCTGCTCTCACTTCCTCATGATCGTAATGCAATTCAGTTATTAATATGGCTACTGTTATATAATTATTAATATTACTACCTATTACTCTGAGTAATTCCTATGCCAGTGAGCATATCTGTTTCCTTTAACTGAGGAGTTACTGATAAATTCCTAATGAAGATGAGCCTGTGTTTGTCTATTATCTTTTCTATTTAATTACCATACAAATTCTTTTGCTTTCTCAATACAATATAGCACTTAAGACAAAGAAGTATCTGAAACAAATTTAAATCAGTCTAAGGTTTTGTCAAGTTCTGCTTTGTGAAAACCTATCCAAATTGTGATAATAAACAACAGTTCTAGTCTTTTTATTTCAGTTACCATGAGAAAAGCTCTGAAAAGATGTACCAAATGTTTTTTCACTCTTCCAATCTTCATGTGATAGTTTCCACTTTATCTTAAAATATTAATAAGCTCTAAATTAATGCATTTGTGGTGCAGGAAAATGTTATCTTCAGTGAGAATTTCTGGAGAGTGGAAGCCTCTATGATTTGGAAAGGAACCGAATCGCTGGGACAGATCTGGCTGTCCCAGAAGTGTCACTAGAGGAATAAGAAATTCAGCATCCTTCTGCTGAGGACAGCACTCTCAAGAGAGAGGCATTTCACAGCTGGAGAATGCAGTTGAGCACTGCACAACTACCGTGTCCTACTCTTGACATGCTCTGCCAACACTGCTGCCCTTCCTATGGAAATAGGAAGGCATTTCTGGCTTCCCAGATGGTTCCCAGCTCAAGGTCTACCCCACTCAAACACACCGGGAATATTTGCTTCCTTTATACTCAAAGGGAAAAAAGTGACATTTGCTTCCACAGGTGTTACAAGAAAACTACTTTATTAAAAATTCTGCAGTAAAGGTGATTTTATTCTATCTTGTAGTATTGCTCAGAACATCTAGAAGCAATCCTTTTCCTTATGTAATAATGGCTGCATTCAGAGGTAACAAACAACTTGACATGAAACTTCCATCATAAAATGCAGTACTCTTAAAAGCTGAATTTTAAGGAAATTAATTTGACAAGACTATTTTTCCCCTTAGTTGTTAGCTAACTAAAAGGCACTGGCTGTGGCTTACAAGTAAATTCATTGCAACGTTATCTCTAATTTCTAAAATGAACTTGAAACGTGTTTAGAAATAGCAAGATCATCAAAACTAAAAAATGCTACAGAATTTAGATAAATCAATTTTAAGTAAAAAAAATTATTAGCACACAGTAAATGCACTTACTGCAATGTATACTAGCAAATATTTTATGAAAAAAGTAAATCCTTTCAATTGTAGGCCACCACAGATCACCAATCTAAATATCTACTTATTCTTTCAAAGAGCAATGACAATAATAAGCTTATTAATTAACAACATAATTATTAAGGATATATGTGAGTGATACACAGCATCAATTTCCAAGTTCTGTCACAGACACCATTGCTATTATAAATGATTTCTTGCTCTTACCTGGAGTAGAATTTTCCTTGTTTTGCCTTTTGTTCATGCTGCAGCCTCATGTTTTCTAGTTTGACTGGGCTTGGTATGAATCCTATTTCACAGCCTTCTTTTACCAATCGTCCTATCCACCAGTCATTATTAAATTTCTACAGATTAAAAAAAAAAAAAAAAAGAAGTAACTAACATACTAAGAAATTACTGGATCTGGGATAACTTTGTTATTAGTTTTAATTTGCAGCTATGCTATTTTTTGTAATTCTTCCTTGCAGTTAATCACTCAGATATGTTCTTAAGGCAATGAAAATTGTGGTAATATTAAAAAATACATTAAAATAATTATTCCTTTCAAATTATTAAAATACACAGTCCTCAAGTGGAAACTTTCATAGACTTCAGGTTTCTCCCTGGTTTTTATTCTACCCATTTCACCATCTTTATTTTTTCTTGCTTCACAGTCTTCTCCTCTTGTACATGAGAGCTGCTTTTGTTCTCCCTTCACAGTTCCACTTGGTGGACACCAGAGACTTAGGATCTGCTCTCACCGACTGCTACATTTCTTATGACTCCGTAATAATCTATTTTTCCTATTCCATTTTGTTCAGTTCTCTATTTAAATTGAAAAATACAACTTCTGAAATTCCTCCACATCTCACTAAAATCTTCTGAAATTTGACTGACTTCTGCTGCTTATTTATACTCTACTGCAGATAGCTCATGTGATCTGCATCCTAAACTTACTATGATAGAGATCCACAGGAAACACATGTTTTTGGGTAACTAAAAAAACCTAACAATTACACAAATCCACCAGGTAGTCCAATTAACTGAATTTCATCCTATTAAATATGAGATATTGACTACACTAAGTCAATACCTTCATTCATACACACCCCCCACCATGTGTGGGGGAGGTTAGTTGTTTCACAGAGATCTATACAGCAGAACTATTTGCTTCTTCCATTCTTATTTATTCACCATTTTTGAAGGAGAACAGGTCACTCATACATGGGCCCCACACGCAATACTTTTGGTGTTCCATAGGAATAACTACCATCAAAAAAGAATTCTAGATAATTTGGAACATATATGAAACTTTAAGAGAATGTCTGAGTGTGAAGAAAGTAGCTTTCTTGAATCTGAAGCTATTAATGTAGCTACTATATGTGCATATTGAATTATATAATAAGTAGCTTTAACAAGTGTACAGTTAGGAATAAAACATATAAAACATGTGGGCTCCGCTAAAAAGAAATTAATTTTACCATCATTGGTAGATCATTGATACACAACCTAAATTGCAGTATTATCTTTCACTTTGGCAGTTCTAGAAATCTTGTGATGCTTGAGACCAATTGTAAGATATTCAGCTAACAAAAAATAGAGAACAAAATAAAAGCACTTTTAAGCTTATAATACATAAGAAGATCTATGATATTCATCCAATGGGATGCCTTTATGAGTAAGAATACCAGCATTTCATAGGGAGCTAATCTGGAATTGCAGTTTCTCAAAGCTGTATTAGACTGAAATGTACTATTAAAATTATTACCTTTCATTACCAAAGGCTAACTAAATCATTAACTTGGTAAAAGGAAGAGATAGATAATTAAAAACCACCATTAAATTAAAATCTGAACAGTCACTATTTTTGTCCTACAGTTCAACAGATTACTAGGCAAAAATATTAATTTTATTAAAAGCAGTAAAAATCCTAAATCCATAGGAATTTCTTCTTCATGAAGAAAGAAAAGTATGTGGAGTATGTGGAGTACACTTCTGCAAGGTCTCAAAGACAAATGTTGTGTCAGTATAGGAAGATTATAAGATATTTTTAAAGTGAATAATACCACACATAATACTTTTTTTTTTTTTTAATCTTAGTAGAGGTGTCCAGCTCTCAAGGTGCTGGCTGGGGTGAGTGATTCTTTGTAAGTCACCTGTGTTTGGAGTGCCAAGGGAAACACAGAAATTAATTAAACACAGAGCAAAATTATGGCCACGCATTAAAGCCTCAGAAGATTCATAAGCTACTATGATGCAGCACTTTCTCCATGCAGGAAGGAATCTGTCATCCTTATGTGCACTGAGTTTTAATGAATGTAACCCAATATTGAAGACAGATTTTGCTCATACTCAGTTGCTGCAGTACTTTTCACCACTGCCCATGTACATTTTGAACTGAGGTTGCTCTTGTCTGAGCCCTCTCAGCAGCACAAATTGGTGAGCAGCCCTTGCAGACAAGAGTAGGACAGCTTTGGTCCAGTATGGCATCATTATGCAGGCAAAAGCTACTGGAGATTAACTTAGTTTCTTTATTTCTAGCAACAAGTTGGGTATAAAATATATAAGCAACACTACATTTTATAGTCTGATATGATTTTTCTTTTAATTTGCATAAATAATTTAAGTTGCAAGAACATTTTAATCTGTTTTTCCACCCCTCAGTGCTACAAGTAGCCACAGGCAATGTAAGAACTCAGGAGAGCTAAGCTTCCTTTCAAGGTGTTTTTGGAGATCCAGAAAAGTCCAGGAGACTTTTCCTTCCTGATTTTCCCCCACATTTATGCACAACTGAGACTAGGTTGTGCTACAAAGAAAAATGTATAAAATATTAACAAAAAACTGCTAACCCTGTGTGTCTGGTTTATTTGGAAACAGGGAAACCCTTGATGTAAAGTCTGAGATTACCACTTCATTTGAAGTGCAGATGGAATAGATGACTACACAAAACCATTTGACCTAACCAAACTGAGCCGTATTTTCCAGTGCTTCAGGACTCACTGGAGAACACTGCTGGTTTTCTTTTTCCAGGACTCTGTGCCTGCTCATCTCTTCTTCTGTCACAAGACAGGGCAGAGCAATACTTTCACACTATCATCAGACAGAAAGCATATTTTCTTCACTATATGCAGTCTGAAACAAAATCATCCTCTTTTTCTGTGTTTAAGATATATGAAAAATTATGATCATTAGCCAAGTCTGTTTCATGTGTTTCCTTAGTCTCTGTCCACCTGTATTTCTCTCTCTGCATTAGGAATGTTTCTTTTTCCCCCAAGGCACCTGCACTAGCAGAATCATTGTGCATTATCAATCCTAACTACTGAGGGATTTTCTGATAGCCTAAAATGAGGCAAAGACATAATTTCAAATTCATGGCTAGGTTGCTCTCAACCTTAAACTAACTATTTATTTTCCTATAAATTTCCATATCCAGATGGGCCATTTGGAGACAAACCACAATGGAATATGACCAAAAACTGGGAAACCTTATAAAATGAAGGTGTTGTTCAAAAGGGTCTGCATGTGAAAGTTACCAAGTTATTTTTTTGGGGATTTTCTTGCAAGGAGCAGAGAAAGAAAACTACTTTTGGCATTTGAAACTGTAAAAATTTAAAATTTTCAAAACCAAACTGAAGGAAAAGAAAACCAATGCAGAGAATGCAAAGCACTTTTATTGACAGTTGCTCTTGTCCTGAAGCATCATTCAAGCTCTTCAGCATGCAACTGCTAACTAAATATTGTGCCAGGAAAGTAGCTTCAGTAAAAAAAAATGTGAGACCTGAGGATTTTGGGGTTAATTGAGATGCAGTCACACAAATAAAAGAGAAGCAACCTGTGGCTGCTGAATCACAACAAACCTTCACAGTACCAGATAAGAAAAAAACAAGAAATATTTCATCTTTGAATAGCCAGACATAGACATTTGAACCTATAAATAGCTTATTTTTACTAGACAAGAAAAGTACTTGCTTTCCGAACTTCATTTATTTGATTCTAAGAAATTTGTGCCATTGCTTCTACAAGAATAGCTTTTAAAAGAACATTCAATTCCTTATACACTGTTACCTTCTTTAAATAACATTTGTAAAGTGCTTTGGCAATGCGAAGTGTTATCAACATTGCAAAATAGTAGCACTATTACTCAAGTATTCCCTGAAGAGTGATTCACTTGCTTCTCTGGTTTTACTTACTTCTTTAACATGAAGGAAATCTTTAGCCTCAAATGAGATGGCCATTCCTGGGACTGGAACATCATCTTCATGAGCTGCACTGTACCCAACATTTGTCCGAACTGCAAATGCAACAGGTTTTGACTGCAAAATAAAAGATAAACATCATGAAGACTTCCCTTGCAAATACATACATATGTACAAACATAATACATCATGGGAGATGATTTCTGTACATCCTGCTCTTAAAATCACAAAAATTTCACAGAACTCTCAATGCATCCAAGCAAAACATAATGAAGACTTGCGTTTACTGACATTAGTTATTAATATCAGAACATTTCATAGATTACAGATTTTTAGTAGGTCATAGAGCTCTGAATTAATTTGAGGTAAATTGAATCAGTAATCCCAATTTATTTCGCAATCCATACAAAATTCCCAGCTTGCAGTTCTGCAGCAAGTTCTGTGTGGGGATGCCATAAGAGGTAGGTTTTCAAGAGCTACAAAACCTGAGCTCCATGGACAATGGGGCTGCAAAAGGCACTGCAAGGGAAGCATGGCACTGCACCAGCAGTGCTCCTTCCACATCTTTCTTATCTGGGCACCCATGTGCTGATCACCTCAGCATCATTCTAAGGCTGTATAGCCCTCACAGCCTCAGCCCCCAAGAACTGTTCAGGGAAATTGCAAATTTGGAGAAGAGGTGCCAGCAGTTGCCAGTGAGCCCTAAGCAAGTCATCTCACTGCACTCTGAGAGCAGAGCAATGTGCCTTGAGGTCACCATGGCATTCCCAAATCCCAGCCACAGAGAGGTCTCTTCATTCTCCTAATTCTTTCTGATGCTACTAGCTGACCTCAGTGAGTTAGAGGATTTTCCCAAGTTTTGTTTTCAAGATGCAGTTGTCAGAAGAGTCACAAAGAAACTCCACATCTGCACAGCTTCTCCTTCCCAGTACACCAGTGCTGAGCACCTCTCTGCACAGGTATGGTAAGAGAAGGTGCCATCCAGCTCAGCCCAGACTACAGCTACCAAGGGCTTCCCCTTCTCAAAGGTACAACCATTTTACAGGAGAACAGCATTTTTCCTGCTTTATTCTAGGCTAAACAACAGCTTGATCTTGCTCTCCCCACAGAGATTATCAGACAGTATCCCTAGGACCCACCACTGATCCATCCCAGGCTGGACCTTTAGCCCACCTTGTCACAACCAGATAAATTGTTAGAAGGGCATCCTGATGTGACCGCGTATTCATTATTACATTTCTGAAACTGGGCATTTATGAGAAAAATCATCCAAAACAAAAATTCAGTGATTTCTAAACATTAATTAAAAAATCTTGCAGTTGATACAATGGGAATGTCCACTTCCTAACAGCTGAAACTCCTATCTTAGTCATCTTCTCTATAATTTTAACGGTGTTACTTCCACTGTTACCCTGCATAAAAGATACCAAACTATTTCAGAACTAGTCATGCCACAAAAAAAGGAGTCACACAGGCACTGGTTCAGGGATATCATGTCTCTTCCTTAAAAATAGAAGATACCATAAATTACTAGGTTTAAATATTCATACAAAACCTCAAAAGTTTCCTGAATGTAAAATCTGCAGTCTAACAGAGTTGATGCTTTCTAAGCTATTACTAATTTCAACACACAGAACACAGATATGAATAAGCACTGAATTGTCAAATCTCCTAAGCAATACTTACCATCAAATAGTAGATAGTCAAACAAATCATTCACTGTTATTAAGAATGATAATTTTGTAACCGGTCATTGTAAAAACATATCATAGAAGAGGAATGGAAATATTAAGGAACAATCTGTGCCAGTCACTGATAGGAGGGATAGTATGTTTGCTTATCCATTCTCACATTGCTATATTCTCCAGCAAATACAAAAAAATTTGCTCAACCACTGTGAATTACTCCTAAAAGTAACAGTGGGTGAAAAACTTTAGGTTGACTAAAGACTTTAAAATCGTGGCCACCTTGCAACAAACAGGCATCTCCAGGAAGTTAATGTCCTTGACATACTTCTAGAATGATCTAAAATCTCCTGTTAGAAGACAACACCTGACCACCCAAGTAAAAGAATACAATGGAAACTATTCCCGAACTATTTTAACATGAAAGAGAAGTAGCAGGCAAAAGTTCTTTGTTGTTTTCTGCCATCAAAAAAAATAATGCAAAACTCTGAGCAGAAAAACAAAGCAGAACACAGAGCTACAGATATTCACAGAAACTGTATGTCCCATTTTAGATACTTGTCACACTGGTAGGAAGGGAGACAAAATTATCATGGGATTAGACTACAATAATTCATCTAATTGAATATTTAAAACTAATTAATTTATAGAAGTTAAATGCTAGCCTTTTTACATAAATAAATAATTCTGAAGGTTTCATAGCACTCTCAAATTAAGTACATTTCCTGAACTATATTGTCTTGAACTAAAAAAGCTCAGTTGTTATGCAATTATAGTCTTCAGTAAAAAAAAAAAAGACACATGTACATGTATATTTGAAAATGTATCTAGTATTTTCTTATATATCCTGCAGTTCTAAAATTAGACTGGGTCAAAACAGTTAAGCACTTGCTGTACATTTGCTAAATCTCCATGAAAATGGGATGGCAGTTTAGCACTCAGTTAATCCACAGGCTGGACTACAGGGACAGATGCTCCCAGATGTTAAACAGTTTAACATTTCATGTCTCTCCAGACAAATAAAGTAGCCTGGAAAAGTTCATTTATCTTCAAAATGAACACTTCCATCTTGCTTTTCTTTTTTCCTCCTGTAAAAGTACAACATTCGACCAGCTGAACAAACCCACAAGGAGAACAATCAGACCATGAACATTACCATCATCTCTACCACTAGGGCAGCAAGGAACACACTCTGGAGTGATGTTCTTCATGAACCAATTTGATATTCTGATATAAACTCAGAATATAAATCAACAAAATCTTATTCACCAACTGTTCAACCAACTTTGCCTGTACACTTTTGGTAACAGACATAAATTAAAGTGTATCTAGAGTAACCTTACTCAATTCTCTCTTTTTCTGTCTGGATCTCACCTCTTCCTTTACAAATTATAATTACTTTATTATCTTCATATGAACCCTCATTACTAATTCCATACTATTTACAGTATTATTATACTTTGCTACTTACATTTTCTTGTGTCATGATTAACTCATATTGAATGTAAACATGAGCATTTTCACCTTGTATCTGTCTTGGTCAATTTTTCAGTTTAAACAAGTTTGTGCCTGCTTGGTTAAATTTGTATTCAAGAAATCTTTCACTCAATTACAGAGCAAATAATTTAATCTGTTTAAGTAATGTACTCAAAACATGACAAGAACCTTTTTTTTCCTATAATTGATTTCAGATTTCTTAAGCAGTGCAATAAACTGGAAGAAGCCCCTGGGTATCCCAGCCAAGGAGGCAAATTTCCTGACATGGAATTTGCTCACAGAACAGGTCATCTCCTTCATGGCCACTAATTTTGGAATTGTTGCTTTATAATCGAAGTATCTCTTTTCCTCATCCCCTACTAGAATGCTGAAAAACTGATGAAAGTGTTCTCCAAACCATTTTTGTCTACACTCAGGCTTGATCTAGGATCTCTGATCCATCTCATTTCTTACTCCATTACATCATTCCCACAGCAGAGGCACCTCTATATTTACACCAATTCGAATGAAATCAGAATGCACCTTTATGAAGGCAACTCCAGCTAAGACAAGAACTGACTCAGAAAACGACTGCAGTTACCATTTTGACAAAATGCTTGTCAAAGTTGGTGTCTGCACTAAAGTTCAAAAAATGTGTCTCAAATAAATTCACTCCCTCCTTATTTCTACATAAAGCTATTTATCCTTCATCCTATCCACTTTTCACAGAGGCATGCAACCTTATCCCAAGAGCAAGGAATTATTCTTCTCTTGGGTAATGAATATAATGGGTGTCTCTCAAATCACTAACAAGTTTGCACTCATGAAAATTTAAAAAGTCACACCATTTCTTTCATCTGAGGGAAGGTGATTACTACAACTGAACTTTTCACTGTATTCTTAGCAGGCAGTAAATATGTCAGATGATGACCAATGTTCAGCACTGTTTTCACAGAGTAGCCCTGTAAATAGTATTTGTGCCATCAACAATATTAATACTCCACGTAGGATCAATAGCACTGTGATGGCCTAATAACCGCTGTGTTGAAAACATCTCACTTTATTTTGCCCTGCTAATGACATAGAGTCAAATGGATAAAGCAGAAGCAATTCAAAACCTGTATGTTTTACAGAATTACATGATTTTTATTACTATTGCAAAGAAATTTACAATTTCATGAATCCTATTCTGTCACAAAAGTAGCTTGAGAATGCAAATGCAAAAGTAATAAAAGAACTTTTCTATTTTACCTTTTTTACTTTGTACACTAATTTGTACACCCATTTCACAAGAAAGAAAAGTCAAATACACCTAAGAACACAAAATTTACAGGAAATTTTTGTCCTAAATGCTGATTATTCTGGAGCCTCATGACAGATAAGTAATTGCCCAATCTCTAACAATAGCATCTGCTCAGCAATCTCACTGCTAAGAAAGCGTCAACAATTCATGGACGTCTCAACAGAAAATTAGAGCCTTTACAGCTGCTGTCACTAAAAGCAGCCATCAGAAATATGACTTTCCAGCAAAGATCAGGCTTTCTTTTACAGCCATAGGTGTGTGTACCAAACAACCCTGGCAGGAAGTCAGAACCACAGAGTAACTGGGGTAGGAAGAAGCCTCTGTAGTCTCCCAGTCCAACCTCTAACCAAAAGAAGTCTGTTTGATCAGGCTGCTCATGGCTGTGTCCCAGTGAGTCTTGAACACCTCCAAAGACAGAACAAAACTCTCTCTGCACCTTGCTCCAGTATTTGACCACTGTGGTTGTGAAAAAAAAACATACAGGAGCTATGGTTCTCTCAAATATCAATGAGTGAGGAATGTATAAATCCACAATGGAAAACAAATACTTAGCTTAATAGTCCAGTACAAGCAAAATGAAGTGCTATTACAAGTAGAATTATATATTTTCCAGTTTTAATTGTAGTGGCCTAAAAAGAGGGTTTGTGCTGTATTCAGCACTTCCAATGAAGCGAAGAAGCTGAGAAGTACAGTGTGACAACAAAACACAGTAAAATTGTAGTTACTAAGTAGCAGCCTAAGTACAGTGATATAATGACGTCCAAACTCTTCTGAATTATAATGGCTTTGGACAGCACAGATCCCTTGAGAAAGATCTGGGAGAGAAGCAACTAAATACAAAATTATTTGATATGAGTATACTTTCCCATCTGTTTCCAAAATTAGGATAACGTGAACTATGTCCAGCCATTACCAGTGCTTTCTCTGCCACTTTACAAGGGGTTGGCTCACCGAATTCTTGCCTGGGACCCATCACAGCTGCTGCTCTCTGGTGCTGGATAGGAACGTCACCCTTCTGCCAGAGCAGCCTGCATAGACTGGTGTCTGTGGCATGAGCCCCCTGTGCCATCAGCCTCCCGCTAGGACTCGGCACGGCCTCTAAGGGCTGCTGCGTGGGAACTCAGATATTAAAGCTTAATTGTGACTTTCCTTAGGATTGAGGCCCACTGGGGACATTTTCTGCAGAAATCTTTGAGTCCTTTCAGTTCCTTGGAATCCCTCCTACAGCAATGCCTGCTCTCAGCGTCGAAGAGAAGGAAAATTTAACACATCCAGCTGGTACAAAAGAGAGACTGCCAGATCCATTTTTTCTTAACAATAGGTAGATTTCAGAGAATTTTTTTTTTTGTCCTCTAGTACTCTCCAGAGATACTTTTGTTACTATTTTAGCTCATCTTCACACACAGCTTGAAAGTCATGTTTCTTACTTCCTTTTGCGAAATCGTATTTTAATAGAGCCACCAAAGTCGGTTTACATTCAGCTCAGGAGGCAGCAAAGACTGAAATAGCTGTACTGACGCACACCAAGCTTTCTCATATGAGCAGGGTCTTTTTTTATTAGAGCATAATGCCAAAACTCAACGTTGGCCATGTGCTGTCTGCATGCAAGTGTGCCAGAAAGGTGGCTCTTCCCCACCACCCACTTGGGGAGTTAACGGGAACCGCTGGAAACCGGCACAGCTGAAAAAGTCTGTTTGTGCTTACTGAAAACATGCTTATTCTGGCAGCAAAAGCCAACAGATGAAAACTGTCATTTGCAATAAAAATACTGTGCTGGGATTTCAAGTTCTTTTTTCAATGTCACAATGAGGACATTTTATGCTTATGAGACATCTGAAGCTTATGAGACAGCATTTTAGCAGATCTTAGCTTTTTGGCTAAACTGAGGTTTACACAGAGAAAAGATTTGCAGTAAAATTTTCAGGTTCTTCACAAACAAAAATTTTCCATGAAAAAAAAATTCTATGACACAGCAAGCTAAAGTAAACACTCAATAAATCAGCAATGCAATGGCTAAGAATGTAGACTCTATTACCAAAAGCTCTTCTAAAAATGCTGCATCACTTATATTGTTTCTTAATTCAGTGTTATTCATGCAAGTTTTGTTGCTGGTTCCAATATTTGAATAATTCTGTACTTCATTTTTTCAATTGGATCAGAAAGTCTCTACAACTGCTGGAGCCAAAGGTTAATGCTTGTTAAAATGTTTCATTTTTTACATAATATTTTAAGCATGTTTTTCTAAGAAACGATGCTGAAAAATTCTTCCTTTATTCAAAACATAGATTTGGTAGCTAGACTGCTCTGTTTCCAGGAATTATACGGCTATATGTTCCAAGGATGATATTCTAGAGTCTGAAAAGCCAAATGTTCTATTAGCTCTTAACTCATGCACTGAACTAAAACTGAGAAGTTATGTGAGGATATGTTAAACACTACAGCTGCCTCAAGGCTCCTGCCCCTTTCAAATGATTACATTTTATGGCCATAGTTTACGTTACCTTATGCCTCACCTGGCTATTTATTGTTTATGTAGGTCTTGCACTACCTGAGATACTTTTCATTTTTAAATTAAAATGGAATCTGTACTGCAAGTCTCTCTGACAGCCTAGATACGGATTACAAAAACACAGAGCACACATATTCAAAGCTGTGGTAAATGAGTATTTGTTAAACTTGAAAGTTAAATATTCCAGACTTAGAAAGAGTGAAAATGAGGCTACCTTTAACTTAGGGGAATGGTGATGGTATCCTTAGCTTACACCTTCCTGTGTATAGTGTTATTATTCAACCATTAACTTCACAGTATTTTCTCCCACCTCAGCACTACAGAATCACAGCATCACAGAAGGCTGGGTAAGACCTCCAACATCACCGAGTCCAACATTTGGCCAAACACCACCTTGTCAACTAAACCACAGCAGTGAGTGCCAAGTCCAGGCACTTCCAGGAATGGCAACTCCAACACTTCCCTGCATAGCCTGTTCCAATGCCTGAGCACTTTCAGTTAAACAATTCTTGCTGATGTCCAACCTGAACCTCCCCGTCATCTCCTCTTGTCCTGTCCTGGTTGCCTGGGAGAAGAGACTGACCTCCTTTCAGGCAGCTGTGGAGAGCAACACATACTGTATCTTACTTGCATACAAGAGGACCTCTCCTTGCAAGAGACCAAGAATGTGTGAAACACAAGGAGCTCTCCATAGCATCCAGAAACCCTTCGGTGGATTTATTTTTGCCATCAAGTTCCCAGTTCAAAAGAGGAAAATCAAGATGATTTATCTCTTTTTAAAACGGCATGAAAGTTTTGCCTGTCTCTGTCCTCCAAGTATGGAGCTAATGCACCAATCCCATGACAACAAAGGAGAAACAAAACAATTAACAACTACTTGTTAAATATAATCAGATGACACAGTGAAATGTCTATAGCTTGATATATCTGCATAGGAAAGCCAGGATAGCACAAAACACTTTGAATCTGTCATTTTCTACCTTTGGAGCACCTGACATTGTTTACATGGTTGGTACATTTTTCTATTTAATTATGTGTGTATGTGCAATTTTCTATGTTTAATTAAAGCAAACAACAAAAGGATCATCCCGGCAATGTCTTTCTAGTGTCACACTGACATTTTCAAACACCATCAGTATGATTGAAATCTTTATATCCATTGCCAAAAACTCCTTGCAATTTCCAGTACAGAATTAACAGACTGCAAATGGTTTAATATTCTGTAAGATGCAGAGCACTAGAGCCAAGGCACACTTTGGCTCTGCTGTTCAAATATTTGCTGAAAGCAGAACAACTGTTAGACTTGGGAACCAGAGCTTTTTAAAGCAAAGCTAATGAGAAATGAACCTTTAACTAAAATTTTTAAATTTTATTTAAAAAAACAAAGTTTACATGAAGCCAATACAAAACATATAAACTATTAGGACAAATATCATAATTTTGGCAGAATAAGGCACACAAGTAAAGTAAATTCTACATCAGCAACTTCATCTCTTATAATTCTCCTGTATCTTATGTCTCCTGTATGTTGTCCTCCTTTTGTGCTTTGGGCAAAAGGGCAATTCTTGACTCTTCAGCCTGGCCACCACTGAGCCTTTGCACAGCTGGGAGATCAGACAGCACTAACCCTTCCCCTTCTCTTTGAAGGAAAGAGCTCCCAGAAGGTTCAGCACCAGCACAGCTGCTGCTGACCTGCATTTCTCCTGCCCCAGTACAGGAGGAGTCATGGCCTTGCTCATACGTTCTGGGGATGCCTTTCTGCCAGAAGAAAAATCCTCCAAAGATTTAGAATTAAGCTAGAGCAGTACTAGGGCTTCTCTGGCATAAGCCAGGAACCAGGAAGAACCATGCAGGGCAGAAGTCAACAAAAGGACAGCTTAAAAGCCAGGCTTTGGGCCATTCTGTGTCTGAGCTGTGCCAAAAGCAGTCCATCATCAGCACCTGAAGACTTGTGGGAGCTCTCATCTCACCCCTGTGCGAAAACATTCTCTCACACTAACAAGTTAAAATGGAATTACTTCTCTTTAATATTTCCTAATATTCTTATTTACTTTTCCTTCAGACATCTCATTTGTATTCCTTGCTCAGAGCACAAGATAAAATATGTTTCCTGGTGGGTGGATGAGATGCAAGAGTGAAGTGCTGTGATGATGATATCCTTACAGAATATATTATGCAGCTGGTGCACAGCTAGTCATCTAGCCAGAAGATGAAACATTAGCTGGCAATAAACCTCACTCTTATTATAGCCGTAGAACTGCTAAGGTTTAATTCCAGACTGGATGCAGCAAGAGATATTATAAAAACATGAAATAAAATGACACAGAACTGTAACAATTTTCTTGTTGTAAGAAAAGATACATGGCATCAAAATCAAAGATGCAGTAAGAATTCTAATTTGGGTTTCTAGACTTTTTAAATTTACTGTATTTTCCTTGGCTGAGTGGACTGAATTTTCTGTGAGTATGCAAGGACAGAATTCCTCAGGCTGAAGCAAAGCTAGTGGAGCAACCAGTGCTCAGTCTGACCAGGGCACCAACCCTGTATGATACAGCTGCCTGTGTGCACACAGATGTCTTCTCCACACACAGCAGGTAGAACACATACAAGTGTTTTATTCATAAGCAGCTACCATTTACACACTCAATATCACACAGGATTTTACATGCCTAAACCCGTTGCTGCAGCAGGTTCTCCTGCGAAGTGACTGCCACTGGCATGAGAATCAGCCCTTCTCCCCTCCAACCACCAAACTGCCTTGACTTTTTTTTTACAGAGGCTACTTTATATTAGAGAAATCCAAAATTTAGTTTCTTTCTTATTGCCACATATTGTTGAGGAGAGAGCACCCAGAGAAGGATGAGGACACTCAACAGGGGATTCCATCACTTCTTTCTCCATCTGGCCAAACAGAGTCTCTCCTTACCTTTTTTCCTCTTTTCCCCCTGTTTTTTTCTGATTTTCTCCATGAAGGCCCTATCCATATAAACAGGTGATGTACACTCTGCATCTGGTGGGGCAGTTGTGCACATGCCAGCAAGCCTCAACACCCTCTCTGCACCCATGCTTTTTTGCAATATAAAACATTACTGGACACCAAATACGGTTTCCTAATAAGCAACTAAAACTCTGCGTACATCTAAAGCTTTTAAAAGAACAGTTTAAAAATTCTGTATCTTTCCTCTAGTATCAAAATTATATAAAATCCATGGCTATACTCCAAGGAGATCTGTAATCCTTTCTGAATTGCTGGTAGTCAACCAGAAGCTTGTAAATGGCTTTATGGCACAACCCATGTGCACAAAGTGACACCAGGGATAGAGGAAAACAGATGGTTGACTTCTGCTCTTTATTTTTTTAGAATTTAAATTAGTTTTATTAATAGCCATATTTTATTTCCATATTTACTTAAATTAAGAAATTGGAGTGAAGCTTAAGAGTAGAATATTTAACTGCAATGCTGTTAAATATTGTAATTTTTGTGAATTATTGTAAATTTTGAAATATTGTAAATTGTGAAATATTGTAAATTTTGTGAATTTTGTAATATTGTAAATTTTGTGAATTTTGTGAACTCTTCTTCGCTAGCATGAAGAACTTTAAAAATTGGTTGATTGGTATCAAAGTCAAAATTTGTAGTATGTGTTTCCATGGTTGTGTCATTTTTTGAGTCAGACACTAAAAGATAAATGCATGTTTTGCTTGTTTTTATCTAAAATGAATCCTTTTCTGCACAATGAGAATAAAATTACTTAAAATTAATAAATATAAACAATATATTAACTTTACATAGCTTTGTAATTTTTATATTACTTCAAAGCAACATCTTAAATTTTCAAATATTCACTGTAAAATAACTAATAGTGTTCGGTATCATGATGGGTTTATAAAGACTGGTTTCACAAGAAAAAAATACAGATGGTGCACCTAATTAATCAGCATGCAGTTAAAAACTGAAGACAAATATCTGCTTAGGTATCACTAAATAATTTACACAAACTTTTTTTCATCACTTTGCATTCTCAATAGTGTGGTAACTAAATGAAGTGGAAGTCCACTGCATAACAAAAATCATGTCTTAACAGAGCTGTGTGATAACTGCATAAACAGAATTTAGATGAAGAAAATAGCATTTCCTATCCAGATATAGGAGAAAAAATACATTCTCTAGCACAAAAAATATACAGATTTTCTCTGAAGTTCAGAATGCACTGTGAGATAGACCACGGAAACTCTCTGATTTAAGGATAAAATCAGCAAAAAAGCTAAAACAAACAAACCAAGGAAGGGACATAAAAGAGACACATTATAAGCAATCAAGCCTGAAGAAGATGATAAGGGTTTTATTTGAATAATTACCAATTATCTAAAGAGAGTTCATTGTCCTAATGGCATACTTAAACTATGTAGACACTTATGAAGAATGGGAATCAAGCAGGGCAAGAGTAACATCTTTGAGTGTGCTGGAAACCACAAGCAGAGAAAACAAAATAACAGGGCTCCTCTAGTTTTGTTTCTAATCAATTGGTAGAAACTGTTTAAACTGTGAAAGTGGGAAGAAACGAGTGACTAGGATGGGAAAAAAGTAACAATTGTCAGGAAAGACTGATAACATGGGAAGGAATACAATGGTCTTTGTGAAAGCAGATTTTATTACACTTGCAGTGCATTTTCAAGTATAAGCAACTCAAGGAAAGAAGGCAAAAGCCTATATGAAATTAACCTATAGGATAAAAGATGGACAGTTCATATCCTGAAACTTGGTCATATGAATACAATAGACAAATAGGGGGAAAATCAGCATAAAACTATGTATTTCTAAACTGGAAGAATGAACTAAATGAAAAAAACAGAGCACAATATATCAGGATAGCTGTAACTGGCCAGATACTCATTAACTCTATGAAAGAAACACTTCAATGACTCAAGCACTGTCGTCTGCTGCAGGGAAGCTAACACAGAGGGTCAGGTAATGATGACTTGGCCTCCGCAGGCCAGACAGGGAAGTGAGAATTCACTTATACAAAACTTTTTAGTCTTGCCAGAAATGTGACTGAAAAAACTGTCACAGGGAAAATAGATAAATAAAAAGGCAAAGAAGAGAGAAGGAGCGAGACAGCCCAAGCTGTCAAAGAGTGTGTTAGGAGACAAATTGGTGGGATGCTGTCCTGTCACTTGTCTTTCAGCAGCAGCTGACTGAGTTTGCTGGGCCACTGGAAGCAGCCCCAGCACATGAGCTGCATTTCAGCACTGCTCAGGGAGAAAATCAGTTGAAGGAGACAGTGGTAGATCTGGCCTTTAGCTTTACCTCTGACATGATTACTACACAGCTCTCCCCAGCTGGCAAAAGCACAGCACCCAGCAAAGCAAGGACAGAATCCATTGCTGAGAATATATTTTAAAATTCATTTCCCCACCTTTTTCATCTGTACTTCTTCCAATCACCTTCAACTGTTGTGCCAAGCAACAAAGGAAGATCACATATTGCATATTTAAAGTTAAAAAGTGTTTATGTTTTATGTCACTTGGCAGCCCTTTTTGCTAAAATGTGTATGTGATAGACCCAGGGGCCACGGAGAGAAAGAAAAACCTGGGAAGCGACCAAAACTGTAAAAAATTTCGCGTCACAATGAAATGCAGCTTCCAAAGTAGCTGAGGCATTTTCATGGAGAATCGCCTGCCTCAGTCAGGCATTTTTGTCATGCCTCCATCCTCCCTGGCCACAGCACTGCAGCCAGGTGGCAGCAACCAAAGGAACCCTGGCAAACACAGCTCTAGATGGCAGGGCTGGCCCTGGCTACATTGCCAGGACAGAAACAGCAACCTGTTGCTCAGGCAGCAAGTTTGTCACCCTGTATATTGATTTGGGGGGTATTTGTCGCATAAAACTAAAAAAAAAAATGGAAATAGCTTTAAAAATTCCAGAAAAAACTTTATCTTTTCCAGCTGTTTGCACTTTTGTGATTGGTGGTACAAAACAAACCAATCAACTTTTCTCATCAGCTACAATTGTAAATTAATTCCTTTTATTTATCCCCATTTTATGCAACAAGTCAAAATCTATAAACAGAGTTTAAGTTGGAAGTATTCCCCCTTTTTTACAGTGCAGCTCAGTATAATGTGTTCTGGCAATGTAACTCAATGTTCTCATAAATCTCCCAAAGCCCAAACCCTTCTGATTTACCAGCACCAGTGTTATTTGCTCACGATTCTTGGTTGTTTTGTTTTGTTTTTACTGCACAGGATCAAATTGGCCATTTCTGACTTCGGAAAGAACAGGGTGTTTGGTTTACAATGGTCTTTGCATTGAGACTGTACTTTTGTTTGTTCTGACCTTCAGAACCACTGGAACTATAGGAAAGCAGTAAACCAAAGGAAAAGTGTGAGACTTTTGCACTGGGTGCCCACAACTGTGCTCTGGTGCTCGTCCAAGCAGCCTTCCCACAGATCATAACCTCTGCACCCACTAAGTCTGCAGTCTTTTACACACATTTGGTAGAAGTCTAATACATAGCAAGAACTCCTTAATTTTGTGATGATAGGTGAGCAGGCAAAAGCAAAAAATCTGTAAACAGTGCAACCAAAACACAAATGTTACCACACTCTGCAATCCACCAAAAGGCACACAAAACCAGCATTAATAGTAGCACTGAAGAACTGCTGATGGTCCAGTAACACAACAACTTCAACAAAGAGGTGTTAAGTGGGAAAAAATATCCAGGGTCTACAGACTACATTTTTTATCCTGAACATCAAAATCAGTTAAACATTAAACTTACAACAGCTAACATAAAGACATTCCGTGAAAAAGCTGTGTTCTTTCAAGCCATGAGAGTGTTTTTCTGCCCTGTTTCAAGCAGTGAAGAGCACACTGCCTGTCACTGGCTTAGTACATTATACCAGATTGGAACTGTTAACATCAACTCCAACCAATGAATTCCTCGGGAAGCAGAAGCCTTGGCTGACCCAGTAACCCCTGAGAGGCTTAGGAAAAGCTTAAAGCTTTTAAAAGCAGAGCAGGGACAAGCACCCACAAGATTCTTTGTCATAAATACTGTGTCTTCTCTGGAAAGAGAAAATCCTGCCACCCCAGTGTAAAGACCTTGGAAGACACATCCTTCTTCTCTGAGGGATATTTGGTCAGGCTGCTGAGAGAAGCACCATCCCATGGGATGCAGGAGGGCAAGGAACAGAGGGAGGGGACTTTAATTCCTGGGAAAATGCCTCATGAGGTCAGGACATTACTGCTGATCCAGCCAAGAAAAGGGATGCAACTGTTCCCAGAAGGAAGAGGCAAACAAAATGAAACCTTTAACCTTTTTGTTCACCATATCAAAGTGGTCAACCAAAGGGTAATGGTAGCTGACGAGCTTTCTCTTCCCATAACCTCACAAAACATGAGACTCCCCAGCCTTGTCATTTCTATCCCATCAGCATTTCATGAACTGTTTCAAGTATTGTGAATATTTTTCCATTCATTTTTTGATATTTTTTTCAAATTATTAATTAACTTGTTTAGTAGATCACAGTGGCATAGATCTGTTGCCTTTTTTTTCCATCTTCATCTTAAACATAAAAACCTGGTTAAAAAAATCCCAAGATATCAATATCTGACTTTAGAGAAAAAAAACAATGGGCTCATTATTTAAAAAAAAAACAACCTTGTATCCAGTGCCAAGAATAAAAAAAGGCCAAAAGGCCAGGAAAGTAAACTCCCATGTTAAGCCAGATCTAGCATTACTGTAAATGGGCAATGCATATGAAAGAAAGGACTAAAAGCTTCTGAGGCTTAGAAATTGCTACCCTTCCTTTATATACAGAGGAAAACGAGAATATGCACAAGTAATTCAAGTTTTTAAGGTACAGGATAAAGGGTATAATTTGAACACACAATATTACAATATTTTAACATTATAGTATCCAATTTTTGTTCTTGCCTAGGGCAAAGCTGCAGCCAAAACCTCAATTGCTCCCCTTGCTAACAGGCTGTACAGGGAAAAATCATGATCCCTCTCCACTGTCCAGTCCAGCTTCAGCCCTTCAAAGCTGGCTGCGCTCTTTGGCAGTCCCGTTCCTCAGAAATCTCACTGGTCACTGCAGTACTCTCACCCACTGCTACTCCCCATTTCGTATCATATCCCTGCTCCCTCCTGGCTTCCTGGTTTCCAAGAGGATGAAAATTAATAGCATTTTTTTGAATTAGTATTTTATGGTTGCAGTGTTGGGACATCCTGCCAACATTACACAACCTTAGAGGACTCAGGTTGCTCAGTTAACTCAGAAGTTAATGTGATTCCCTGGTAATTTAAAATGAGCAGGATCAGTCTTGGTTTTATACCACCCTTTCAGCAAGGTAATACCTGACAAAACCTTCATGTTGAAGTGTTTGAAGCATGGTCATTTCCCACATTCATGTCCAAGGAAGAATGAACAGCATAGCACACACCTCGGCAACAAATTACTTAAGTGAAAAATGCCAAGCAAGAACTGCAGAAAAACCTGAGAAATGTCTGCATTTGTATTTGTGTTGAATCCTTATTTAACATAATGGAGTCGGTTAACAGCGGAATGCCCAGGTGAGGGAGGAGGAAGCCCAGCAGCTGCTGCCCTGAGGGACAGGGTGGCTGTGGCTGATGCTGCCCTGTCCCCACAGCAGCAGCTCCTGGAGGCTGCACCTGCTCAGCCTCCTGGCAGCCTCTTGCCTCTGCTCAGGCACAAAAATCCTCACCTTCCTGTATAATTCAGCTAAAATACAAAATTGAACACGTACGATGCGCATTATTGAATTATTTAAGAAAATACCATGCAGGATCTTAATCAACAAGACAGTTCAGGGTTAAGACTAAGCAGATATTTCCACTAAAACTGTTGGGAGAAATGCTGCTTGCCAGCCTCGGTTATGGAATGGGAAAGGCTGCTGCTAAAAACAAGCTAAGGGAAAGCAATTCACTGATTGTGTAAGCAGTCCACCAATGACAGATCTCTAGCCTTTCTGATCTGCCTTTTGAACAATTTTTTATTAAAATTTACTCTTTCTAACATAAAAAGTGAAATTAGGCTACATGTTCTAAATTTTTATTTCATTTACTTGTTCCAAATTGTAACTAAGCTGTACTGATCAAAAGTTGCAGACTTCTTGCCCCCAGTGATGCTTAAAAATTGATTTGGTTTAGAAAGTCATAGGTCTAAAACAAATTATTGACAAATTACTTTTAGAAAAGTGTTAGAATCATTATACTTAAGTTACCTAAAACGAAATAATAACAATCACTTTCCAGAAAATATTCCATTTCAGAGAAAATTAATCTTCTCAGTCTTTTGTAGTAGTTTCATCTAAAAGACTAAGGAGACAGATGCTCAATTTTGCCACTAAAATATCTTAGGAGACAACTTCTATATCCATCAGAAAGTTCCAGGACAACTGGAAGCACAATTCATTAACATACAATGATCTGTACTGTAAAAACCAATAGTTAAGTATCCTCTAAGGTACTTTCATGACAGGAGAACATAAACTAATGGACTGTTTTCAAACTCTGATAAATCAGCTGCTTTGAAATAATATTTATTGCTATTTAAAAATAAAAATATGTTTTATAAAGTTGTGATAATGAAATGAGAGTGCTTAAAACAGTAAAGCATCTTTTTTTTCATTACATTAATTTCCCAGCAACAATTCTGCATGTAATGCAAGATCCTTGAATTTCAATTAGCCATCCAAGTATATGACTACATGATCAATTCCCATTTAGCAGGGTTACTGTCCCTACATTCAATGCTGTTATTTCCATTAGTAACCTTTGCAAATAATATGATAAATTGTGAAGGCCATTACTTTAATGCAATAATCATAAATTGCTTTTCATTTGACATTAGTCCTGGACAAAAAAAAAAAAAAAAAGACTAAGCATCACAAAGGGTAATTAAGAAATCACATATATAACTTTCAAATGCAAAGAATATCACATTGAAGAACCAGTCTCGAACAAGAAGTTGGCAGACAGAAATCCTGAGTAACATGTTTCAAGGAGGAAATGGTCTCTTCTTTAAAAATACAAAATTACAGACACAGTAAAATCTTACAAGAATAATACATGTGAGCATGCATAAACTAAGACCATTGCAAAGAGTTTTCTCTTTGTTCTTCCTCTGATATGTAAAAAAATGGGAGCATTTTACCATGGAAAAATGTTGCAGAGATCTAAAAAGCCACAATAAAGAAGCTTATGTTGCTACCTGCATGCATTCATGACTGACTAAACCTTGAAGCTCACAGCACAAACTGTGAAGTCACAGGTATTCAGATCTGTGATGTGCTCTAAATATAGATAATTTAGGTCATAACCATAAGAGATACAAACAGTCCTCTGAGATAATCCTCATGTGACACTGTTATTACTTTAAAAGGAGTATTTCTATAATAACTCTTGATTAAATATAGACATTTGACAGCAATGACTAAATCTATATGCTATATGGCTTTTCAGTAAGCCTTTTCACACAAATTTTGCAGAAACTTCTGGACAGATAGCACTAAAGCTGCTCACAACTGGAGAGCAAACTCAAAACATGTTTTGGTTTTCTTCTTGATAAATGGAAGTCTCCTCACCAGGCATCTGCCTCTTTTATGTTCTAGAATGTTTTCAGAGATAAAAAGTCACTTCAGAAAGAAAAAAATAAATAAAAATGAGGCTCTGTATAGTCTTTGCTACAAAGAAAACCGAGATAGATACTATCAGCTTTCTAAAGGTCACTAATCACATTTCTCCTGTTGTCACCGTTTCCATTAATTCCCAGAAACCTTGAAATCATGAAGGCAGTAATGTGCTGGAGTATCTAAATTACTAGCTGAAGTTATTCAGAAAAGATTTGAAATGTAGAAGCAGAGGCGCACAGAGGTGCCACATGCACTAGGAGACAGTTTTCAAAGGTGAAGCAACAAGGCACATTCACTTTTCTCCCCTCCCCATCAGTTAATGACTTTATGAAAGCAAGCAAGCAGTGTTGCCCATATGCATAATTTTTAAGTCCTGGATTATTTGTTTCTTACTCTTAAAGTTTGTGGTCTTAAAATTTTGTAATTTAATTACAATACAAACTGTCATAAAAAAACCCCCAACAAACTTATATTCTAGTCCTTACAAACATGAAAGAAGTCTTGAAAATATTTCCCAAACCTTGCCTAAAGGCTCAGAAACTTGGGAGCATAGTTAAAAAAATCTATTATTTTTTGTGTTAATCTTGTGACTTCTTGAGGTCTGCAACTTGGGAAATTGAATTTACTTCTCTGATTTTTTTCTCCCCATTTATTTCCATCCCTTCATTGTCACTTCATCACAAGTTGTGCTTCTCAGATCTACTCAATTTTTGTTTTTCAAATTTCTTTGGGGTTTTCTCCTTCCTCTCTCTCAAAGGACTCTCACCATTCCCTTTCTCCCTTCTCCTGTTAACTGTGTCAGCATTAACTGAGTCAAACTCTGCCCAGCCCCTCAGCGCTGTCATGATGTCTCTCTGGTACCTCTGCAAGTATTCTTTCAAAGGCTCATTGGAAAAGATGCAAGAAGTGCCAACTGCAAATGAAGGCATATAACATCAACACTCTGCAGGCTTTGGAGACAAAGAAATAAAGTGCTGCTGTCTCTTGTGCCAGGCCACAAGCCTATTGTTAAATTAACACCACAGATCCCAGGAATTGTCCTTCCCTGCCAGGAGACTTGCTCCTATCAGAAATTATCTAAGTCCCAGTAACTGGTTCCCACTTTGCTTTGCCTTTTGCTTAGCTCTGTACAGCTCTGTTGTTTAACACCTACTAGATATACTTCTGCAACTAACCAGCAACAACCAATTATGAAACTACGTGGAATGGACTCTCTGTGCCCCTACAATAAAAGGCCCAATGGCTAGAAGACACTTGCACAGTGTTCTAGGAGTGGCCATAAACAAGTCCAATTCAGGCACTGCTTAAAAACAGTGATGGGGGATAAAAAGAGAACAAAGAACCCTTGTTAGCACACGTAAAGCATACCACACTCAGCAGCAGTAGTTGTAATGGAGAATTAAAGCCCAGTGCAAGCCCCAAAGCATGCTGACAAACAGGTAAGAACAATTCATGATGGATATTATATGGAAGAGGAAGAAACCACCAGTAAGGATTTCTGTGATGCCTCCCTGCAGCCCCACCCTAATCACAACAGCTGCCTCTGACCTTAGGGCCCAGTGGTGCAGAGGTAAAAAAGGAAAATATCAGAAAGTTTGCGTGCATATCCTTTTAATTGCATATAATTTTAAACTATTGAATTTCGAATAACAATAGTTCTTTGAATAACAATAAATTCCTGGCTTTCCATATAAAGCACTTGCTTTTGTCCATTCCTTTTATGAGTCAAAACCTGGTAATGATTCAACCAAACTTCTCCAAGATTTCAATCTCCCCAAATCAAACATGTTGATGGTTATAAGCCAAATGTAGAATCTGGCTCATTTTCCCTACAGATTACAACACAAAAAGCTCAAATTTTTGCTTCCTCAAAAATATGCATGTTGATAGCTAAACTTAGCTGGATGAATGGGCAGCATTTAATCATAGCTCTTTTTCACATCACTCAAATTTTTGCTTCAAAAATGCTGAAGGAGCATCTAGCCAAATATCTTCAATATCATATTTCTCCTGTCTTCATTCTACTTTTTTCAAAAATCACAAATACAACTCTTTCTTTTATTACTAAAATTAATAAATAAACCAAAACCAAAGTTTGCTGGGGTTATGTTTTTCTGTTGTACAGAGGAAACTTTTATTTGTAGAAATGTGGGCTAATTATTAAAATTCTACTTATTATACTTTTTAAAGCATACTATGAATGCAAAAATAAACCTAATGCACCAGGACCAGACACAACCATTTCCATGTCCCTTAAGCTGTACCTGTACACCATTTTCTTTTAAAAAAAATAGGTTTGAAATGCTGATTTTTTCCAAGTTGATGCTGAAGCTAACCTTATCCTTGATCACCTTAATTTTCAAACTAAGCAACACCATAAGGTAAAACTTGTAAAAAATTCTCCTTATGCAGGAGTATAAATCTTATAAATCAGATTTAGACTTTGATTTTTTTCTTTCATTTGCATTCTCATACATCTGGAAAGGCAAAAGAGAAGAGGAATCTTTGGGGTTAAATATTGTTCAGTTTTTCACTGCCAAGAGCTGGTTTTAGCCTCTGAAAGTACCAAATGTTCCCAAACAGAAGAATAAAGTTAGAGTCACATCCAGAATTCAAGAGGCAAATACCATCTCTGTCTTTATCCTTGCCATATATAATGCTGAGGGCTATAAAATCGGAGTCCCTGCAAAATTAATGTTTGCAAATTCTCTACCTCAGAGCAGGGAACAGCCCTTTCAGGGCTCCTGATCTGCAACCTGATGCCAACCACTGTGTGAGCTTGCAGAACACTTTTGGTGGTTTGTGTGAAGGAAAGCAGCACCTTTGGAAACTCAGAGATCTAATCAATAAACAGGGCATGAAAACATGAAACGTTTCTCACTGTTCCTCAGTAATCTTGAAAGGACATCTATGAAAATATGCTTGATGCATGAACAGATTAACACCTCGCATTCCATTAGATTTGCAACCATGACACCTTTTCTATGGAAAGACAATGTTCCTCTGTCATCAAAAAACGCAAGCAGAGGAAGATTGGCAAGGAAAACTGACTGAGGAAAGCAAATGGAACAGAGATTAATCCAATGGCATTATTTGCAATGGTAAACCACACGTAATATTAGAAGTGTCAACTTGCCTGTGTTTTTTCATCCGACAAATAAAACAGAGTAATTAAAAATGTGTCAGCTATAGACATTTAATGCACTAGGCTACTGCATTTATCAATATTGTACGTACCTCACAGTTTATCACACAAACGGGACAGGAAGAAAAGTTTCCACATTAAGGAAGCAAACAAACAAAGAAACATGGAACCAAGCAGCAATAGCAATATTACTCTCATCCTGAGGATTAGTGCTTGTTTTCTAGGAGAGGAAAAATGTCTGACACATTATAAAGTTATTAAAAAAGCCAAATAACTGCCAAAAAAAACCCAATATACTAAAAAGGAAATGGAAGGGATTAAATGCTCTATTCCTAATGAGAATACAAAAAACAAACAAACAAACAAACACCAAAAACCAAACAACAAATCACCGAAGAATTGTAAGAAAATCATATAAGTGTACATTTGGAAAGAATTCACAGATTCAACAATCCTTTTTCTCACTGCTGGCAAAAAGAAGAAAGTTCCTGCTCTCTCTCAAGGCAGTTTAATTCTGGCAATCAGATTTTTACCCAGTGTGCTAATTGCCTGGCAAAGACGTGAATGAAGACAGTTGAGAAAGACACCAGCAACTAGACCAGACAATGAAGGACAGATGATGTGTGCTGTCTACACGGCTGGTTCTACTTCCACAGCTGAGGAGCCAGCTACTGGTGATGAAGGAATTTCTGCAAAGCAGGTCTTAGCCTTCCCCTTATAATTTCCTCTCTCCTCTTTAAACAAGAGGGAGCTTTCAAGATTTCCAAAAATGATACTTTCTTACTGTGATGCTGGTGCCTCATCTTCCCACATGACAGGCAGCAACTCCCAGCCCCTCCCACCACTCTCTGCCTGCAGAGATGCTCCAGCCAAGCAGAAGGAAAGGAGCAGCCTGCCCAGGGACTGGACACCTCATCATGACTAACAAGGAGAAACTGAGGAAAAGGGGAAAGGAAAGAACTAGAAACCTGAAGAGAGTAAGATGCCAGGTGAAATATATAGAGAGATCAAGAAAATGAGGGTAAAACCAGCATCAGAGCTGTTGTAGTTTTGCCACAAGATGTCAATTTAGATGCAAACCTCTGTTCTGATGAAATCTAGACAAACCTTGCATTTCAGGAAATTAGGAGTTATCAATTTATGTCTAAATATAAAGGAGATATCTACTCTATAAAAGTATCTTTTTGAGAAATACAGAGCTGAGATGAATGGCCCTGGATCAGATGCCATGTACTCATTATTTATGAAGTGAAGCAGAAGTCTTTTACAATGTACTCCCAAGAGTATTTTAATAATGAAATTGAGCCCTAATTCAGAATGACCTTCAGACATGGCTTTTTGCATATTTTCAATTCCTTTCAGCCAACATTCTCACTATGCAGTCACACAATAGCTATTCCAGCATGAGAGCTGAATCACAGCATTCATCCATAGTAAATTGTTAATTTTTACATCATTAATGGATTAGTGTAGTCCAACAGAAAACAAAAATAACTGTAAATGAATTCTGCTTAGGAACATGTTTAAATACAGTATATCTGGAATACTGGAATATGTTCCTCTTTAAAATGTAAACTTTATTTAGTTGATGACTCATGTCTTTCTTCAAGTAACTGTGGGATAAAAGCACTTAGCTTCATGGACTACATTTTGACTTAAAGTTGAAAGAATTTCTTTCACTATTTAACATGCATAAATTTGCTGCAGCCTACTTACAAACAGATTTCTTTCACAGTCATTGCAGGCTCATTTCTTTACCTGTATCTCCTATTTGCATACATACATTATATGTATATGTAATAAGTGCCTGCCTTGATAGACATTCTAAACTGATTAATCTTAAAAAAAATTTAAAAGCCTATCTGCTAACTTCTACTTTAACTAGGCTAAATATAATGACTAAGGCAAGACTTGAATACAGAATTCATATTTCAATTTTAAAATTCAACAATAAACAAAATGTTACTCAAAACTGGATTTCTGCATATGCAGCCTACCTCCTCTCAGCTTAAGAGGAAGTAGGAGAGTAGGAGAGATTAGGGTCTGTTTAATATATAACACTTTTCTTTTCCTTTACATTCTAGGGTGACATTATAATATACTTATCTAATAAGTATGGAGGAATTAATAATTTAAATGTGGTGCATATTTACTAAACAGATCTATTGAATTTTTTTAATGAAGCTGATGCAAGAAATTCACCCTTTAATGGGGCTGAAACCAGGTCTCAAAGCAGATACTGAGGTCTCAAAGCAAGACTGTGTCATTATGAACCTCAGCACCATTCACTTACCATGCCAGCCTGAGCTGGCTTTTAGCAAAGAAGTGAAATGCTTGAGCTACTTGTCAGGGAGTGGAAGCAATTTCAATGTTTTCTACCTCTAAAAGCAGACTGGAGGAGAATCTGATGTTAAAGCTTCTGTTGGCCATTCCAGAGGGGACACACTGAGGAAGCATGTGTGGGTATTCAGAAGTAAAGGCTCAGAAACATCTGCAGAATGTTTAAAGAATATTTGAGAGATTTTATCCTCTCTGCTGCCTTCCAAAATGAAACAATTTTCTGCAAATAGAGTGCCTCAGACAATGTGCAGTGAACCACAAGCAGTGGTTTACTATGAAGCTTTCTGAAACACCACTGACCACCACACCCTGCAGCTCCTTGCATATGACAGTGATGGAAGCGTTACAGCAGAGATTTTTACTGCTCTAATGCAGTGTTTAGCACCCATCATTTGGCCTTTCACAGCTAATTAGAGAAGACTTGCTCTCCACGCACAAAATTTCTTCAGGTGTTATTCAACTCACTGCTAAATTTGATAGTGTTATGCAAGAACATTTGCGTCCCCCACCTCTGCAAAAGGTTTCTCTCACATGCATACTAGATACTTATTTCACACAGAGCCCATGACTTGCTAAAGCTGTTCCTGTCCTCAGAGTAGCTAAAGCAACACACAGCAGCTATTCAATGCTTGTCAAAAGAAATAATACACTTAATTTGCTGAGTCTTCAACACTTTATCTTACTTTTACTGTATCAAAGACATCATACTTGACTAAAAATCTCTAACTTTATATATAAAATGTGAAGAATCAAAGTCACAAAAAACACTGAATGTACTGAAAAAGCCATCAGAAAATAGGAAGCTTTTATTTATGCAAAAATCTATAATAATGAGAAGTAAAAAATACTTCTTTAACATTTAGAATTCTGCAAGTCTATAAAACCCATATTTTGACTCTCTGAAAATCAATTTGTTTGACCAGATTGATCACTTAAATTTATATTCTTCAAACAGTATAAATGTATGCTCTTAGACCCTGATTAGCTGCTTAATTAAAAACTTAAATTCAAACAGTATGTTTCTGTCCCGAAATATTATGTTATTTTCTATTCCCATCCTTTCCATTCAGTTCTTGCACTGAAAAAAGAGCATTACCAGATTTAACTGATTTGATTACAGCTTCTTCCATTTTTATCGCCATCTAAACCTTCAGGTTGGCTCCATAAGAAGACTGAAAAAAAAAAGCCTGGAGCTTTTTTAAGAAATGAACTTAATTCCTTGATATAAATCAAGAAGAATTGTATCCAACCTGGGTCCTCCATATATCCCTTAAATGCTTAGATATTTCTTAGCCCTGAATTGGAACAGGGATAAGTACATGAATTTTTTCTAGCTGTATTAATGCCACATAAATCCTTATGTGTACTTTGTCACTTGATATCTTTTACTTCAACTTAAGCTATTCAAAACAAATAGTTTTTACAGGGAAGAAAATTGTTTTCAGGTTTTGACATGGAGGTTCCTGTGTCAGCTCTGGTTTATAGAAATTCCAGAAAAGAAATGAGCTTCTTGAAGAAAATCACCACTTCTTTTTCAGATCTTTTTAAAAGAACTAACCTAGTATTCTTTTATTATATCTAGAGCTTGGTGCTATAAGGATAAGCGGAATCTGCATCATTGCAGTACTGAATGTTCTATAGGAGCACCAAAATGAACTGTCTCACAAAACAAATACATGTTTTATGTATCACTTCAAATAAAAGAATTTAGGACTTGAAGTCATTTTGGTTTGTATAGATACATGAGAAGCTTGACAGTATCAATTTCTAATAGTTTTTCAAAAGAAGAAGTGTTTCTGTGTTGACAATTAATAAAATTTATACTGCTGATGAATAAATTATGGATAAAATTTATACATATGATGAATTTTAGTTTCATACAAACATCTGAGAACAAGATACAGTTACAGTATATTTAGTGGCATTTAATCTCCACAATTCCAGGTTCTCATAAAAGACTGGGTATGGTTTATTACATGTAGTTGGGGGGTCTTTCATGTCAACAGCTCATGGTGGTGAGAACTTCAAGTCAGCATTAAAACACACCCAGAGAGACTCTGTGGGAAGTCATGTACAAGAGCAGACATTAATGATGTCTAGAATTAATGAACATAGCTTCAGGAACCAAGTGTGAACAAATCTCAGAAAAAGCTATCCAAAACTGTTTTTGTGATGACATGATGTGTGCAGGATGATATTTATATGTTCCAGCTGTTGAATTATGGTTGTCTTCATTCCTGTCCTAGTCCTGCAGTAACAGCAGAGAGCCTGTAGCTCAGGAATAGTGAAACTGCTGCAACACACACTGGAGTTTAAGGAGAAAACATAGTTTTACTTCTGTTGTTGGAACACAACTATCCCACCATACTGCATTAGACAAAATTTCTCCTGGATTTTCAGGGGCTTTCAGGAACAAACACTGAAACACAGCTTTTGGACCCTGTCCATTCATGACAGAATTAAGTAGATAAAACAGATACATTGCTTCATGACCTTTTATGTGTTGCTCATTTTCCTGGAATTAAGCAGCAATTGTGTAGCCATGTCCCTGTTAACATCAGCCAGCTCCTGAAGAAAAGTCCTTAAGAGTAATCAATTCACTGGCAACTGGTAAAACACTCATGGCATGTGCTGCTGATCAGAAACCAGGATCAGCATGAGGTTAAGAGCAAGATCCCAACTCACCCAGGAGGAGCTGGATTTCTCAGCTGAAAAGGGTACATGCACTTTTCCAGCCTTGTGGTTTGGAGCACTCCCCACACCACAGCACACTGCTGCCTACGAGCTGCACCACACACACTGGGCCTGACTAAGCTGGGTCCAAAATAACCCGCCCGAAACAAATGAATTGAGCATCACTTGAGATGGAAAGTTCTCAAAACAATTCTTTGAGCCAAAGCCACTGCCATGAATCTGTACTGCCAGAGAGACACAGCACAGTGAAAGAGTACAAGAGAAACACTGTCAAATCTGAGAAATAAAAGGTAGAAGTTGAATCTTTCAAACCTGCCCAAGAATGCCAATTCAAGAACAGCTCCCTGTTTTTCCTTCCCACTGGATTTTCTCCAAGGTGAATCACAGAACAAGGCTGTGTGTGTCAATCCACACAGTGTCTATTCCTTTCCAGAATTCCAAATTCCTTTCCAGTTTTGTCTCTTTACCCCTTCCTAACCTCCCCCTGTCCTCAGGCCTCGACAGTAATCACGGGCTTCCAAGAGAAGCTCCTATACTGAGAGCTTCCCTGGGAGATTTTGGCCAGCATTGAGTGCAATGCCAAGACAAGCTCTTGCTCTGGAAGGCAAACAGCAGAGACATGGATTGGACTGGGTGATTTAACCTGGCAATTTTATGCTGAGTTTAAATCTAGGAGTGAGGGTTCCTTTCTGAGGAAAAAGCAAGGGTTTCATTTGAGTTCCCATGCATACAGCCATGCACACCAGCACGGCTGTGTCTTCCTTCACCTCACCACAGGAAAGCACCATCTCCTTTGGCACAGGCTGCTGGAGTTATTGGGGTCCCCCAGGTCACTGCCAGCTGAGTGGGGACAAGCACTGAAAACACGCCTCTTCCTCATGTTCCTGTCAGTAAACATCACACCCCTGTGCCTGCAAAAGGCAGCCCAAGCACTTGGAAGGCAGCTGGATGAGGCAGATCCACACTCAACCCCAGCAGACCAGGTCCACTGAACACACCAGGCCTACATAAAGGCAACACAGTTGAGCACTTCCATGGTGGGTCTGTGCTGTATCTCAATTGGATTAAACTGCCTGGAAACACCAGGACAGAATATAAGGAAATGTGTTTGGTGAGTGAATCAACTGCCTCACTGCAAGAAGGGAATAAAGGGTCAAAGTAATGAGAGAGCTGGATAAACGTAGTACATTCCCTTATAGCTCCTCTGGGAAGGATACATTCATCTGTAATCTGACTGCTTCTGAAAGCCAGAAATAGATTTTCATTTCCAATTCCTGCCATTTATTACTGCTGATTATTAAAAGCAATATGCACGGCTGATTTACAAGATGGCAGATTCCCAGCACTACTTCTCATTTTCACTTCAGTGAGGAAGTGTTTCTCTTATGAAAGACAGAGGTGATGGGGACACAGAGTAACCCCAGGTGCTTTGTGTTCACATGTTTTACCCCAGCTGAAGTATTAGAATCCAACAACTTCTAAAAATTAATTTTCAAGTAATTGGACAAATGGATGGAGCCAAAAAGCAGCAGGCACATCTCTTCTCTCACTTCAACAATCTGACATATCCAGTCAAAATAATCAAAACAGGTGCAGTTTGATCCTTCATCTTCCCTTTCAAGTTGTTTTTTCCCCTTGGCTTTTTCTCCAGTCACTGAAATGGGATGACTTACAGCTCAATAACACAAGCATATTTGCACAACAAAACTCAAACCATGGGGTGCATCCCTGCTTTCCATACCTGTTAAATGCAGATTTGCTCAAAATACTGAAAATAAATCTGCATTCTGTATTCTAGATGTAATAAACAACAAATCACCTTGAAAATATGTATCTTATCTGGTAAGATTTCCAAAATGAGATTAAAGGGCAATCTCGCTGACATGTATTTAACTCATGTATTTACACACCAACAGGCAAGAGGAAGTCTCACTTCTGAGAACAATTGAATGAGAAGTTCTTATTTTAATGTCAGTTATGAGAAGCAACCAACTTGTCCTGGTTTAGGGCAAATATGTAGGAGGAAACCTCTGGAGGGTC
>JAHLSL010000022.1:18508081-18542445 GCA_025920805.1 Petroica traversi
AGGGGACGATTGGGGATACAAACAGGCCATATGGCTAACCCAGGACACAACTGAATAAACTAAAAAGTAATATAACAATTACAGAATGCTAAAATGACCCAACTGTGGCCAGAGAGAATAGTAAGTGAAGTAAAGCTGGAGATAGTTAAGAAAAATAAAATGGGAGAAACCCTTGAATTCTCTGCAACAATATTAATCTGAATTTTCTGCACCATAGTACTGCTTGACATTGAATCACTTTTTAAAACTGTCTGCAGGTCTTGCTAACAATAAAATTGGATTTAAATATCACCCTCTAGCTATTTAGCAATGAGAAGAAGGCATTTCAAAAAAATAACTCCAAGAAGTAATATTTCAGTGATGACTATCTCACCTAAAGCTAGACTATCTCACCATTTGAAACTTATATGTTAAGATTTCATAACTGATTCAATGAAAGTATTTGCTTGCTTGTTTACTTGCTATTAAAGCTGAATTTGTACAATCAAGTAAGTAAAAATAAAACTAGGTAGTTATAAGACTAAAGTCCACTGGTGACATTAACACCACAAAAATGAAAGGGGAAGGGCAAATGGTTATCTATACTTTCACAGAGGATAAATGTCTGTTTAATCTCTGGTGTTTTGTGGCAGCCAAAAATGCATCTCAGTATATACACTTTGCTTCAAGACTGATTATTTTAGAAGTATAAAATAGGGTGTTTATTGTATTTAATTTGGGAATACAGCCTAGGTGGTTATGAAATCCTGGAGGAAAATGTCAAAGCAGGATTGGAGATTAATAGACAGAGGAAGTGTTCAGAGCTTTCTGTAGGCCCTACAGGTGAATGTTAGGGGAATTTTTTTGCTCTAGGATATGCACTGGCTTGATAGAGAATAAAGACAAAAAGATGGTAGGAACACATCCAGAAAATAGCCAGAACGTATCCAGAACACAAGCAGAAAAGCATCAATGGGATCTCTCTGAATCTTAGTTTTTAGTTAATTTCTCTAATACTCTGAATTATGCAGAATCTAGACACTCTTCACAATTCAAGGTGAGTTTTGCACTTAAAATGTTCCCCTAATGTGGAAACACAGAGTATCCTTCTGCCAGGTATTACAGGATTATTTTGAATTCCTACTTACTTTTTTAAAGTTTTATACAACCAGTGACTAGTTTACATAACTAATATTAATTTTTCCAAAGGAAACACTTTAGAATTGGCATCTAATGTCAATCTAATTTTGTATCAAAGCACTCTAATGCTACCTATAGTTAGAACTCCTTGGCATCTTGCACGTAATTTCACAAAACAAGTTGCAATTATGATGAAAAAAAGAGACTATTTTTGAAGCTTCCTTCCAAAACCATACATTTTGCTTTCTTCCTATTTTTTGGGAGGTTGGGTTAGTGAGAAAGAAAGGGATTCAGATCTTTGCCAAGGACTCAAGAACTGTCTGGAGGTTTGTTTTCACTGCAGATGACAAGCACTTCCCTGCATAATAATACACATCAGCCAGGTGTCTGCTCTAACAGAAATCAGGTTAGATCCTGGACTGGTTGGAAAATAGTTCCCTCAGCACAGAAAGCAGAAAGCACAGGGCTCTGCTGTCCAAACAAGTTTTTCTCCAAGGCACTGTGCAACATCATGTGTGTCAGTGTGAGCTGGGGCACCTCTGCAAGGCAAGACACTCCTTGCCTGCACTAAAGTCCTCACTCCAACTCATTCCTGCTTCCAAACACCCCATGACAGTCCACTGCCAGCTCTGATCACAGGATAACTTTGTTCTCTGACAAAACCTTTGTATTTTTTGCACAAGTTAATGCTTTGGTACAACAGTTCTCCCTGCATACAAACTAACCATTTTACCACAGGAAGTTGTACAGCTGTAGAATATAAAAGGCCAGTTCAGGTCACCAGTGATAGTTATCTAATGCATGCAGCCATATAACCAAAGGTATATTCATAAATACACAGGATGTGTATATGGATATATATATAGTGCATTAGCACTATATATACAAGTATAAGCACACACAGATATAATAACCCTAACCCTTTAACAGTTCCTTTATGCTCCTGTTTACAGATTCACAGAATGTACTGAGCTGGAAGGGACCCACAAGGATCTTAAGTAAATAGCCAATTATTAGCACCATGCATTGACCAATTGAATTGATCTCAGGGTCAGAGGTGCAGAACCACAGACATTTATACTCAAACATTGTAGTTATCTTCAACAATGGCTCATGCCCCAAAATATGTCTTCCCCTCTACATTTGAATCATTATTCCCTTTTAAGTTGAAAAATCATGTTATCCATTAAAAAACCCATGGCATCTAATAGGTGGAGCAGCTGCTGATAAAAATGAAGTTCTGGATTACAGTGTCTTGGATGTTGAAAAAAGTAAATCAGACTGTACAAACCTCAAGAAAGTTAATGAACTGGGTCCTGTACGTCTTAAGTGGAAACCACTTCGCTTAAAGCAACCAGCAGCATCTACCCCTATCTAACAGTAGTGAAAGTGCTCACAATTGTACCAGCCTGAGCAGCCTGCAAAGACACACCTTAATTCCTCCTTTCCCACTCCACACTCCCCACCAGTCACAGAGGACATCCCCAAGGCCACTCCTCATGCTTTGGTACAATTCCCATGACACTCAGCAGCTCCTGTTGACCCCTACATGAGCATCTGGCTCAACATCCAGGCACCACCCCCGAACCACAGGGAGGGCTGTGCTGAGCACACTTTCTCTGCAGTTTGGTTCAGCAGCCACAGGTAGGATGAGGTTCAGGAATCTCTGCTGTGACCTGAACCAGCCTGCAGCAGGGGTTGACAGCTCACTGGCTGTGCCAGAGACCTGCAGGATGAGGGCAGAAAAACAACCAGGTGAGGATGATTGCACCTAGCTTATGATACCTGCTTTAGTTGAAGTTATTTGGTTTTACACAAAGTACCACTGGAACTTCTGCCCTTTATATGGAAATTTAACCATACAGAACAAATTGGAACAAAGACACCTCAGCAAGGGAGCAGGCTCGTGTGAAAGCAGCAGGTGAAGGAGCAGTCAGAAGAGCTGTGTTTGTCCTCAGAATGCCATCTCAGTATTGCGGCCACTCCTTGGAGATAATTTATCCCTTTTCCCCTTTACGTGAAGAATGCCTGCATACTAAAGTATCCACCTACAGCTAGGTATCTAAATGTAGGCTGTGTTAATACCCCTGCAGTCATATTTTTTTCTACTCAAACCCAAGAAGTAGAAGAGGAAATGTTACTTGGTAAACATATTTCATCATTCTGATCACGGTACGAATGGGAGATGACAGATGTCTTCTAATTAGAGTCTCTGGGGCATTTGATTCCAGGTCATGTGAGACCCCACTGGAAGAAAGAATTCCAGCCCCCCAAACAGTACGAAGGGATAAACTGCTCATGGAAATAACCAATATAACGGCAGGCACTAGTGTAGAACTAGTATATATACTTAAATTGAAGACAAAATAGATCATGAATACAAGCAAGAAAAAACTACAGGTCACGGAGAGAATAAAGGAAGCTGCTTTACATCCCAACGTTTCACTCCTAAGAAAAAGGAGCAGCAATTCATGACGAAAATGATGAAAAAGAGTATCTGTAACCTGATTTGAGCAGATTCAGTAATGCAGAACTCACCTGCAGCTAAGCAACAACCAGACTTGCAGCTGTACTTTGGGATCAACAACTCATTTTTTTTTCCAGCTAGACCACTGTGCCAGCTCTCACGTGATCCCAGAAACTACAGCATACAACATTAGTGATGCAAATTATTATATGCAATAAAAATATTCTAAAACAAAGGGGAAAATGAGAAGAAATCAATGAAAAAAAATTACCACACACAACGGCTAACACAATGCTGTGCTGCTATAGCTTTGTGTGCTGTTCAGCACCATGGTGTTCTTGTAATTGAGAAAAAAGAGAAAGAATGTCCATGAGGGAACAAGCTGACATAATATAAGGATGCACATCGAAGAGATGGGCACTTCTGGCCTGTCAAAAATGCTACTGCAGCTTCAGTAGACATACCTCAACCAGCTTTGCAGCTGCCTGCAAGCAGCATGGGGTCATTCCAAGGCTGTGAAACCTGTCTGAGGGTGAATAAATACTCAAATAACTAGTCTTGGCACACTGCACTGGATAATTACATCTGACAATCTTTTTCATGCCCTCAGCCTCGCAGAGCTATGTAGGCATTATCCCAGCCTGCTACACATTTCAGAGCTGTGGTCCCCAAACCATGCATGGAGGCAATGCATTACACTTAAGACATTGCATTATTACTCACAGTCACAAGCCATCACACTGTTACAGCACACATCAAAAAAAGCAAAATGTGACAGCCTCGGACCCAGAAATAGGATATTCGGTATCAAAATTTCAGTGGTTCATCATCTTAACATAAAAATTATTTTAACGGCATCTAAAACTAGAAATATATATATTTTAGATTTTTACAAACTCCACCTAGCAGCAGAGCATTAGGTGGAGTGCAAACAGCGCAGAGTTGAGGGAAATTAATATTTCCCTCAAAATAATTATGAACACAATTACTGCCTTCTCAAAGGCCACAATCTGATTTTGACAGCCATTTAAGAAGTTTTAGGACCACAGGATGGTGAGATCAATCCTTAACAGAGAACAAAGAGCTGTCCCTAAGTCCCAGGTGAGGACCAGAACCTGAATTATTAACTGGCACTTTCAGTACCCAATGTACTAGAAATAACTAGAAAAAAAAAGTCACTTTCTAAAATACTGAAAATATTCTATAGAATTCTGTTGAAACTGTTTCTGAAAAAGTAGCTCTAAAGCCATGGGAGGAAAAAAGGCATAATCTAAAAATCCGCAGAGATTGAAGTAAAGAAAGAAGCTACTTTTGCAGAAGAGAAGAAGGGTTTACAGAACATCTGACTAATTTTATCTCAGTCAAAAACTAGGTTCAAAACATATGAAGAGCTTGTGGTGAAACAAATCAATGGAATATTTGAATTGATTTTAGCAGCCCTGGAGAAGGCCAAAAATTCCTCAAGTCCCCTTTCTCATGTACAAACTTGAGCTCAGTTAGTACTGGATTGAAAGTTCTCATTATTACTTGTACTTCAGTTTTCCTTTGATCTCATCCGTCTCACTTGGTGTAATATTTTAAAGAATATTTAATTGAATACTTGCAAGGAATGATAAAAAAATCTTTACTTACTATAATTTATTTTGAATTACCATCATCCTTCAATACCCAAAATCTTTTTTCACTGTAGAAATTACAGTTTTTTAATTACTAGTACTAAGCCAAATTAATGTCATTATTTTTTTTGGCTTGTGAATGCTGTAGATTTGTGGTTTTGTGGAAATAGGAAACTCAGCAAAATACTATCAGAAGCCCTTAGACTTGGATACTATTAGCATACCCTACCTGACCACAACACAGGTCTTCTCTCTTTATCCTACATTTAGCACATGCTATGGTCTGTGAGGAGAACACTGAGGAAATCCTCAACACCTTGAAATTTTTTTTTCCTATATAAAATCAACCAAACAGAAACAACAACAACAAAAATCCCAGCCTTTGTTTGCTAAACTATTCTAATCTAGAACATTTCATCTCAGCTTCAAGCTTAACAGCTTCCCTTCAGATCTGTTTCCCTCAGGAGGAGATGCTGGCCTGCAGGTAGCCTCATCAGCTGCCTCTTAATTTTCTGTCCCTGGACGACTCTGAACATGCGCCCGTGGCCCCACCTTCCTTACAGTAAGTCACATGCCAAAGTGAGTCAGCAAAATATGCTTAACCATTTTCCAGAGAAGCAATGCTTGCATTAAATATATAAATGAATAAAGGTGGCTAGAATGTGCACTTCCTTGCAAGCCCTTTCTGCTTTTATTTTCCCTGTTTGGATAGGTATCAGAGAAACATTCTGGCTTCATGTCACACAAACACTTATATGCTCTAAAAATCCAAATTTAAAAATCTTAAAATTGTCCTAACAATTCGGCACTGTGTGCTCTATCACAACATTTTTATCTTCAGTTTCAGGTGTTTTCCCTAGCTGTAATAAAGGAAAATGGATGTCATTAAACTATTTTCATTAACAGCGTGACACAGTTCAATAGTTTTTTATCTACCCTTAATTCACTATGATCTTTTCTCCACCACTGCATTATTCATGTGTGTCACCCTCTTCTAATTCCTGTGACAAATATAATTGTAATGATTTTATTTAGGATCAACACTTCCTCTCACAATATGAAAAGGCAGAAGTTAAAGCAGCTCTGTCACTTGGCTCTGCCTGTGACAGGGCAACGGTGTGGCAGCCGTGGGGAGCAGCAAACCTGCAGCCTGTGGCAAACAGCTCTGGGGGCTGACAGCAGCCAGGAGGCACCTCCAGCAGCTACTGCTTCATTAATTTTACTGTGTTTCAGGGAGGTGAAGGACTGAATCATCAATAAAAGCAAAAAAACACACCCTGTCAAAATTTATATCTACCTAGTTAGGCTTAATTTAAACACATTTTTAAACACTTAATTCAAACAAAAGTGACAATTTTACATAATATTTTACTTAATTGTATTAATTTAAATATTACACTAGACTAAATATTACACTGCTAAAGCCTCTACACAAAATTATTTCCATACATTACATCCTGGAATGCCTTTTAACATTTGACTAGAGAAACAAAAATGCTAATCTAATTCCAGCCTTAATCTATTTTAAAGAAAAAAATATTTAAATAACTAATTTTGTGTTTCTATGACTGGAATAACCCATTGTTACAGCAGGTTGGTCTTGGCAGTGTCTTTACTACTTTGACTGTTCACAAGTTGTCTTACAGTTTCAGACGGTGTCAGACCTAGAGACTATATCTCATGCCAGCTGGAGTGGGAACATTGGTTTTTTGTACAGAAATACAGCTTTTAGAAGTCAGGGTCTGCTAGCAGTTTCTCTACAAACTACAATGGCAGCTGTGCTAGAGGTCATGAATATTACATAAGGGCTGTCCATGTATTCAAGCCAGCATCAGTAAGCCAAATTCCCATAGCAACACTCACATAGATTTACTCATTGCTAAGAGATGCATCAGTTCAGCAGTGAGCCCTGCACTGCTACCCTGATTAGTCTGCAAGATACTATTTCTTCAACTCTTTTAAAGATTGTGTGTTTAGTGATAAAATTCAAAACTTCACCTGAATTTCAGGGCAGCCCTTATCATTTTTCCCAGGAGCAAAAAAAAAACCTCAAACTAGCAAAACCCACCCAATATAACTGAAACTCCTGACTACAATCAGCAATCTCTGAGATAAAAGGCTGAAGGGAAGAAGTGAGCTGCTGCTGTTGAGTTTCTGCTACACTGATCCCAGGACAGCAAGATCCAACTTCAAAGAGATGTTCAGCATCTCCTACACTTGGCACATTCCAGCAGCTCATTAAAAAGCTGCTGTAGGAGCTCTTATTAAATATCAGTTAAGAATTACATTTTCAAAAAACCATTTCTGGCTTCCCTATTCAGGTTTTTCTGGCCAGTGAAAATGTCTGCTTGTGCATTATAGTATTCTATTATTTACAGAGCTGGTCCTCACCACACCATCAGTTACAGAGCTCAGTGATCTGGACTCACAGATTTCTGAAGAGCCCTTGTAAAACAGGTGGCATAAACAAGCAGAGATAAAGCTGACAATGGAGAATTAAATGGAATAGGCGATGGAAAGGAGATAAAGAATTGAAAAAACAAGGCAAAATGGAGGAGGGGAATTAGAGAGAAATTGAGGGGAAAATGCAGATCAGATAGAGCTAAGGGGGAATCTCAACGGTGTAGTTAAATACATTACATCAAAAAAACAGATTTTGAAAAACAGTAATACATTTAAATGTATAATGTAAAAATGCATTAAACAAAAATACATTAAAAAATGCAGGCAGGTAGCATACAAAAAAAGAAAAACTGGAATGAAGTGATAAATTAATGATAATAAATGAGATGAGCACAATTTTTACAGGTGCAATAGTATTTAAAGATAAAGCACAGATGAAAGAGAAACAAGCCCACCACTTTCACTGTTAGAACCTTCACAGTCCTAAATGCATCTCATGGAAAATACACAAACACACAGCAAAAACCTAAAGCTCATTTAGTATTTTCTTACTACATTGTCACTGTCTGCCAGGAGTATGGAGAGAGGAGAAATCTGAAGAAGACCTGCAGCAAATGACTCATGAGGTCACTTAACACACAAACTGTAAAGAAAGTCAGTGAAGTCTTCAGGAAAAAAACACCCTTGTAACAGATTCTCCCTATTTACATATCACTTGTAGGGACTTATCCTTCACTGAAGTGAGATGAACAGGATGTTGGAGGGCTGATTTTTGACACTGCAGAAGCACTAAGTGTCCTAGCAATCCATGAGCAAACTTTCACAAACATCTTCAATAAGAACTCATAACATTGACCCTATATACTGCAACAAATGCTTATATTTAATAAAAGAATCAATGCATACATTTAAATAAGGATTTTCTGAAATACATAAATCAATCAAGTGCCTGTTATAGAAAGCTGATTCTAAGTGATTTTTCATGGAACATACATTTCCAACTGCCGTCTGGAATGTTTTTAAGAGATCTAATCTATATGTTAACACATTAAAAACATTTTTTCCCTAATGGATGAGATGACAAAGAATCATGGAGTGGTTTGGCTTAGAATGGATCTTAAAAATCATCTATTTTCAACCCCTTCTTTAAAGACGAGCATTTTATGAGTTTGTAACATGAAACCACACCTTACCTTTGCTTTTTCCAGCTGTGCCTGGGCCTGTCGCTCTGCCTCTCTCCGCACTGCTTCCCTATCTTCTTCCAGAGATACATCTGAATCAGATGGACGGCTGGTGTAGGAGTCCGCCGAACCCTGCAAAAGAAAAGGAAAAATAATGTCACAAGTTCCTTTGATGCTTAAAAAAAAAAAAAAAAAGAAAAAGAAAAGTAGAAGTGATTATACACCTTGCCTTTTCTCTTATTTCTGTATCCCTTAAAAGAGATGAACTGCCCAAAAGGTAAATTCACTTAGAAGAAATTATATCTAGCTAAATGTTTTCTTCTGGAAACTTTCAAAAAGTGCAGGTGTCTTCTCCAGTGTTTTCTTTCCTGCCCAATCCAAGCACTTATTTGTGTGCTTTTCAGCAAGCAGAGCCAGTTTCTCTGTAGACTTACAGCACTGGTGCAGTGCAGGGCTGAAGGACACACAGCAGCTTCAAGGATGGCTCCGTAAAAATTAGAACTCTAAACAGTGATAGAAATAGCAGGCAAACAGACTTTCTATAATCAAAATACAATTTTAGTATCAAGAATTACCATTACACAATATAACTGCTAAGAGATTTAATCTCTACCATGCATTTTTATTTTAGGGCAGCCTCTTTACCTGACACACTTTCCCCATCAGAACAGCAAATGGCTCATATCCATCTCTGCCCCTCAGCAAAACATGCAAATGACCACAAATCAACTTCCAACTAATAAAATCCGTCTGGACTCAACACATGTCCCTGGATCGCCACAATGGAAGTAGTCACAATGCCAGAACAGCTCTATAAATAATGACAGCTCTGCTTTCCCTCTGCATCTCCCTGCATACAAAATAGAGTTCTGGTAATTCAATCAGAATGAAAACAACTGTCCTCTCCTCACCGCCTTTTTTCTCTCCCTCTTTGCAACACATGCAATATAAGGTGATAAGGAAAACGCAGGGCTTACACAGATATCAGAATTCTTCAGACGTCCTCCTTTGGCTCTTTTCAGAAGCCTGATCCAGGTGGCCTTCATTAGCCAGACAGCTCAGTTACTGTCCGCAGCTGCAGCGCCCGGCACTGATCTCATAAAACATGTGCACACTGAGCACTGCAGAATCACAGCTCCTTTCCTATCCATGCTCTGCTGTGAGAGCCTTCCTTCTCTTCCCTCTGCCTTTCAAGCTTCCAGCCTCTCTGTTTCCAAGTATTCTACTGCAATTAAATTCTCAAATTTTCTCATGCCAGTAGGGGGAAAAAAAAATAAAAAAAAAAAAAACCTCCAAAAAATCCACACCACCTCCAAAAATCTCAGCTTCAATGATAAAAGCATAAAATAAAACCAGCTTCGGAAATATTGTGAGAGATGCTTCAGCTGATCATAAACTGAGATCGATCACAGAAAAATACCTAGGGCTTTTTCCTTTCTGTTTTGGGGGGGGCGGATTTGGCTGTTAAAAATAGTGCTTGTAAAAGAACCTTTTAAAATCCTGTGCAAAATGTATTCAGTGACATTTGCAAGTGCAAAGTTCATTTCATCTCTTCCTAGATTGGCTGGGGGTGGGGTAACAGGCTGTTCATAGCACTGGGCATGCTCCATATGTGCAGCCTTTTACGCAGATGCTCACATCACACCGGGCTGTTAGCCTATGCCAAATTGCCATTTTACATCTCAAGGGTAAACAGCTGGAAAACGCGAGGTCCCTGTGAAACTGGCAGGGCTGGTACAGCGTCTCCTTCCCGTCATGGATGTCTGCTGCCAGCCACATTTCCCTTGGACGCCTAGTGCTGTCACAGAGTGCTGCCCTCCGCTGCAAAGCACTGAGTTCCACTCACAGCTCCCTATATGCCTGTGGAATAGGGATTTAACCCCCTGCCTACTGCTTGTATTTTTTCTGACATCAGCAGAGGAAAGAAGCAATGAATAACTGCAACATATCATGTAACATATAAATACTAGATCCTAATACAACAAAAGTCAAACAAACCCTTAAAAATCACTTTTCTGCTTTTCAGAATCACCCTCTACCCTGTAATAAACTGACATGGGAGAAACACACTAAGGCAGGTTTTCCTTGGGTGTTTACAACATGCAACAATCTAAAGAGGAAAAGATCACTGTAGCTGACTGCAGCGCCCGCCTTTGATATAAATTCAGATTTACAAGAAAAACAGCAAATAGAGACTACAGGTGAGAACTGTGACCGTACACATATTACAGTATGCCAGCGTATCCCAGGAATGATTGAACCTTGACACGGTTTGTGTCTGTATTACAATGAACTTGCCCACCACAGGTGATGCAGTAGCCTACATTTCACCATTCTTAGTGCAAACAACAACTGTCACTAAACTCACAGGTCAAAATAAAGCTACTTTTAAACTTTACAAGTGTTTTACTTTTTTCTTTCCTGAAGTCCATAATAGTTACAGATTTTATAGTTATAGAATTTAATAAGATGTCTTTGAACTAACTTAAAGAAAATAATTCTCCATGGAATATTTTGCTTTTCAGGAGTTCAGATACATCTGCTAAGTTACAGTAATTGTTCAAATCTAAAATGTCTCCTAAGCTAGAGCAAAAGGAGAAGAAATCAAAATAAAACACCCTAGAAGTTTATTGAATTTTTTTTAAAATATCTTGTCTGTTAAGAAAATATACAGAGGTCCTGTAACCTCCTGAAAGCCTGTCAATTTTTTCTGTTCTTTAAAATTTCCCTTTGCCACAACTTCTGACATAGCTATCAATGGAAATAGTGGGAAAAGATGAGCATCAACAAGCACACAGAAGTTTAGTGCAGAGTTTAAATCCAATTATGGTTGGCACACCAGTGGCCAGTGGACAAAACCACTGATGTTATCACAGCACTAATGAAAGCTGAGACTCTGATAAGCTCCCCCAGAGTCCCAGCCCCCAGGACAATCCGCAGTCCCTCAAAACTCAATCCTCCTTGGAAAAGGCGGAGCAAAACCCTTCCCCACCAGCACTGCAGCTCCTTGGTGCCACTCTGCTGCCATGAGGAATGGTGTCATAAACCAATCCCAAGGCAACACTATCTGTAAGTAAGAGGAAAACAAACAAAGCAGCCATTAAGGCTGTCAGGCAGTCACACGACAGTGTGGGTGTTTGCTTTCTGCAGCACTCCCACAGTGAGCACATCACATCTTATCTGGCACTGACCAAGCAGCACAGCATCACTTCTACTGTCCTTCATTCTGCTGTTCACAGGGGATGCTACCTAACTAGTCCTCACCCTATAAAAAAAATCATGAAACACAGTAACATAATTCCTATTTCCCCTAAGGGGGCAAAATGCCTTTTGGGTCAGGCTAGAATTGCTAAAATTGGGATTTCCTCTTCCCAGCCACAGAGATCATTTGCAGTGCTTGTCATGTCTTGTGTTGGCCACAGTCCCAACACACATCCAAAAAAATCAGAATGATTCCATTTATTTTAATTATATTGACAAATTGCATGATTCAAGCTCAGTATTACATTTATTTTCCCTGTGGTCCAGCTATGGTCATGTGAATTTTCTGTAAATTCTGGAACGGGAAAGACAGAAGCTTCTCTGCATCTGGAATATGGAAAAAATTCATAGCAGGGTAATCCAGGAAAAGGAGGAGCATACAATTACATTTAATTAACTGTGTAAACTTCTGAGTATTTTTATATGAGCTAAGAATTCATTCAATCACATTAAGATTAAAAAAAATTAAACCTATGTAAAAATTAAACCTATAAAAAGAAAGTAAACCTACAAAAACTATGATGTAACTATAATAGAAATACCTTGACTATTAAAAAAAAAAAAAAAAAGACAAGCGGATATGTATTGTCCATTCATAACAACCAAGGAAACTACACTTCCTCCCTGGGTTACGTTTTTTTTGGTTACTCTGGAGAACAGTTAAAATATTTTCCCAAGAGCTTCTGAAATTCAGCCCTTGTGAAATTTCTTCATGTCTCCATCTCCTTCCATTGCAATATGGAAGAGCTGCAGTAATATCTGTATGTAATATATGTTACTACAGCCCCCAATTCCTCATCTTTCATGGAAAAAATGTCTAATAAAAGTGAGTTAATTTATGTTAATAATTACTCCACCTATTTATTCTTCTTTTTATTTTCTTCCTTACTTTACAGGTTTACAAGTCAAGTTTGTTTGAAAAAATAAATTCCTGTTTTAATAGCATGCTTGACTAGTATTTCCCAACTTACCACTTACTGTATTAGAATAGCTTCTATGAGCTATTCTTGTAGTGCAAACTCACACTTTTCAAACTGCTAATGGTCATATGTGATCATATTTGAACTCCTTTTCCTTCAGGAACATAAATGTCTAATGCTTTTAATATTTTAGGACTGTGTCATCTTTAGGAAACTGGGTCCCTCAAGTAAAAGGTGTTTTTTATAGAATTATTTCTGTTTACTTGTACGTAGAAACTATTTAGGTCAATTAGGTAGTGCTTCTAGATCTCTTATTTTTCTTGTTAGTTTTCTGTACCCATGTTTCACTTTCATCAGTACAGTTGGGGCTTAAGTACAGATTTTGACTAACAAACTCTCACTGGGTTAATACAGTCATCATTACTCTCGCCAGTTCAGTTGTGGCCTTTATATTGTGTTTTTTCCCTTAAAGAATATAAGCAATCTGAGTACCATTACTACCTTCAACAGGTAATCCACTTAGGAATTAGATATCATTAGAACAGATCATTTTCCAGATTACTGAAAATTCTGAATCTTCTTAGAAAGATCAACCAAGTTCCTTCAGGTAAAGACTTTTCATATTATTATTTATTAAATGAAGTAATGAAGCAGTAAGCAAACATGCATTGCTATTTACTAGGGATAAAGAAATGCATGTGACTGTACACATATATAAAACCCCTAATTCATAAGGGATATATTTTTCGTCTTTTCATTAACTTGATGCTAATGAGACTTTTAAATCCAAAAGGAGAAATGCCTTTATGTCTTCATTTGATTTATACTTTGAATATGGAAAGCTCAGGACTCACTGTGCCCATAAGAGGAAAAAATCATGCCAATATTCAGAATTTATAAACAGATGTTGTTAACTGCTTATATTCTTATCCCATGGCAGCAGTAAGAATGGCATCACACATCCCACTAGGACACAATTTGAGATAATATATTATGTCCTTGTAATGTGCAACTCCTTCTTGTTTGCTATGAACTACAGTAAAGAGTTATTTCCATAAAATGTTGTTTTCACTTAAAATATTTTGAAATTGATTCAGAGCAAAGGCAAAATGTGAAATATCAGAGTTTCGCATGAAGTGAAACTGCTGACATTGGCACATCACAATATGCCAACAGGGAATACAGATTTTAGTTTCATCCTAAACTGATCAACCTGAAAAATATCAGCTAGAGTCAGAAGTCAGAAGCTCTCCCACAAATGCACTGTGAGCAGAGGGGACCTTAGTTTGGCAGGGGGACCACAGGTGGTGAATGGGAAAATTTCTTATCTATGAAGTTTTCTCCAGATGCCCATACAATTTCAGTATTTTGAATTATGTTGAAGAAAACACAAAATGCTGCCCTGAGAATGCCATATTACATGAATGTTAATTATTTGAAGATAAAAGTTACAGAAAGACCAAATTTAATTCAATTAATTGCAAGGTATATTCGAAGTGTGTGACAAACTAAAGAAATACCTTTTAGCAAAGGAAAAAGGAGAGTCCATGTTTTCATTAAGGCATTATCAAACAGGAATTGTTAATTCCTTGTGTATGGGTCACGGATGCTTCCCAACCCGGCAGAGTCTAGTCCTGGTTCTTGGCCTGCACCCTGAACTGCAGTGCCACTAAATTCATACATAAATAAACAACTACTACCCAAGGAGGTTACCAGCTCCTACAGTAGCCATTGAAATATTCTGCTATGTTTGCATTTAAAAAACAAACTGAATGTTGACTAGAATGCTTCTGTTGTTCTTTAGAGCTTATGTGGCATTGTTATGGCATCTACAGCCATGGGGGTATTCAAAGTGCAGGACTGATATTTTAGAACAGCTGGGATCTTTAGGGTGGCAATATGATTAAAAAGGAGGTTATATAGGCAATCAGTCTTCTCTTTACCCTTAACATGACTTTGGCAAGCTCGATTGTAGCATCCAACTTGCCATTTACAGGTTTGCAAGGCACTAATCCAATTGACAGCTGCCTGAAAGAAGAAGAATTTTTTAAAACAGCTTTTAGGTTTGCAGAAGACTAGATTTTGGCATTCAGGAACCAGGTAAAGAGTGTATCAGGTGCTCTATCAGGAAAAATCAAAACAGCAAAAACCAAAATAATCAAGCAAATCCACACATTTGCACTCACATACCATGATATTAGCCTAAATGTTTGCTTCTATGTTGTTTCACTAGGAAATAGTGGAATGGTTAGGTATTTTTAGAGGAATGATGGTCTTTTCATGGTGATTCCTCTGAAAATCTTTGAAAATATTCAAAAAGGCAGCTGCAGAGCTCAGCCTAGTTAGCAAACAAACAGGGCCCTCAGAGTCAGAGCTAAACATTTCCCAAATCTGTGGGATGCTCTGGTGTGTTAGTTTACCTGTTGGTTTTTTTTTCAAAAAACATCTAAGTTGGGAAAACTCCTTGAAACCATACAGTGCTAGGCACTGCACATTCACAAAGTGAATGAAAAGCACTGCCCGAACGAGCTTGCAATCTAAAGGCTGAGAGAATATGAGCAGAAAGAACAACAAAGGAGTAACAAAGGGATCAAGGTAGCAATGCAATAGAAAATAAAGCTTTTTTAAATATTCGATACCAGCATTATGACTCATCCCTTGCATAACCACAGTGGGTTGTTCTTTAAGTAAGTTTCCTATCTGTATTATGGCAGAGATTAGTTCTGTGAAGGCCTCTGAAGGAGGATAATATGGTAGTTCTGTGTATTCTGACAGAGAGAGTCTCACATTTATGAAATAAGAGAAGGGGCTTTCAGGAGGGCAGTGACAGAAACAGAAGGCAGTCTCCAAACTAATTTTTCAAAAAAGCTTTATCAATAATATAATCACATAATTGAGAACTTTAAAAAAAAAAAAACAAAACAGAAAAAATCCCCCAAATTAAAGGAAAAGAAAGGGAATTTGATGTTTTGAGACAATTAGATCTAGAGAATGGTATTAAACTATTAATGATTTTGAGCTATAGAGAAAAGTCAGAGTGATGACAGAGCTAAGATGTTGCCAGTGGAATAAGCTGGAGACAGGTGTCAAAGAAAGAAAAATATGCCAAGGCAATGATTGCAAGCAGCATGAACCTAAATCATCTCAATTTTGTCTCAGAATGTCAGCACACACATGGATATTAACACAGATTGACTGACACATGGTAACTTTTGAAAACTCTGGCAACTTGATTATATGTTTAAGGCCTTAGGTAAAGGTAAAGCTAACCTATGGTGCTGTTTTCTGAGGCAGAAGAGGCTTAAAAATTCAAGGTTTTAAGAAAAAATGGAAATATAACTTTTGACTTTATTTATAAGCAGCCAATATCACAAAGGAAGAATTTTAAATTGCAGAAAGACAACTCAGAAAAAAAAATTTAGAATATAAATTGCTATGTGTTGACATAAAAGCACAGAAAGAAAGACAAAGTTTGGGTCAGCCATGAAATTAAAAGTGGACAGTAAAAAGGAGGAAAAATGGACACATCTGGGACATCAACAAGAAAACAGAAAGCTAGAAAAGGAAGGAATCTGCAGGAAAGCATGGCAACCATCATCCCAATTTGTCTCAGCTCAGTTAAAAGTGCCAATTTAGATTCTGTGTTCCAGATCGTCAGTATATTTTTATCTGGGATTTTGGTTCAAGTCATTAAGATTTTCTGCATACTTAAAAATAGCTTCCTTGAAAATTCAACATGAAATTCTGTTACCAGTGGAGAATTCTGATGGGAAAAAAAAATATTTTCCTTGAATTTTATCTCCATACATACAAGTCCCACCTGTTTTCAAATGTAAAATTTTTAATCTACTCCAGACGAAAAATGGAAGGTTTGGGGGCTTGCTTCCTTTGTTTTTTACCTTATTAAAAATGTTGATGTTAAGCATATACAATGAACGCTTCTGTATTTTACTACTTCACAGAAACATAAAATATCCTGGGTCAAAAGGTACCCACAAGGATCAAGCCGAACTCCTGGTCCTGCAAGGGACCACCCCCAAGAATCACATCCATGTGTTTGTGAGCATTTTTCAAACTCTTCTTGAACTCTGTCAGGCTTGGTGCTGTGACCACTTCCCTGGGGTGCTGTTCCAGTGCCCAATCACCCTCTGGGGGAAGAAGCTTTTCCTGATATCCAACCTAAACATCCCCTGACTCACCTAAAGGTTATTCCCTCAGGTCCTGTCACTGGTCACCATAGAAAAGAGATCAGTGTCTGTCCCTCAGCTTCCTCTCACAAGGAAATTGTAACAGTAATTGCAATGTCTCAGTGTCCTCCAGGCTGAACAGAGCAAGCCACCTCAGCTACTCCTCAAACAACTTCCCCTCCAGTCCCTTCACCAGCCTTGTTGCCCTGCTTTGGACTCTCTCTAATAGCTGAATGTCTTCTATTGTGGCACCCAGAACTGCCCCCAGCACTCGGGGTGAGGCTGCCCCAGTGCAGAGCAGAGTGAGACAATCCCCTCTCTTGCCTGGCCATGCTGTGCCTGATGCCCCCAGACAGGATTGGCTGCCAGGGCACTGCTGGCTCATGTTCAACTTGCCACTGACTAAGAGCCCAGGTCCTCTTCCATGGCACTGCCCTCCAGCATCTCATTCACCAGTCTGTCTGTACCTCCATCCCAGGTACAGAGTCTGGCACTTTCCCTTGTTCAGTTTCATATGATTGGTGATTGCTCAGTCCCCTAATTTATCAACATCTCTCTGCAGGGCATCTCCACCTTCAAAGAAACCAACAGCTCATCTCAATTTAGTGTCATCACCAAACTTACTCATTTTATCAGTATGTCCTGTGTTCAAGTAATTTCTCAGGATGTTGAAGAGGTTCTGAGACGGAGCCTCTAAAACCTCAGAACCCCACTGGTGACAGATCCCCACACCCCATTCACTGTAATCCTTTGTGCCTGACCGTGATCCAGCTGCTCACCCACCACGTGGTGTGTTTATCCAGCTGTGGGCTGGACATCTTGTGCAGAAGGACACCGTGAGAGACAGCATTGAAAGCTTCACTGAAATCTAAAAATCTCATTACATCAGCTGACTCCCCTTGATCAACCAGGTGGATTATATTGTCATAAAAGGAAAGTAAGTCTGTCAAGCAGGACCTTCCCCTCAAGAAGTGGTCTGGCTGTGACTAACGATGCATTGTTTTTCAGGTGGTTTTCAGTAACTCCCAAAACAATATTCACCATAATTTTACCAGTCACTAGAGTAAGGCTGTCAGGCCTGTAATTTTCAGGGTCATGCTTCTTGCTCTTCTTGAAAATAGGGACATTTTCCAGCTTCCAGTCAACTGAGACCTCTCTAGATCACCAAAACTGTTCAAAGATCATTGAGAGAGGTCTTGCAATGACATCAGCTAGGTACTCTTGGATATACTTTGAGTACTCTTGGATGAATCTCATCAAGCCCCATAGACTGATAGGCAAATCTTGCACAAATTTGGAGCTGACTGGGAGTTTATCAGTCTCACAGTCATGGTCCACCCATGCTCATGGTTCTAGGACCCCCAAAGCCCATCATCAGTGTTGAAGCAAAGAAAGCATTAAACACATCTGCTTTTCCTATGTCCCTGTTTGTGAGGTGATCATCCTCATCAAGTAACAAGTCAATGTTATTACTGTTATATTTTTAAAAACACTTTTTATTGTCTCTCACAGTAGTAGGTAGCTTCAACTCTAATTGAGCTTCAGCTGCCTGTGTTTTCTCCCTACAGTGGTGAGCACTGTCTCTCTAGTCATCCCATGTCACCTGACTTTTCTTCCACTGGCTTTGTTTGCCGTAGCTCCAGAAGATCCCACTCAGCCAAGCCAGCCTTGCCTGCTGAACCTCTGACATTTTGAAATTGCCCGCTCCTGTGCCCTTAGGAGGTGGTACCAAAAGGAAAACCAGCACTGATGGACCCCAACATCTTCAACAGCGTTTTCCCAAGGAACCTTATTCACCAGTTCTCTAAGCAGCCTGAAGTCTGGTCCTCTGATATCTAGGGTTGAAGCGCTGCAGGCAGGTTTCCTTCTGTCACCAGAGATTTTAAACTCAACTGCTTCATGGTCTCTGTCACAAAAAAGGCCACCAACTAACACTTCATGAGATCCTCTCGTTAGCAAGCATTGAATCATGAACAGCATCTTTCCTAGCCAGCTCCCTTAGTACCTGCATCATGAAGTTATCATTCAGATATTTTAGGAATCTTCTGGACCTCTTTTGCTAGCTTTGTAGTGAACCCAGTAAACATTTGGCAAGTTGAAGTCCCCATAAGGACAAGGATGGATGATATAGAACTATTCCTTAATGCCTTAAGGAATAATTCATCAGTGTCATCATCCTACCTGAGTGGCCTGTAGAAGACTCCCACAATGATACCTGCTTTATTTGTTTGTCTCTCAATCCTTACCCAGGGCTCTCAACTGTACTAATGACAACTGCAAGTTCCAGTACTCAAACTTTGTCAGCTTTCAAAGGTAATAACTGCTTTTATACTTATTTTTGCTTGCTATCCTTCATTTTATACCATAAATACAGTTTTCATCTATTTAAATAACTATCTTTTTGCCATCTCCTAATGAGTCTGACAATCATACACTCTGAAGAAACCACTGTCGTACACTAGTTTTCTACTGATAAGTTTATTTTCCAGATATCATCTGCTACTGAAATTTTGATTTTCTAGTCATGATCCCTTGTTAACAGCAAACAATGACTGTCATGACACTCAACACTGCCATTTGCTCACTGCTTAGATTAGGAGAGGTTTTCTTACCAGCACCTTTGTTAAACTGTGCACATGAAGACTAAGGAATTAATTAAATTTCCCTCACCCAGGCTCACTGAAAGCTCAAGCCCTTGAAACAGAGGTTTGTTTGTCATTCAGCCCAGGTATCTCCTGCAGACACCATGACCCTTTAAGCACCTGCAGCTTTCCTCTCTTTGATACTGTCAGAAACACCAAGTGAGCAGTTTTGCACTACATGGCATCATTTATTTCATGATCTAAACACTACAAAAAATACACACATCCTCATCAATGGGCCAAAGCTAAGCCCCGTTTCCAAGAGTGTCAAAGCCACATGAGTCGTTGCAGTTTCAGGTGTTAGTCCCTTGCTTTGGTCTTCATCCTCATAGACTCTTTGAAAAATACCAGGACTGTTTCTTTGTACCCATTATCTATCCTCCAGGTCTAGCATAAAACAAAGCAAACTATTTGGGATTTTACCAAGAGGATGAAACTCCCTTCGCTATTTACTCATTACAATTATTCTCATCTGCTTTTAAGAATACAACAGTCTGCAATACTTTACAACAATGAAAATATCACTGGAAAGACCTTTTGTTCCTCTTGTCTATCACCTATCAAAATAATATTGGAATATTCCCTTTCTCGAGCACATATTTTCATAATTTTTGTTCTAAACCAAAATTACATCAGTTAATGTATAGATTGCGTGATGCCAACTGTTCACATTCATTGGCTCATTTAGATTTGTTCTAAAAGTCCCCTGACCCAGTGCATCCACACAGAGTGGATGAGGGTAGCAAGCTAAAGGAAGCACTACACGCCTGATTCTCCTATCCCAATCTACATGGCTGTCACTGCTTGCACAGCTCCACCAAATGTCCTTTGAAAGAAGGAGAGTGAGACAGAGTTTGTGATTCTGAGTCTGCTCATTTTTAGAGCACTATCCCCATCTCTTTACTAAGAAATAAGACTGAAGCCTCTGTATGTTATTGTCCCCGTTTTTAATCTGCAAGACAATACAAGAATGTGAAGAGTATACACAATACATGTTTACAACAAAAAATACTAGAAGGTTCTACGAAACCATCTGGTAATATATAATATACAATATTGAATATACCCAAATGCATTTTCTCATAGATAAAACAGACCTTTTACTATGGATTTATATTAACTCTAGAAATAAAGATGGGAGGGTTAAAAGGGCAAGGTATGTTTTAGGCATAGAAGCATGCTTCCGTGGAAGCAGAAATATGCTTGCTGCTGAAGATGGTGCTAATGATTAGTCACTAACCTGAAAGGAAATTAACTAAAATAAAAATGAATTGCAAAAGAAAAAATCAAGGAACTCATAAAAGCAGCAATTGTTGTGGTGAACTTTTATAATTCAATGTTGGAATATCTTTTGCGTTCTGTGACATTCAAAGGTTAGAAAAGTGCAACAGATACTTTCCAGGACACCTGAACTCAAGATTCCTAAAATTATTTCAGCCTAGAAGACCAATCATTTTCTGTTTTTTCAGACATAAGAGAGAAACATCAGGAACATTCTTTCTGATTCCGAACAGACTTTGCCTGGTTCAGAAGAGCACATTACATCATATCCCTCACTGAGCCATTTCCTCTTCTAGAGGATACATCAAATTTTGGACCACTGATTGTTCTTTAATCTATTGTTGCAATACTGAATGCTGGCAGAAAACACATAAAATACATGTTTGATTGCCCTGCCCCACACACCTCTGAGGAGCCTAGCTCTTGCTGCTGATAGCCTCTTTGTAGATGCTGAAGGATCTTGACTCAGGCTCTATCTGCAAGTCAAGTGATCCAGCTGCAACCATCCAGGCAGGCCTTCACTGAATCCTCTCTGATTTATGCACATCTTTCTGTTGGGGCAGCAGAACAGGCCACAGTAAAGCAGCTGTGTTCTAATGAATGCTGTGATCATCTCCCTGGGTAGAGGGCCTAAATTCCTTTTCATACGGTAATAAGGAGTTCGGGATTTCAAAAGAATCTGTGACTGGAAATAGAATAAAATTCTTCTCAAAAAAGAGACAACATACACCTAGGGAAAACCTTCATTTTTAGATTTCCTATGCAACAGTCAAATTGATCAAAAATTTTAAGACAAGCAATATCTCACAGTGTTGTAAAGCAACATTATTAATATGCTACCAGGATCAATCAACTTTGTAAAATCCCCCTGATAAAGAGATTTCCTCCAAAAAAGTGCCCTAGCAAGTTTCTGGTTACGAGTGAGTCTCCAGCACCTCCAGTGATGAAAGACACGAGAATAGAAACTCTAGTTCTGCATGTCTTAAGATCGCAAAACATGCTGTGCTAATTCTCATCAAAGAAACAAAAACAAGCCTATGTCACCCCTGACAAACTGTTTTCTTCAGGAACTGCACTGGCTAGAGCCTGCTTTTTCCTCTCTGATCCTTTGTTTGGAAATGACATTAATTTTCTCCTTAAACTCATATGGTTATGCTCAGTCAAAAGTCATATTTCTTCCAGTTTACAAGGGAGTCAGTTTCTGCTTGAGGAATTACTACCCAAATTATCAGCTGTACCTCTGCTGCCACCACTGCTGGATTCCCACTGAGGGACAGGAATGTGACAAAGATGGCTCTGAGATTGCCACTCTGCTGTGCTAATTAGGAAGGCAACTCATATTTGGATGAGAGTCCTAAAGATAAAGAGAGTGAACAAGGAGCAGCCAAAAGTAGGTAGGTGGATGATGGGCATCATGCAGATTACCCACAGGATGAGCACCATGACAAAGTAACAAAGAAAGACAAAACTTCAAGAGAAATATCAGGGTAATATGAAAGAGTATTTCAAGCATGTAAGAGATGGATGGCAGGCCAATGAGCATTTCTGAACTTTTGCTAGTTCTTGCCACTCTCCAGTTTAGCAGCAGGGATCACAAAAGCAGAAAGATATCTTTTCTAGGATGAAAAATACCATATAAAAATACCAGCAAACAAAAAAATTACCTCAATGTTATTTGTGTTTATATACCTGGCCTCAATGTTATTTGTGTTTATATACCTGGCACAACCAGGAGAGTTTGTAAGCTACTATCTTCCTTTTGTTTTGTTTTTTTTAACAATACACATTTTGTTTCCCTCTCTTTCTCTTTCTCTCCACCTCTGTACTCAATGAAGCCAGCCAATAAATATCCAGCAGTTCTAGGCTTCTGAACTGAAGCACACAGGCACAAAGCTAATTCCACAACTGGTTTTTTTCTTCTTGCAAGCACTCAACAGGCACTCTGTGTTCACCCTACCTTACATGAAGTCAGTCCCTAAAGTATGCATGGGCAGACAAAAATTTAAAAATGCTAAAGAAAACCAAGACGGCCCATTCAGTAGATTGTATATGCACCTCTATACCACAATTCAAATACATTTGTACTCAAAACCCCTCAAATATTATCCAGGCACAATGCTGGATTCCCTGGTCAGGTAAAAGTTAGAAGTCACTGAATTCAAGATAGGATTTTCACATTTTAAGAAATCCTACTGGCTCTCAATATTCTGCCAGCTAAATTCCATTTAGGAGAAAAAAAGGGGGGGGGGGATTTAGTATCTTATTAATTACCTTTTAAAAAAATATTAAATTTATTCTTAATTGATTTCAGTTAGGCTGAAACACTTTCATTTAAGTAAACCAGAATGTCGGCCTAGATTTGCACTGCTCTTCCATTATTTTTTCTGTAATAGTTATTCCATCTATGATCAGCAGTAATTCATACAGTTAGCATCTCCCTTCCTGTTCAAACTTTTTAAGTCTACAATGCTTAAAAAAAGAATCATAGCTTATTGTTTCTTTCATCATGCTGAAGAAAAGGAAATGTTTGCTGCTGAAGCTGGCACAGTAACACAAGTGTGTTCTTTTGTAACCTCTCGTATTTTGTCAGCTGTCAGAAGACCTGGATCTTTTCATTATTTGAAAAGGCATCAGTATTTTTTAATCCTGTTAATTTTCAAAATAATCACAGCCTATGATCTCCACAGCAGTTCCTTCTTGTTTCCTCTCTTGATTATCCTAAACCAGGCCTTATTTAAATTGAATAGCATTGCATTTACATCATAAAATCTACCAGAGAAGTGAAAGAACACATTTTCAATTGTTAAAAGTCAAGCTTATCCACAAAACACATTGTGTAACTGGCAGGACTAGTATCTCCCACCACATTTACAGATGTCCAGGTTTATTTAAATAACCCTAAGTGAAAAAGCACAATTTGCAGTGTTTGGACTTTTTTTTTTTTTTAATGTATGCATTTTACTGGGAGGCATTTGATTACAGGAATATCTCAAATTTTATTCCTGTGGTGAAGAGGCAAAAATAGCTATAGGAAATGGTATCAGCTAAATTATGTTTTCTCCCTTAGCACACCAGGCCAGTCACATCCAGACCATTTCCCAGATGTTCTTGCCCGCCAATTCTACTAAACCTCTGGATGCAAAGTGATGAGAACATTATTTTGTACTAAAAAGACATGGCTGAATTGAATTATTCATTTTTCCTTACAAATCTATGTTCCTGGCAGGAGAGGAAGGGGATAACATTCACACATGCATAGCAAAGCTCTCAGAATGGAAAGCAGCTTAAGTTATTGGGTAATAGGTGCATGTGGTGGTTATTGAAAAGAAAAAAAAATTTCTCACTGCCAACTACAAGTGAAATGTCAATCAGCAAAATCAAAATTTCACATATGCTATTAAGGTCTTGTACAGGGAACTTTATGATTTCACTCAAGCAAGTCTGAAGGCCACCCGTGTTCTTGCCAGGATGTCTATAATGAATAACAGAATTACACAATATGAATTATTCCATTTTAAAAGGAATAAGGGAAACACAATTTTCCTAAATATATGGGGTAAACCACAATATGATATATATGATGAATTGACTATGTTTGAGCAACAATCCAATGCCTCTTTCACATCTCACTTTATAGATATCCACATATTTAAATGGAGTCCAGATGAAGGCAAAAGAATCACACTTAATGAGAGACTAAAGGCCTAAAATTTCAGAATTTTCCTGGGCATCCTTCAGTAATGGGAACTACATCATGGGCAACTGCTAAGAAAAGATGAAAATTTCTAAGAATGAGTTTTGACTTATGATGTAAAAAAACATGGGGATTCCTCTTTTGTGCCCTGAAGATTTCAATATAACCTGCATTCTCTCAACGGAATCACAGGAAAAAAAGCAGACTGACGAGAGGACATGTGGAGGAAAGGACATCTAGTCCAACCTCCGGCTCAACAGTACCACGCTCAGAGCCACAGCAGATTACTCAGGGTCCTGCCTAGTTGAAATTTGACAATCTCCATAGATTAAAATTTTGTAACTTTACAAAGAGTTTTAGTTTTTAATCTCCTACACCAGATAAAAGAGCAAAGAAATTCTAAGGGTAATTAACATCTTAGGATAATAAACTCTGAAGTTTGACATTTAGCCTCAAAAATTAGCCTGCTGAGCTGCCTCCACAAGCAGATAGAAAGAAGACCATGAAGTTCAGTACAAAGTCAATTTTAGTAAAGCCCATTTCTGCACATATAATAAACTTCAATTACATCTAGTGAAGAAAAAACTAAGTTTGTAATTTCCTTTCAGGCAACTATCTTTTATGAAAAGACATGCAGAGATCTTTTTCCTATCATACTTAGTTGTTACTTAATGGAATAGCTTTGAAATGCAATTATGTTCTTCTGATACTCAGCTAGTAATATTAATGTATCAGCCTTGCTCCCTGCTCCCAATAAACTGAGTTGTTATTGTTCCCTCTGCTTAAAAGTTCTTGTAATGGTCTACTCGTCCTTAGACTTAAGCACTCAGATGTAAAGGGAGCACTCTCATTTTTTATTTCTGAAATAAAATTGCTACGCTTATACAAATAAAAAATACTTTGATTTAAAGAATTTATTTTTAATAAGAACATGTGTATAGATATTTGTAAAAAACACAGAAACTGTTTTTAAAAAGTACAAAAAAAAAGTATTATCCTCAGTTCTTATTAATTCCATTTGACTACTTTATATACTCTAAGACAACTCTAAAACTCTATTGTAAACTGTAAAATATAGTATGGAATTCTAGAATTATAAATGTCAAAAATTCTTATGCATTTCTCAGTTAAAAAATATAGAATGACACTGTGTTGTAAATGATAATGTAAAATAAAATGTGCACTGAAGAATTTCCCAGGGATTTACTCTTTCATTTCTCAGAAACAAAAAAACAAAACAAAAAAAACCCCAAACAAACAAACAAACAAACAAACAAAAAAACCTTAAAATTGCTGGTTCTATTGTTCTGTAGTTACAGCAGTGAAAACACCCAAGTTTTGATAAATTTTCTCCTGGCAGAATCTTAGACATTAATCTGGTCAGAGGTGTATAAAATAATAAACAATAATAAATAAGCATGGCTATCATTACCCATTTCTGTGTAAATAAAAGACTTGCTGGAAAAAGAATTGATGATTCCTATTAAAGATGCGTTACCTATCCTCAGGATTTTGTAATTCTTATTCATCAGCTGAAGTCATTATCTGGAAAGTAACATGCAGTGTAAGTAAACAAACAGCATTTCATTTAATCAGTCCAGTTGCCGGAGCTTGTTTATAATTTAGAGAAGACATGTCTTCATGAAGATAGATGTCCATGACTTCGATAAAGAGGTAGATGGATTTTTTTCTCTGTGATAGCCTTCCTGAGAGCCAATGATAAATAAAAATAAATTATAGATTTGCTCTGATCAACTGTTTCTGAATTCCTTAATCAGAACAAATCATCTTACTTATTATCATCAACTGGAAAACAAAAACATATTCCCAAAAAGGCATAAAAACAAAACCTCAATTGCAAAAGAGGAAAACAAAGAAAAAAAGTCCTTATATGTGCCCCAAAAAGACTATTGGGGCATATCAAATATTCTGAAATAGCATTTTTGGTCCTTGGTTTCTCCTTGTGGAGGGTTTCCTTCAAAATGCTACTGGACTATATCCAGACTGCCTGCTAGGAGTCCTTAACTGAGCTGTTCTAACTGCTAGAGTTTTGAAAGGTCAAGAGAGCAGCAAGCTATCCAGGCTGGCAGACACCGCCTCACACAGCAGTGATGGAGAGGAGCAGGAGCTGTGCTGCCCAGGATGGAGCGGCTGGAACGTGCAGCCTGCGGCTCCAGGCGGGCAGCACCAATGGGCCCTCCAGGCTTCAGCTCCCCGTATGTGCTGCAGGGAAGTCACGACTGCAATCCTGCACATAAAACATCTTCTGCTAACCCTTCTGCTACCTGACATCCATCCACATGCTAAACAATGCATACATCGAAATGCACGTCACAAACATTTACCGGGAAAGCAAACTTTAAAGTAACACTATTGTTAGAGGCAGAGCACTGGGGTCCCTGCAAGATCTATACCATATTCATCCACATGCCCCATTTCTTTAACTAAAGACATTCAAGCCACCTTCTTGTAAATATCTCAACTTTTGCATGTAGGGCTCCACCCCAAGCACTATAAATTGATTGCTTACACCACATGCCATTAGTATCTTTTACCCAGAGGACTTCTCTAGCTACATAGGTCTCCTGACATTTAATTAAATAAGAACTATGAAATATGTGGCATAAGCGGGTAGAAGTTTTAAATAATTTCCAGAAGCCTAGAAACACACACACATACAAACACACAAGGTGTGCAGAGGAATCCAAGAATTAAATATGTAGCTACATAAATCAGAGAAGCCAAATCAACTAGCTTGTTGTTAACTTTGTAGTGCTCTGCCTAGATTACTGCTACTACTACTAACACTTGTTATGGCTATGTTAGCTTCATTTAAATTCCTCACTGAAAAATAGACTTTTTTTTTTTTTAAATAACAAGACCTAAATGATGAATATAGAATTGAAAAACTCAAGTATTCATGTTCAGGAAGTTATCAGGTTATATTATTTTTTCCAAAGTCCATGCTGGTTCACATCACTGAGGTAAAGTGCCTTGTGCAGCATGAGGCTGATCAGTGCATTGCCTGGAAGCAGGGCATTATCATGGCCATTTCCTTCAGATGGAAATAAACTGAAACCAAGACCAACAGATGAATCTACAGATTTCATCTGGCCTTGGTGCTGCCAATACACTCAGAAGCCAGGTCCTGTGAGAGACTTCCTTCCCTCCTTCCCACTGCTGTCTCACATAGAAAAGTAGCTGAGAAGTTCAGTGCTCCCTCAAACAGTTTGGTGAGATTTTTAGGTACTTTGATTTTGTTGTTTTTTTCATGTTTGTGAGCTGAACTGTACTGGTGCTGCCAACCCAGGCCAGTTTTCACACTCCACTTCTCTTATCCTCTACTCCTTAAGCAGAAGTAAACTTATGCTTTGCTATTTCATCACCTGAAGGTGGTCATTGGGGTTGGTTTCTAAATGTCAGAAACCATTTGATTTCACAAGGCTCCCTCTCACATGTGCCTCAGGCACAAACGTGCTTCGCAAACATCAGGCACTCACCATGAACCTCTTCCACAGTAAGAGAAATGCTCATCCTCTTCCTTCATGGCATTCAGACACCACTCAGCATTAAACCAGTGCCAGGTAAACTGAAGTCATTGATTTATCTCATATTTTTTGTTGGAAATACCTATTTCTTAAAGTTATTTCCTGAAGGGAGAAACCTTGTCTTTAGTCTCCCAGAGCCCCACGCACCCCAGGACCCTTCGTTATAGACCAGGGATTCTGAGCTCTGCATGAGGGACAGCTGATCCACTGCTCACAGACTCATTAACAACAGAGCCTACAGCCCATGCCTCCACCCATGGCCTCCACAGAGCTCCCCACCTTTTTATTGACTGTTCATATGTTGGACTGTGGGAGCAGAGGTAGGGGAAAGTCAGATACACTATAAATACCTTCAATACACTCTCAAAATAAAAAAGGTTTCATCCTCAGTCACTGAAATTCAAATTAAAGACAAAAGGCAAGGAAATAGAAGCTATATGAAGGTCAAACAGTAAGATCATTATTAAAGAATCTACTTCACATAAACTACAGAAGGTTAGATTAAACTCTGGTTTTTCTCTGGGGAAGAAGTCTGGTCACTACAGTTGAGCAAATCACTATCTGGCAAGTACACTGGGTCTCTTGGGAGTAACACAGAAATGACCAATACTTTCCTCTGGATGGGTTTATTAAGGTTTTCCCCTCTAGAGTTTCCCTATTCTAAACTGAAACTGTTTCAGGAGCCATTCTGCTACACCATCAAAACCACCAATTCCCCCAGGCTTCCCTTGGGGAAATCCCAAAACTCTTATGCAGTGCTTAAAACACAGCTGCGACATCTCTGAGCTAGTCGTGGGGAAGGATGCCATACAGAATGACCCTCATTTTTCCAATTTAGGAAAAGAAAACTGTATTGCTTCTACACTTTGGCTGCTGTAGAGAATCCACAGGAAAAAGGCTTGCTAAGGGTGACTGTTTCACAAATCCACATCCAGCTCTGGATGTGAGCCCATCTATCTTCACGTATAAGCACTTCTTTCCTCCTCATCGGAGTTCTTCTCACTAAACACATGGTTTTAGGCATGAATAACTCCACTCCTTGAGCAGCTGTACCACACTTGCAGTTCAAAATTAACCAAGTGATACTGTCACTAGAAACAAAGCAAGTGTACCCTAAAATTTAAAGAATCAAAATGTCAAGGGATTTGTCAAAAGACAGACTCATGGCTATGAAGTAAACCTCAGAGACTAAATTTAATTTGATTGCCTTTCAAGTCTGCACTTCAAGTTACACTCACGTGTTGTACAACTTATCTACCTGAACACATCATTAGATGTTGTTGCCTTAGGTTGAACTAAGGCAAACATGGAAAAGTCATTCCAAAATTTTATTGCTGAATTTTACAGTGTTCCACCACAGGTAATTTGCCAAACTATCCTTGTAATAATAAACAGGCAATTCAAGGCAGAGGTTCCCAAAGAAGCAATTCTGATTTATGATTTTCAAGATTCCCATGTCAGTGCACAGTATGATGAAAACTACCGTTGTAAACAGTTACAAGTGACTTTGATCTTAAACAACATCCTCTTCTCCCTTCACTCAGTTTCTGAAATAAGGTGAGTAGCAATGACTCAGAATAAACATATCATTGGGCTCTCCCTACTGATTTCTAGGACATACAATAGCGTATTTCTAAAATAGGTGGGTTTTCCCCTTGTCACAACAAAATTAGCCCTATCAGCAGAATGCTTGTACCCACAGAATTGGGATCTGCCTGATTCATGAAGAGCAGTCAGAAAGTAACTCTTCTCAAACCTGAATGACGTTTGACTGCTTCAAGATATTCCCCTCCTTTAGAAACATAGCAGACAGATTTTCAAACATTTTAGATTATTCTGCCCGGCAGGAGCCATGAGGATAACTGGCATTTATCAACATCATACTTAATACTCCAAAAGAAGTGCTCCATCCTTCAAGAGGACAGAGGCAAATGCAACAGAAGTGAGGATTTAATTTAAATAGACAAGTTCAAAACTTTTGCCCGGAGAACATAAGTGACAAATGCTGGATTTCCAAGGCAACCAAAACATATGCTTTGGACATCACAAACAATTCACTGGACTTATAAAGAGGTTTCCCATTCTTTGTAAGGATATTTTCCAAGAAAAATATCTATGGAGATCAAAAAAAGCCAAGTTTTGAGTTTCTTAGGAAAGTTAAAAACTGATCGTAGAAGTCTGAAAGTTGCATGCAATAGAGTGAATGAAATTTAATGATTTTTCTTAAATGACCAATCACCAAGAAAACGTGCTGCCTCTGAATTACTAATTCAGAGTACATAAAATATTATATATAATAAAAGAATAACTTTCCACTGATTAGGTTTTTCTCAGAAGAAATTCTAATTAACCCTACACCTACCATCACAGTGTTGGATCATGCTAACACAGCAGAGTCCAAAGTCTCTGCCAGGTGAGGCTGCTGGCAGGAAGGAGTGACAGAACACTAATGGTGATGGAAATGCCCAGCACCCACAGCCCTGGCAAAGCCCACCTAAGGGAGGAAAAGCAGATGCTCTGTAGCCATGGGAAATGCTCTGCTGGGGAAAGTGTAGCCTGGGGTCACATGAGAGCCTCCCAAACTTGCAAGCATCGTCTGGAGTCCCATTACCCCTTACATGGAACTCTTGTGATGTAAGTTTTAGATGCTTTTGTTTTGGGAGGATAATGCAGACTATGATCTACCAGGCATCTATGAAAAGGAGCTCCTCTTTCTGCTTCATTTTTGATGAGCTACTGCAATTCTGTTTGCTTTACTGATTTATTCACTTTAACCAGAGGTTTATTTCACAAACAGGAAAAGGCCTAAAAAACTTCAAAGTTAAGTTACAGCCACAAATGAGACTGCTGGGCCTACAGTTTTTTACAGTTTCCTGTATTTATGAAATTAAATCACTTAGTCAAACAAACCTACTTTGCCAGGTCTGAGGCAAAGAATGCCCAAAAAAGTTACTATATGTTTATTTCAATAGTCATAAAAAGCTTAATAAGCATCTATCTAAAGTTTTAAAATGTAATGTGAAAGACACTGTGCATCCCAAGTAAGAATACTTATGAAAATGCTAATGGAAATAGGAAAGGACCACTGCTACCTGGCTTTAGCATTAATTTCAAAAATATAGCTTTTGTCACCGTGTGACAAAAAGTGACTCTTGTCACTTTTTTTAATATTTTTAATATGAAGTGATCATAAACCCCAGCTTTTTTCTTCTGATAACTGGTTCTTAAACAGTATTATCTTTGTTACTTGGGGTTGGTGGGAGATATCAAAGTATCAGTGCTATCAGATATCTAGACTTATTATGCACTCAGAGAAAGCTAGTAATCCAAGCTTGTCTACACACAGGAACAAAAAGAAAGCAAAGTGGACAACAGATGAAAAAGCCGGTAGTTCCAGTCTGTGGCATTTCGCTAATAAATGCAACTGAGTTAGAACACCTCTTCTGATACACGTATTTCTGCAAATGTGTGTGTGTGTGCATACAAAATGCAAACAATGATCACATGCAGTTCCATTTCTCTATTACTCTGTTTAAAGACTGAGTTTTAAGAGTTGGATTTACTGAATTCTTCTAAGAGATGCTTTAATGATGCTATGTTTCTTTTCATCAGTAGTCTCCTCCCTAGGATAAAAATCAAATTTTATATGCATAGCTGGAGTGCCTAAAACTTGTTTAAAATTGCTTTAAAATAATAGTAAACTTAAAATTAAACTCTGAAATTCCTCACTGTCACTTTTCACTCACTTTGTCCTTCAGTGACTCAAGTAATTGTGTGGGAAGATAAAACAAATGCCTTTTCCACAGTGCAGAGCATATGGCTTCATGAACAACAGATCTGTACAGAGAGAAGTTTCATATTGATTTAGCTTTTACTGAACAATAAAAGTGCTCTTCAAGCTTTATGTACACCATCAATTCTATTTTACTGATCACTGAGTAAAGCAAACATCTTGGAAAGTCTGGCTGCCAAAACAACACCCAAAAAGTGCATCCCTATTTTCCCCTGAACTGTCTTGCTCTAAAGAAAAACTAAGAAGAAAAAACTCAGATGATACTTTAGTTTGCATTTAGTGACACATCTTGTTGGAGCAGATCATGACACTTCCGTTTCGGGGCCCTCTGGATATATCAAAGAGAACAAAATAAAAAAAAAAAGGAAATATAAAAACCCCAACCCCACAGAATTAATGGTGGACTTCTTACTTTTTCTATCAATGACATTTCATTTTGCACAAAAATGTCATAGAAAAGGGACTGGAACAGGATGGCCCACCTGCCTGGGAAAGATGTCTCAAACATTAAACTACTTTCTAGGACACAGAATATTTTGATATCTTTTAGAAGCTACAACAGAATCAGAGAAAGAGACTGAGATTTGAATCCAAAGCTCTAACATCATTCTTCAGTCATCCAGGTTATTTTCAAGACATTTTAAAGTTTCAGACTTGCTCGCTGTATGAACCAGGAAGTAACTCCACAGGATACAATGGAATGAAGAGCAAAATGCAAAAGACTGCTAAGAGAGATCTGCAACCCTTTGCAAATATCTAAATGTAACCAATTAAAAAAAAACCAACAATACAACAACTTCTATGTTTGACGCTCTCTTTTGCTTTAGAATTTTTATACACAATTAAACATTCTATAGCATAACCTCTCCAATGCCACGTGGCTCACTGCTTTGGAAAAACTAAGTTCTTTTCAGCTCCATAGCTTAGTTTGTGAAAGTTTGTGGAAGTCACACACACACACAAATTACTTCAAAGCACAGACAGCTGCACTTATTTTCCTCAATGTCTTCTACATTTTTTGCATCTCAAAAACATAGCTGGTTGGAATTAACAAAAAAAAAAAAGAAAAAAAAAAAGAGGAAAAAATCCAAAATAACTAAATTAATTCCTGGAAATGTGTTGTAGAACCCAGACTGCCATAAAAGGCCCTTTCATACTTCAAAGAGCAACTTCAATAATCAAAACAAAACATTTGCAATTGCCAGTTATATGCAAAGAATTTAGCGCTTTTTAGCTCGTGAAATTTATTTTGATGTCCTATAGTAGAGTTCATACATATTTTTCAGCGTCATTCTTCCCCAAAGCTCCTCAGATTTGAACTCAGTCACAAAAGTGTGTGGGTGGAAGAACAATCCGTTTTGCTTCTAACGTAGCACTTGAACCACAGCCTGCAAAATCACAAACTTTTATGTCAGCTAACAGCATCATGCAAAAGTGCGGGGCTATTAGTGGTTTTCTTCTGGTCTCCTCTGACATCATCAACTTATTTCAAACACTGTTTTACACACATACTTAAGTAAAGAGTGTCAGATCTTCACGTGGGTGGGTCTGGGTTTTTGTAAGCTAGCTCTTTTGATGGACATTGCAGTACATTACAATGACATGCTTTGAACTGTACAAAAGAAATGGTTTGGCAACATCCCCACAAAAATACTATTAAGGCCAGTTCTGTAAGCTCCTTGTAGTCTATTTACATTACAAAGTATGAGACACACTTTGAATTATTTGGAGGCATGGGTTTGCTTAACTCAGAGTCAAAATAGCGTCATAATACTTTCAATATCACTGCAATGCAATAAACAAGACAAGGAAAGCAAATTCTATATTTTCTAGCAAATCGTATCTCACTACTTGAAGGACTTCAAGAAAAAATTCTGATTTAAAAAGCACTCGAATTGGTGAATACTAAAGTTCAACCACAGAAAAAACTGTACCGACAGAAATTAAAAGCTGCCCAATAAATAAACTCTGAGATTGGAACATTAAAGGTAAATAACAACTGAGGAAAAAACAAATTACTAGTTTACATCTTACCACTTCGTATTCCTCACTGCCAAAAAGGTACATAGTTACACCTTCAGTCTGACACCAGTTGCCAAAGTCAGATCTTCCCCTGCATCCTCAGCTGCCGCGTCCCAGCCGGGCAGGCTTCCCGGGCTGCTTTCCCACGCCTGGGCTGCTCCTCGGGCAGCGCGGCTCTCGGGCATGAACTCGGAGGCTGCTGCGGGGCCGGCGGGACGGGGAGCTGCCAA
>JAHLSL010000022.1:18542845-18679036 GCA_025920805.1 Petroica traversi
GGCGCGACACCGCCCAAACTCCGTGCGGGAAACGCGCGGCAGGGAAAGCGCCAGCGGGGCCCGCGGAGCCACGGCTGGGGACGGGAGAGCCCGGGAACAGCCCAGAAACAGCGCGGGAACAGCCTGGGAGCAGCAGAGAAACATCCCCGGAGCAGCCCAGGAACAGCCCCGGAGCAGCGGTCGGGAGCGAGCCGGCAGCACTGGGTGACCAGCGGGGAGCTCGGTTCACTCGCACCCCTCGCTGCTTCTGACAGTGCTGCAGAAATTCATGCTGCTGTCTCGCTGTCTCTTAAAAGAAGAAAAATCTCTTCTGAAAAACAAGCAAAGAAACGGCCCAGAGTAGTTTCCCTTTTCTATGTTTCACGCACTTCCTCGCACTGATTAATCCCAGACTGCTCTGTACGGAGGTGTAACTTTATCTCTGTGGCACAGAGGCGCTCAGGTAACTGAAAGGTTACACCCGCTACCTGCAGCGCACGGGAAGCGGATCCAGCACGCAATACCAGAACCCAAGGACTCGCCTCGCTCCTGGCCGACTTCTAGCCCGGGCAGAGCAGGCAAGAAAGAGTAAAAGCAGCTGAAGAACAGGATAAAACAACTAAAATACTTCAGACACTAATTCACCAACTGCATTCCCAAACTAATATTAAAAAGTGGCTTAAAAATAAATCTCATTAAAGATGGTTTAGGAATACAGCATAAAGTAAACCAGATATGCAGAAATATTGTCCTCTGGGAAAGGCTGTTCTTTACAACTGAGGAAGAGGCCACCAGGCACCATCCAGTAACACAACCCTGATCAAAACTGCTTTCAAACAGCACTAGGAAACCCATCCCTTCTCAGCTCAGCCCTCTCACTTCCTTATAGTTCATACGGCTGCTAGCACTATATCCTATAACCAGAACTATACATAAGCACTAAGAAAAAATACGGAATACATAATGTCTTAAGGAGGAAATGTGTGGGTGTATGCTTGCCCATTTATATCTATAATCAAGTTAATAGAATATACACAACATCTCATGATAAGATACAGCATTGAAAACTAGTTTGTGCTACTCAATTTCCTTCTCTTCCACAGAAGAAAAAGAACATGACCTCTTTCCTAACAAAAGCAGAAATGAAGCTGTTCAAATACATTGTAAATATCTTCCCTGTTCTTCCCCTGCATCATCCCCTGCTTATTTTAAATAGATCTTGTCTTGACTAACTCAGTTTCTTTGCGTGAGTTAGTAGGATATTCTTCTCTCAATCTGGTTTCTCTGTCAAAACAGACCTTTAGTCCTCTGTTGACTATATGTGATGTGACTCATGAGTCTGGATTTTTTTAAGTCCTTATATGAATCCACAAGCAGAGTTAAACCCAAGAAAATGGTTGGAAAGGGCAAGTTAGAAATCAGAAGACATTAATTTTATTTCCAACCATATGTTTACTAAATAGAATTAGTTTAATCTGTCAGCTGAACTGGTCACTTCACATTAAATCAATCAAACAAATAGTATCATAATAGTGCATTCCCAGAGAGTAAATAAAATATGCACCATTCCTGCATGGGGGCTAACAGGCATCAGACACCTCTACTGGAATGTAATAATTAATTGTCCAAGTCGGTTGCTCCTACTGATACTGAATGAGTGTGGTCAGACACACTTATTTGCTGTAATGTAATTGCCTAAGCTTTCCTGCAGTGTTTTTTTAGTGTGAAACCACACCTGTCAATATTAGGCAAAGCCAGTGTCATCAAACATTACTTAGCTTGTCTGATACAGCTCTTGTAAGCAATTGAAATTTGGGTGCCGTAGCTTGATTGCTCCCTTTTTGGATATGGCTCTCACAACTGCATTTGAAAAAAAAACCAAAAAAACCCAGCAGGAATGTTGCAAGTACTCCTAACATAAAAAACAGGGAAACGTAATACCTTTTTATGTATTAAAAAATTATGATAACTTTAATATTTTTTAAATAATTTCCTCAGCTCCTATACTTTGGGAATGAATATGAAATCAGGGAGGATTTCAGTTCACATATACTCAACAGAGACTTAGGGCATTATTCAGACTGTCACCGTAAGTGACTTTCATGTCACAAGTAATTCTCACTACAGACAGCACAAGCAGCCAGAGTCTGGCAGCTTGGACAGTAAATAAGCTGAATTGCTCATTGCTCCCTTGAATTGAAACATCATGACAGGTACCAAAGTCTCTCTCAGGGCTCCACAACGCAAATTTGCATACAGCTTCTACGGTTCAAGAGTTAAAAGTCTGCAGGAATGCCAGCCCTTTTGAGGGTGTTTAAACTTAGCAAAGCACTGCTTCATGACCTGTGCTCCACTCCCAGCTAAGTGACAGCACGGAGTTTTTCTGCTTCCCCAGTAGCTTTGTGTGGCAAGGGACTGGCCAGCAGAGGGTGGGCAGTGTCTCATCAGGGCTGACCCTTGCAGACAGAATGATCCACACAGAGCGAGTGGAGAAGTGGAGGAAATGAGGGAGTGAGAGGGGGGTGTGGAGAGGGAGAGAGAGGCTGGAAAAAGGAATCTGTGGTGGGATGGGAAAAGCAGAAAACCAGAGTGCAGAATAAGGATGGATGGAAGCAATGTGACCCGCAGGCAAGAGAGTCTAGAAGTCAGACCAGAAGACAGGAATTAAGGTTATGCAAGAAAAATGTTCATGGAAGGCAGGCAGCATGAAAGGATTTGAAAAAGCCTTCACAGAGAAAGCTGGCTACCTGATTGCCTAAAGCTAGGGGTAACCAGGGAGGAGTAGAATGGTGTGGACCAGGGCAGAAATGCTGAGATGGGATCCCTGGCTGATCAAGCAAATAAGGGCCATTGGAAAACCTGTAAGTTGGAGACTTCTGCAAGAGAAAAAGTTTCTACCTTATTTTTGGGATAGGATGGAACGGGGATGAAGGCAGAAAGTGTCAAAACCACTGAAACAGGTGTAAAGAATGGAAGGTAGAATCAAAGCTAAGGTGGAATTGCTGTTCTCCCCAACTGACACTTTGTAGCAGGACATGTTCTTATGACAAAGAGTTACACAAACCCAACTGGATGAAGACCAGGCCTTAAGAACCAGCATTGAGACTAAAGAAAAATAAAATACTGTTACTGTGAGAGTCAAGACTACAATCTGAAATGAAGGAAATCGTAGGAATAAAATAAATCGCTTACTTAGCTTTCTACTGTATACAAGCACATTTAAAGTAGCTCTTGCTCATCTGCAGAAGCCGAGACAGCAAAAGCAATATTAATCATGTGTTAGCAGAGGGAAACAGGTATAAACACCGGTGTGTCATATGTGTGGACTTTGTTTTCCCTGACTGCTTCCATAATTTTTGTTTCTTTCATAAAAATCAATTGAGGTATATAGTATCTGGTGGAAACGGAGTAAAGAAGATAGAGCCAGACTCTTCTCACTGATTTCTAATGAAAAGGCAAACAACAAGTAAGGAAAATACATTTGAACATGGAGAATTTTTTTCCATGATAGGGTTTGTTTTGTTGTATTTTTTTTTTTCATTTTACTGTGAGTGTGACAGCACTGGCACAGATTGCTCAGGGAGCCTCAGTCCTTAGAGACAGTCAAAAGCCATCTGAACATGGCCTTGGGTTACCAGCTCTAGCTGGCCTTGCTCTCAGCAGGTAACTGGAATAGCTCCAGAGGTTCCTTTTTACCTCAACTACTCTGTGAAACTGTAAAAAATTAATTTAAAAAATATCTGATTCACATTGCTATTTTAGGGAGTCCATCTCTCCATTTTAATTTTCAAGGATTAAGCATAATGACTTTTCAGATTGTCAGAGAGAATAGCATTTAACTTCGGTATTTAAACCCTGACCCATATCTTTTAAGCATAGCTATGAACTGTCTACACTATAAATAGCTTTGTATATCATGGTACTTCAACACAGTGCCTTTGGGAAAACAAACAGGAAAATAATGCTGACATGGTTGTCAAGGTTAATAGACTAAACAGACCTTTCTTGATAAACAAGAATCTTTCAACTTGTATCCAACAGTAATATTTTTTTCTTTGGGAAGTCTAATGGAAAGCAATTGACTCTCGCTTACCTAATTCAGATTCAAATTCAAACCCAGTGAAGATTGTCAACAGCTTGTAACTCCTTTACACAGCTAGCAACAAGAATTGTCTCTTGTAAATATGAATATTTCATGTTAAAGGAATTTCTGGCAAAAAACTCTGAATAACCTGTTCCCTCTCACATATGGGATGAAAGAGCAAGTTATTTCACTTTAATTACCCTGCATCCAAACTATCCCATTCCATCCCATCCCACACGAGCACTGAATAATTTCTTAACAAGGTTACTTATAAGTGAAAATGATGATTAGCAACTATTTTTTTTTAAATTTTTCCTATGAATTATAGCTCTTCCATTGATTTTCTCCCATAGTTGTCACTCTAACTGTGGGCAACACACTTCCAGCAGCATAGACTTTAAAAGTTCAGGAGTGTTACTGCCCTGAGAGAGCTACAGCATGCATCTGGAGCCAGGGCTGCCTCGTTCCTCTGGACATCAGCACATTTAGAAGAAAGGGTCTTTCCCAGGTGTTTTATGAAAATGGTAGAACTGCCTCAGCAAGGAAAATGGAGAACATGTTAATCCAGAAGATTAACGTTGCTCATAGCACCACGTTGCTCAGAAACTTTCATTACAGGTTAAGTATTCAGTTGGAGTTTCCCAGATTCTAAACATCCCTATTTGAGTACTGGGGGTAGGCAAGGAGGGGGATGGCAGGCCAGGACACAATCTGGACCTCGTCCTTCTCTTGAATGATGCCTTCCTTCCTTTTAAAAGCATCCTTCAAAAGAAATAGCATGGTTTGGGGCAAATTAAAAGGGTTTTGTTTGTTTGTTTGTTTAATTTCCATACAGAAGTGATGGACAGCCTCCCTGAACCTGGTGCAGATTCCAGATTATCAAGCAACTCTGCACTCATTTCCAGAAGACTTAGTATTTCTTTTCTTAATTTATCCATTTTACATCCAACCATAAAATCAAAGTCAATCTCCTTCCATAAAATTCCATACATCATGTAGGATCTTTGTAATTCTCCCTTACAGATGGTGTACATCTGAAAGAGGGCTGTTAAGTAAAATTTTATTCTGTGAGATTTAATTTAGGTATATAATAAACCAGTGTCAACTAATTCAATATGCAATAATGGAATGCTTCCTTAAGATTAATGTCACATCTTAAATCTCAAAATGAATGAATAATAAAATAAACTCTGAAAGTATGCCCATGGAAGTACTGGAATGCTATATAAATTTTATTTTTAAACATTAAAGCTGCTTATCATTTGCAGATTGTTATTGGTTATTATGGTTACCATTCTCTAACACAATCCAATCTGCCTGCACTTTTCTATTTCAGGATACAGCAGTGATAACATTAACAGCAGACTTAACTTCTCAACTTGCCAACATACATACATTAGGGGCACATGATATCTCCTGCTGCACTGAAAGATAACGTGAGCATGTTCTCACAGTGTCACAGAAATAACAAGCTGCTGTTCTCCCTGCAGTCAGATGTTAAAACTCACAATGATTGTCAGGAACCCAGTATATTTGAAAACATTTGTATTACAGATATATATTAAAAATACCCGTTGTATTATGACTCCTCTGCCTCACTGAGATATTGGAGAGGTGCTATAAATGCTATAAAGTTGGAAAATCTGTCCATAGGTGATTGTTCCAATGTGTGGGCAAGACTTTTTATTTTTATTTTTCACATGTGATGTAGAGTCATGTGAAATATTGTCCTCTTAAAGCCTTGCTGCAATGAAACACAGAGAACAGGGACAGAGACAGAAAGAACAATTCAAGTGCTCAGAATGTTGTTGCTGGTCTAGGACGGTCACAGAAGTCACCTGCAGCTGAATGTGCTGCCAAACACTTCTGAAACAGCAGTAAATTCTGTCAGAGCTTTAAGTGGTTGGAAGAAAAAATTAATTCAATAACCGTATTTAAAAGAAGTAATACCCTGAGTATTAAAAAGAAGGTAATGTTCACTTTGCTTTATGTTTTAATTGCAAAAAGGGAAATGAATACACTTTGGAGCACAAGAATATCAATAAAAGAAACAACCTTCAAGGAGGATACTTAATATCTTGAAGTAGAATATATAAAACTTAACACAAAGCTGTAAAAACAGCTTGTGTTGGCCATATTTCCTTAAAAAATACATATTTCCACTGACAGGTTACTACTTCATAGTGTTATCCCTACATGAATGCAACATTAAATTAACAGAGGGTTTTACTCTCAGTGAAAGCTTTCACCTCTCACACTCAGCACTTGTCTGCTTCTGAGGGCAATGAAACATCTCAAGTGCCATGGGCAGCTCCATCATGGCCAGATGCTGATTTTCCAGAGCTGGAGACTGAGGAATAGCTTTGGCTTGTAGTTGTGCACAGGAGCTACCCCAGACTAGCAGGGATATTACCCTCTGGCCAAATCCACATCCTGGGATCCGCTTACAGGTTGTCCTCTGGGACAATCACCATGCAATTCCCATACTCAGGACATTAACTCAGTAACTTATAGCTCATGAAGGAGACATCTGAGCCCCTCGACTTCCAAATGGTTTTGGTTTTTAAAACGTCCAACCATATCTCAAAATCACATTTATTGAAGTGCTTGTAAAACTTGAGCTATTGATACCTCCAAATTATGTTCTCATTTCGGAAAATAAAATGCATTTAACCAGGAGAGCCACAATAGCAGGCCACAGGAGTACTTTTGGCTCAATTTGCCTTTGTTTATGCAGTTTTGGCACAAGCTATCATTCCACAATTCCATCTATTTAAATTATTGATTATCACCGAACATTGTGGTTTCTTTGGCCTCATCGCTTCTTCAAATCTCAGTTCCCATTTCTCACATTTACTGTTGTTGAAACATCTAATATTTCTGATGGCCACAGTTTTGCAATCCTAAAATCTGGATTAATTATGTTTAACTTTTGATGGACTAGCTTGTGCAATTTAACAAGCTCCAGTGAAATGAGTTCTGGTGAAATGTGAAAGCTGGAAAACTTGTCTCTGCAGAAAAGAATATCTCTTGGGACCTACTTCAGAGCTCAAAATAGGAATTAAGTGGAATTTAGGCAGTGTATGTGCTGCTGTAATGGCTCTCTCACCTATGGGGCTGGGTGTCACCCTGGTACAACAGAAATGTACTTCAGTTTAAGGAGCAGGGAGCCAGATGTGTTACCCTGGCTGGGAACTCAGTGTGCTGCAGTGAAAACACAGCCAGAGGAACCAGCTAAGCAGAGACTGCACTTTGCAATGCAAGGGATTAAATAAGTACAGCAAGTTGCTCCTTACAGAGAATTAATGCAATGTGTTACAACAACCTGTTCAGAACTGCCCTGATCAGATGCATCATGGAGGTAAGGTACTTTCAGTCAATCTTCCTTGTCCACTCAAATTAACAGAATCTTGTTAGCAGAGAGTAAGAAGGTGAATACTTGGCAGAGAGTAAGAAGGTGCAAATATCTTTCCTCTTCTACATTGAAATAACTTTGTTTTTTCTGTTATAATCTAGATATAACAGTAGAAAGTAAAAATGTGATTTTTCAATTGCATTTTTCTGCTTTGCACCTTTTCTTCCCCTCCCTCTTGCCACAATTCCCAATCGGAGTCCATAAAAAGAATGCTCTGAACAGCCTGGTTCATGTTGACAGCACTGAAGGCTCATGCATCAAAGCAAAGAGCATATCTCAAACTGCATTTCTGTGTGGGGCTCTCCTTCTCTCTCCAAGACTGCAGGACTCTCACATTCCAAGAAAGGCATTCAGCCATTTTCTACACCCTGACTAGGGTTTTAAAGGTGAACCTATTCCTGTGTATCAGAAGTCATTGCCCACTACATTTTATAGGTTCAAATCTATGGTACTAAGGTGTGTTGGATAAGGATTTCTGAAATCACTGAGAAATTCCTCCTAAGTGAAAAAAATCTGCTTGACATTTGATTTTGCATGTGGAAAAAAAAAAAACTCAATAATATAAGACTTCTGTTCAAACCCATAATTTTGATCCTAATATTGTAGCAACCTACTAAAAGGCAGTACTTTAAATTCCAAGGTGCAAAAATTTCTCCCCTCCTAAATTCATAAAACTGATCCTAAGTTGTATATTGTGTTGTCCATTACATGAACAGAATAATGGATTTACACTAAACCAACATCAATGCAGAAAGTTGCTCTTAAAATTTAAGAAGGAAATTATTCTCTCAAGCAGTTCAGTTCTGACACCATAAACTTCTCCTAAAATAAAGTATTTCTGCCATTACAAGGTTAGCTGTTTTATTTATGTCTATAAAAGTTCTAGTGAAACTGGGAGATCCATGTGAAATCACAGTGATAAAACCTGATCACATTTTCGTGACAGAAAAAATTCAGCCAGAAAATATCATGATGTCTTGGGAACTCACTGATTTACTCTGAATTTTGCAGGAAATTATCAAAGTGTATAGTTTGAAAGCGCATTCTCCAGCATTCTACCATAGTATCAGCTATTCAAGCTATTATGTAATCAAGCATTAACCTGTTTCTTACACACCAAAGTGACCCTGTTTCCAACACAGACTGGAAATATTGCTGAAAAGCAGTATTTTAAAACTTAAAAAATTACTTTGTCTAATGCCTCTTCTATGTATTAATTTTAAACTTTCTAGAGAGCAAATATTGAAAGGGTGACTCTTTTAAATAATACCATGGTTTGAAAATACATGTTCCATTGTTAGTTCATAGAAACGACTTTATCATTTTGCAAGAATGATAAAGTATATGCAAATGAGACATGAAGAAAACCAACCAGAACCCTTCCAACAAATATCAGTCTGCTTAAACAAATAGGCAAAATCACAGAATCAGCATATTTTGTGCAAGAAGGGACCGTCAAAAATCTTTTAGTCCACCCCCAATTGTAAGGCTTTTAATGAGAGAGAAAATTGTAAACCCCAAACTTTCAAGGAAACTCTATCCTGATGAAGTGAGCTGCTGTGGGAATTGCACAGAAAAGAGAATATATACTTGACTAAGGACTTTGTCAAATTGAGAAGACACTGAGACAATTACTGTGTCTGTAAGCCAGTCTTTCTACAGGCAACCTTTTATCAGCATAAACTTACTCAAAGTGAAATTTAGCTTTTATGTCTAGAAGCTAGCAGAGCTTTAGAATTATATTTTCTTCCGATACTAATATTATACCAATACCATTAACTAGACAGCTAATAATTTTTAAGTGATGAATATTATAAATCATCAACCTGAGAGCATCCTTTCAGCAGCCTCAAAACATAAAAACAGAAAAAAATAGATGTTTATAGCCAGTAAAATACTGCAAAATGCAATGTATCATTAATGAGCTGAAGAAAAAAGTTGTTTAGTGACAGCAGAAGTAATGAAGCTTGGGTTCCCACACACACCTCCACAATACCTTCAGCTCTCTCTCATTTTCCCTACACACCACATGCTCTGTACCCTCAGCTCCCCTCCCCTCCCCAAACTTCTCTTCCCTTCCCTTCTGAACAGAAGTGAGAGTTTGTCTGTTGCAGAATTAAAGCTGTGCTCCTTAGCTGGATGGATGCTGCCTTCTGGATGCCCGAGGAGGCCAGAGAGGGCTCTACATCTCCCTCACTGGCCCCTTGAGGAAATGGCTTTCACAGCTCCTCCAGCCCCCAAGAAGTTCTGCTATAATCACTCAGAACTTCTGAGACCTCTGCAAGACTGGTTTAAATCGGCCACTGAAGTTCCTGAGAAGCACAACTAACAGATGGAAAGTGGGATTGCATAAATCTTCTCTTAGGAAATAAACCTTAAAAATCTGAGCTGTTATACAAAGGCTGTCCATACACTTTAATACTCAGCAACTTGTTTAAATATAAGCTGATGCCATGAGCAGCAATGTAAACATTTAACCTGTCAGTCAGAAAATTTTCAAATCATCATTGTCACAGAATATTGGTTGCTGTTATTAAGCAGTTATGAGTACAGTATAAACCACAGGCTTTTGTGCCATGTACCTGCAGCACCACCGGTGTAAAAAAAATGATAAAGAAATACCACACTTATAACAAAGGACCTTAGGAATCAGCAATTAAAATATTGCAAAAATTAATCTATTCATATGTAATTTGTCAACTTATTTTCAATATTCTGACATCTTCTGTATTTTGGTCCATAGCAAAAAAACAACAAAACAAACCCAGCCTAAACCAAACCAAACCAAACCAAACCAAACCAAACCAAACCAAACCAACAAAAACCACCAAAAAAATCCCCAACAAAAACCCCCACAAAACAAAGAAACAAACAAAAAACCAAACCAAAGCAAAAACGACAAAACCCAATCTGAAATAAAGCATCCCAGTGGTTTAATAGCCTATAAAATGGATATCTGCAGGCAATTGAAGTTTCAAAACACTTTACCTCCCATCCTTTACACTTTTTTTTTTTTTTTTTTTTTTTTTTTTTTTTTTTTTTTGTGGCAGCTCCACTCCAGGGATCCTGGGAAGCAAATAGCAGAAGTTGCCCTTTCAAGTTTAGGAATTCCTAGGCTTGTTCACTGCTATTTGAAAACTGAATAAAAAATATTAGCAACAAGTATATATTTCACTGATGCTAAAAGTATATATTCAGGTAAATTTGGGAAAATTGGAAAAAGGCAGGGTGCCACTTCTCTGTGTAGAAGGTGAGGTAAAGACAAAATGTCCTTACACGTTCTGGCAGTTACTGAAGTTTCCATACTTCAGAGTTTCTAAGTTTCAATGACTGTTAGTGGTGAAAATGTGTCAGTGGTTATGCAGAAAGTAGTCTTTTATTTCATCCTATTTTAATTAACTTGAGCACATCAGGGGTCAACTTGTTCCAAGGGACATTCTGAAATCCGGCAATTTAGAAAAATGTACCCATAAAACAGTTAGCTGAATTTCTGGTCAATTATACAATTTGAATTTACTTTTGAAGCAATAACTGTCCTTAAAAGACTATCATCAATAATAAATTTACTTAAATATTTATGCCAACAATATGAAAGTTCTCAAGCTATATCTCTTCTTTAATCTTCCTAATTACTTTCCTCCTAGATATTTAAACAATTCATTTTTTCAATCAGATAATGTCTGAGGACTAGTACTGCTAAAAAATGCTAATTTGCAAGCACAGCTTCCTGTAAAATGCTTCTGAACAAGAAGTGACTACAGCCAAAATTCACATTAGCAAAGCTAAATAGTCTTTCCCCCAGAATAAAAAGTGAGGAAACAGGAACAACTATCACTTTGAAAGAAGGGCTGACCAAATGCTGAGGAGTCCATGGCTGAATCCCTTTTACTCCTTTCCATCTGTGTCCCACTTCACTTATCCTTCTTGTTTGCTGCTCCTCAGTTCACAAGGGCTGAACATCCACAGCCCCACTCCCTGTGATCCCCTTACCCTGTCAAACAGTAACTTCTTCCTCTGTCTAACAGGAACTCTATGATCAGGCTGAATAGAACTTGGACTTCTTCATAATGTGATATGAAGGAAAAGCTTCATTTTACTCTTTAGACCAGGTAAACACAGCTTCTCCTTGATGACATTATTTGACAACCACTAGACAGAAAGATGAAAATGCTGCATGGAAACATGTACATTAGTTGTTCTAAGTTTCAACATCAGATTGCTTTTCTTTAGGAACACAACATTTTCCAATTTGATTTTTTTTTTATTTTAGAAAAAATTTTTTCCAGCAAAAAAATCGGTGTTCTGATTTCTCCGGACTTATAATTATACCAAGATTGTCATATTTATATTGTCATATAATAATTGCTTGTATAGAAATTAAAGCACAAAGAATCAAGCTTTTTACTATATTAATTAGATAAGAAAAGACTAAAGGCAGTTACAGCCTTGATGATTTTAAGGGTCTTTTCCAAGCTAAATGGTTCTGTGATTCTATCAGTAGCTGATTTCTACTATTCTGAACATCCATGCCAAAAATAAGTCCAGTGGAATTGTATACAGAAGTTGTACCCTTTCCTGCTTCACAGCACACTTCAAGACTCACTTTTGCATTACTTCCCCCACAAACATAAGAGCATAGTCTAATTGGAGTAAAAAGAAGTTGTTTATGAAGAAAAGTTGTCCATAAGAGGAAAAAAGAATGGATATTAGCAATAACTAATCAGTTTCCTGTGTGTAGATCCCTAAATAACCCAGGAATAGCGATGATCCAAATCTGATTTCCTTCTAGAAAAAATCTGTGGAGCAGCTGTTACACAAGACAGTGTCCCTGAGTTCTCTCAGAATAACTCTGGAAAGCTACTGCCATGCTTAAGGTACTGTTCTTTTACTGCAACTTTATTAAAAAATCTCATAAATGCTATAGAAAGAAGCAAGCTTAAACCAAACATTCAGCTTAAATTTATGGTTATGTTTATTTTATTTTAATCTCTGTCCTTTATTTTATACAGTATAAAAAGAAAAATCACATCCATTAGAACTTTAAAAATAATATCTTTCATCTATTTAAATTTTATTTCATAGCACATCTGTAGTGGGATGTCTGCTACTAAAAGTCCCTGGCCCCAGGATACACACACCTGGTCAAATGCTGCAATACCACAACTCATGAATGTGTTACAACCTAACTCAGATAAAAGTAATAGAGAGTATAACATTTGTATTTGTAGAGAGAATGTACTTCAAGCTACTGCCAGCAGAGAGTCCCATTGCTTTCATATTGAGAAGAAAACAATTTAGCACAATCCCCAAAATCACTGAACAAGCAACAAGCCACTTTTAAGGACTTTAATAGGGTGATGGACAGAAATCCTCAGCAGCAGCCACCTTCAAGTGCCTTCCCTCCCCCTCAACTCATTTTTTTACAGTTTTTCCGAACTCTGAGTCAAGTTAGTATGTTTCAAAAATGGAAGTTCAAAAGTATGGTTTGGACTTCCACAAAAAGGCTGGCACATTTCTCAACAACATTTCAGCCTGGCTAAATGAGAACAAAGTGAAACAGTTTAACTGTAATTAAGTTAACTCATAAGCCAGCCTCTACATCGCATTGTAAAATTAAAGGGCTCCCGAGCATCTGGCCTGCACTCATTCCACACATGCTTACCCCAGGAGCAATGTGCTTAGTTTGAGGAGACATCAGGCGTCTGTCAAGCATGCCAGCCTCTCTCCAAGCAGGCCAGCCCTTCCAGCAGCAGCACCACTTCTTACAGGAGCAGAACCTCGGACGCAAAGCCGCGCTCCAGCCAAAACGTCAGCGACTCAGCCCGCATTGGCCATTATTGGAAATACCTGGACTTCTGAGGCCTGGTTTAAAGGGCCCAGCTTTTGTCCCTGTGGAGCAAGACTGTTTGTTGGCCGTTCCCTCAGCTGTTGATCTGATTCAGCCCCTGCGTTAGGGACAGCTCAGCAGAGAGCCTGTCACCATCAATTAGCAAGGAGGAGTGGGAGGCTCCGTGCTCATGGTGATGTCAGCTGCTGTAAGGACAAAGCCTGCACACTTGCTGGAGTAACACCACTTTATTAATCTCAGAGGTATGGCTTGCAGCACGCATGGCCCCCTGGTAAGGTACAACTGCTGTGCAGCCAGAAACAGGAGAGACATCTGAGCATAAACACCGCATAATCCATTTATTGATGCTTGTGGATACAGATTTTTTTTTGCCCTCTCCTGCCCACAGAGATATTATGCAGGAATTTCAAGCTGTAAATATCAATTTAAGTTGGAAATTTTTCAGGTAAAAGGAAAATTCTGCTTGACTATATCTAAGGTAGAAGACCTATTATAGTAGAAGATACATTTAAATGAACCTTACTCATTATTTTTATATAAACTACCATTCTAAAAAACTCTCACTAGACATTTCATCATGGCAATACTTCTATATATTTGCCAGTCAACTGAAATAATCAAGAAAACTTGTATGTATAATATAATTGACCCTAATGTGTTTAAGAATTTGCAAGATTAAGGTCAACTGGCTTAAAATAAGAGCACAGGTTAGAAGTAATTAAGGATGAAAGACACGTTTGTATTGGTCAGAGGCTCCTGGAGGTGTAGTAAAGAGAAGAAAGGTGCAGGCAGCAACAAGCTAAGAATGGTAGAACAGAAAAAGAGCTCCAGAGAGGCCCCTTTCCCCTCTGTCACCACTGAGATAATGAATGTCGAGGCAGTGGCTCCTCAGAGTAGCAACAAGCACATTGTTTTGGCTCCAGCTGCTCAGTGAGCTGGGCAATGATCTCTTCTGCCTGTGTCCCAAGACTGGTCTTCAGTGGGAATGCAAGGCAAGCAAAGCCCACAAAGTCCAACCTGTGGTCATGAGAGCTGAAACTCTGTCTTTTTCAGAAGGCCAAATTCTTAATACTTTGTGTGTAGACTGTGAAGTCGATGGTACTTGGAAAGGGAAGGGCAGACCCTATCTACCTCACAATAAGTATCAAACCAGATTTCTTTTTTTCCTTTAAACAAAGGCCTCATACTGGGTTCTGTTTTTATTAAGTGGTTCTAACACATTTTTTTCACACAGCCACTTTTAAGGTGTACATCAATATAAAGTTATCCTCTTAAAACACCATTTCTTATTTGTATTATCTGCATACCATATTGTTAAGAATTCTCTCTCACTGAAACAAGAAATGATTTCTGGTTAGTACCTGAATGTGATCAGGTTTGCTTGCAGGGAGTTTTCGGGTTTTTTGTTTGTTTGTTTGTTTGTTTTTAAGGGGATTATGGCAATGCAGGATTCTTAAAATTTTACCACTGTTTCAGAATTCAGTATTCATGTTAGGTCCATTTTGGATGCCAAAAGAGAATTAAATAAGTAGAAACTTTGCCCTTACTTCTCATGAAATAGACATTTCTATTTAGCTGAAATGGACTGAGCAAAGAAAAATACACAGAACACTGACAACCTCTAGCACAATTTATTTTGACTTCCATAAGGCACTTCTAGGATGGGTATTAAACTCAAAATATTGAAACAACTACTGGTTTCCAAGGAAGCAAACAGTAAACTTTAGCGAATACAATTTTAGAAAGCTGTGAGAAATATAGCAATTTCTGATGCAATACTGTATTAATAATGTCAGGGGGTTATCAGTAAAATTACTGAGCAAGCTTTTTGGCAAAGTTATTATCCTCAAAAAGTTTTAACACATGCTGTGGGACACAAATATCTTGGGGCAATTCAGAACTACTCTGAAGAATCCACAAGCAAGTCCCAGCTGGAATATTGCAATTAGGACAGAGTGGCTCTCATTCCAGGGGCTTATTTTCTGCCCTTCAGCAGATTTTGCAGAATGCTGAAACTAAGCTTGCAAGACCACACTGTCATCATGGCTAATTTTGGTATCACAATATTGAAACAAAAGAACTTTGTAGTAGAAAACACAGTAATGAGATAATTTAAAATGCAGAAACAACAATAGAAAAATTTGCCGGTACCAATTATAGTTTCAAAAGCTCCCTAAATATTTCAGTCATAGAATAGAAACACTTTATTTTGTTTTATTTTATTTTATTTTATTTTATTTTATTTTATTTTATTTTATTTTATTTTATTTTATTTTATTTTATTTTATTTTATTTTATTTTATTTTATTTTATTTTAATTTTTTTATTTATTTCTATTTTTAACTTCTGAGTAGCAAACAGCATGGAACAGTATAGTAAGTGCTAGATGACTTTCACCCTTTTTTGCTCAAGAAGGTGAATCATCTCCTAAGAAGTACCAGATCTTTTAAAAGGTACCTGCTGTGTAACCTGACAAATTAAGGTGCCTTAGAACAAAGACCTTCAACCCCTTACAGAAAAACTCATCTTTACTAAGAGAACAGGAACACACTTAATTGAGAGATTACTATTTTAATTCATTCTTTAATCCCGTATAGTTCTAATGGAGAAGTAGCCTTAACTTTAAATCTTAATACTCTATATTTAACCAGTGATTTCATCAGAAGTCTCATTAATTTTAAACACAGCTTTATGAAATTTTACTGTGTTTGTACTGTAAATGTCATTAAGTACATGAGAAAACTGAATTACTGATTAACTAAACTAACATACTAATAGAAGCTTGTTTGTAAATGTTTAAGATGCTTTGGTTTTGTCTTTTTGTGTAACAAAGCAAGATGGATGTCAGTCTATAAAAGTTCTTTTTGATAAACCAGATCAAAAATTAGTTGTTAAGAGATCACACAGTCAGTAACTCAGAAGTGTAAAAATCTTAAGACATATGAGTAATTTTTCTCATCACCAAGTTATTGTGCATCAGCTGATCCATATGTGGACATGTGGGCATGTTTAGCATATGGCAAACAAATTAAGGCAATTTATGGTAATTCTGCCTCATTATGAATTATGTTATCTGACATTTGCTGCTGAGTATATGCATGAACAGGTAATGCATGACAATTTGTAAATCTGCATATCTAGGTCTAATACATATATAATACTGGATTTTTTTTCAGTTTTTCCTCTCCTTCCCATTTTAAAGGCAGATAATGTTTTGGTTTTTTTTTTCCTTCAGTTACTTCAGATATCATATTTGCTTTTATTCATCATCAAGTATCTTACTGGTCTGCCATGATTTCCCAAAACATAACTTCCATCTTTCTGAGCTGCTTCAGTTGACCCTTTAGGTATTCAGGTACCCCATACAAAGAGCTCAGGTTGAGTTAACTACAACCGAAGTTGTTCCCTTGAACAATCCCCTGAAAGTGAATATTTATCCCTTTGTCATTCCTATAAGTGACATGTGTTATCAGCTCTTCTCAGCTGGCAAGAGTCAGCTTTAGAAGAGTTTTCTTTCCCCTTTTAGAAGACCCAAAGTCTTTCCAAAAGATAACAAGGTATTAAAATCCCTCATTTATTTATCACAAAAAGACAGCAGAACACTATATATGTCTACACAAAGTTGATATATATGAATTTTGACATCTAAAAATTTTTGTTGAGAAGGGAGATAGTAAATTAGTCAAAGCTCACACAGAGTGAACAGTTCAGCAGCAAACAGAGCAGACTCAGACTTCCAAATTGTTCCAACAGCTTTTCCACAGAAAATGCGCAAACTCACCCAAGCCTTGTCAGCTCTGCAGCACATGTCAAAGTTCACAGAGGTTTCTAGGGTTCGCCCTTTCCCTCTGTACCTGTACCAAAGGGCCAGTCTGTTCACTGTTGTGCACACTGACTGACACAGCAGGTCCCAGGTGAGATGCTGGGACAGCAGCTGGGTGATACCTCCAGTCAAAGACAGAAAACACCCAGCACAGTGGGGGCTGAGCTTTAGGATCACTCACTGATCACTTTCCCAGATTCTGCCCAGTTTGAGTAAAGGCCACAACAGGGTCTCCTGCCTCTAAGGAAAAATTTGTTCAGTACTGGATTTCAAGTCAATCTCTTGCTTTTCTTTCTGTGACAAATGAAATGTCAGCTATTTTCTGTAAGTGGGAGAGGGCTGCAGATGAAAAAATTGTCACAGAGTAAAGAAGAAAATTCTTTAACCCCTAAATATTATGAAATAGGTTTTAAGGTTTGAAACAGGAGAGTACACAAGCCAGCAGAGATACTGGTTGCAACAAACAGGGCAGAATTGGCTGAGTGTTTTTTAATAAGGGCAATCTGACTTGGTTAGACACCTACTGGAACAAAAATGTTCAGCTGTGTTTTACAGCTGAAAAGCACAACAAGAGCGCCTGGCTTATGAAGAACTGCCTTGATTTTCCTCACTTTTGACCAGCTAACTTGAAGAAATAGTTCTGCAGATTGTTGCTCCTGACATCACTAGCTACATCTGACAGTGAACTGTTGCGTCTTCATGGATGGTGATCTTCCTGAGTTCAGGTACACACTGCTTTGCAAAAATAAGTGTAGTGGAAAATAAGGGATTTGAGCACTCTAAAGACATGCCTGTTTTTTCATGGCACTGCAAGATCCACCAAGTATGATCAGTGCAAAACAGCACTTCACAGTTAAGTGTTGGTTAGGCAAGAGGATTCAGAGAGTATCTACAGTTTGATTTTAGTTCCTGCAGAGAAGGAGCTTCAGCATCAGATGAGATTTTAAGATGGCACTGAGAGATGTACAGGAAATGTACAGGAATCTGAGTGCAGCACATTAAATGCAAACGTCATATAAACCACCTAAAGGTTTAAATGAATTCAGACTCTTTCAAGGACTGCGCAGAGCTCTTGGTCCTCTCCCGCCCCATCCCTGGTACCCCCACTAGGTGTTTCCTTCCCCTCTACCATCCCAGCACTTGTCAGACCCTTCTAGGAGGGCAGTGACATACCTGGATTAGCAGGAAACTACTTGTTTGTTTTGTGGGGTTTTTTTCAGGTCATTTAGATGAAATAGATAAAGGAAAAGAAAAGCAGGGGAAAGTGTGCAAGTAGTGATGGGGCAATTCCATCATGCAAAGCCTTACAAAATAACCCACCAAGGGTACAAATCCCTTTGTGAGTTTAATTTCTATTTCACAATGTATAACAATAGCAATGCAATGTAATGCTGTATCTGTTTAAAAGTAGAAGAGATATCTACTTCAAAAGTATCTTACATCAAAAATAAAAATAATTAACCACTCCTACAAAAATATTTAAGGAAAGAGAAGAAATGATGGCTTTTAAGATACATACATTTGAGCTTAACATTTAAATGAAGGATTTTTTTGTTTTGTTAAAGATAACTAATGTTACATTTTTCCCCACTAAAATACAAATTTAACTCCATCCACAGTGAATAAGGCAGACCCCTCCGTACATACATTTTGATTTTAGCATTATTAGCTACAGACAATGCTAGCTTACTGCAATCTACTTCAATGTTAATTCTTCTGAAAATGTTCTTATTGGCGTGATCTGAAGCCCACAAGGCTCTCTTTGGTTGGCTTTAGATTAGGCCATTACATAACTGCAACATCTGGGGCCCATTTCAACTATGCAAATTCCAGCAGACAATTTCTGTGCGTATAAATTAATTTTTGTTTAACAGACACCTGTAATTTGGAACAGCAATTCTATATTCTTCAAGAAAATTATGAAATAAATACTGCAATTTTGTATGACACATACCCCCAAAGTATTCTGGTGTGGCTTTTTTTTTAACTTTGGTGCTTTAGAAGTTAACATCCATAGCTGCACAGGGGATAAAAAGCACAGCAGGCCAGTATTGCCACACCTGAAACTACTGGATGGTAGAAGACCCAGGGTCAGTACTCTCTTCCTACATTATTTTTATGCCAAGTATGAAAGTATTACATATACTGTGTAAATTCCAGATTAATCTGTTATCTTGCTTAGGAGCCAGGAAGGCAATCTAATATTAAAGCACAAAAGACACACTGCACCACTGCAGAGCCCACACAAAGCAACTGTTAATTAGTCTATGTGCAACTCTTCAGTGAAGTCTGGAAGGGATTGCTATCAAAAAGTAAAACCTCCCCACACAATAGCCCCTTAAGATATAGGTAATGCAGAGGTATGATGAAATGTTATCATCTACTTTCTCCTGAAGCATAATTTTCCTCCAGTTGAGAACAATTACAAATTCTTGTTAAGTTGCCTTTTTTTTTTTCTACTGACAATAAAAAACATCACACAAGGATATCTCTATCTATCCTTGTAAATGCACAAACAATAAAATGTTAACAGCATTATCACTAAATCCTTGCAAAGAATTCATTTTTACTACTACAGAAAAAAATCTTGATGACATAAATAGATAAGTCAGAACTACTACCCAGCAAGGTGCACTGATTTACAGGTAATCAGAGAACAGTAGTCAGATTACAGCCTCTAAGATTATACCAAAAATAGGTCAGTACAACAGTTCATTATAAGGACTAAAAATATGCAATTTAAAAATTATTTTCCCAACTCATATCAATGTGCTAGGAGTGGATTATTCACACTATTTATTTCATGTTCTCCATTAGAGAATCATTTATCCCAGAATACTACAGCCTACAAATCGTTGAGATTATCTATCTATACCAATAGAAATCAGAGTTTATTAGACTGATAATGCAGAATTTTCAGTGATTCTTTGCAAACAGCAGTCTCCACCCATGAATCTGAAAGGTACTGGGCTTTGCAATTCATAGTTCAACACTTCTTATCTGGATTAGGAAAGCAATTACTTGTCAATTAAGACATATAAATGGGCTCAAGAAAACAATGTAACAAGCAAAAAGAATGCTAACTTACTCTTTTTAATAATAACAAACACTGTCGTTTGGATTTTTTTTTGTTTTAAGCAGGGAAAGAATGAAAAACCCACAGTCATACCAAGCTTAAACTACAATATATTACACACATAACCTACTTTGACAGAAGACTAGACTGCAAAATAAAGCAATTAAGCATTTAGTCAACATTAATTGAATTCCCTTGTCCTCACCTACATAATCATACTCTCATTTCCAGGGAGCTCCTACATTTTTCATCACTCAGACACATGAATGTTTACTGATCTACTACTTTATATGTATTTTTTCTTCTTTTTGTTCTCCTGACTATTTGGGCCCCAGGCATCCTGTACTGTCCTGAAACCTGTGTTATTAACTTTTTTTTATTTTCTGAGAAGCTCATCATGAGCATTATCTAAATGCTTCAAAAATTTATCTTCACAATACGAAGCACAGTAAAATGAAGGAATCCTTTTCCCCACTTTTCAGATAAGACTCTAAGCAGACGCAATACAGGCAAAGGGGGACATAATACCATCTCAGTATTTGACACTGAAGAATGCAATCTTTTTGTTGCCTGTAGCACCAAAGGTTAGTGTGTAAAAGAAAGCCTCCTGCTCACAGTACCAGTGTCTCACCTCCAAGCAGCTCACAAGAAGAAGAGAACCTCTTGTAAGGAATCTTTGCAAGACACGAAGAAAATTTGTCATTCACTCACATGACAACAAAAAGAAAGAAAGCTTTTTTAAAATAGAAGAAAAGTGCTAATTAATGGGTAGAACAGAATTTAAATGCAGGCAACCCCCTTAAGGCAGGAGCATCCCCTCCTCTTGCATTTTGATCTAAAGATGAGTTGTCAAGAGAAAACTTAAGCCATCACAGCCATCTGCTGTGTAAATTCAGAAACCATATTGCTGTTGAGTAAGTAACATACACAGCAAATGACAGAAATGGCCCCAAAAAGTGAGTGGACACAACACATTCCTGGAATACAAATCCATTGAGAGCCAGTAAACACACATTAAATAAAGCTTAGGAATAGTACCACAGCTGCAGTTTTTGTGCCAGTATTCATGGACAATAAACTGTTATGTGTAAGGATATCACTGCACACTAGCTTTTTGCTTTTATTTCTCTCTATTTCTGCTACTAGGTAATATTGCAAATAGCTAAAAAAGTCTCTGATCAAATTCAGTACAGCATGTTTCATGTCAAGTGCCAAATTAATAGATGAGGGGAAGAAAGAGAAGAAAAGGATATACACACCAAGTTCTTTAACTTCCAAAGTTAGCTTGAAGGCTGATATAAAACATAACTCCCAGGAAGCATTGTGCTGCTAAACTGCCCCTAAGCCCCCTTCAGGGCTTAGAGGTACCTCTGCAAAATCTTCCAGGGAAGGAGGTTGGTGTTAAATATACTTAAGGTTTCCTTTTCATTCCTTTTATGTTTTTCTCTTTTAACTCTGGTTCTGTTCTGTTGATCACAGACTTAGCTTTCCCACTGGCAGAATAAAATGCAAACTCTTGTTGTGATAAGAATACAACTTTCCCAGAAGCATCAAACTCAAATATGGGGTACTAAGGGCAACCAGTCCCTTTATATTACTGTACACAGGAGAAAAAAATATGCACAAGGAATCACTGTGCAATTTCACTAAACTACATAGTCTGGTACAGATATTTGCACTGTCAAGTACTGGGCTAGAGGAAGGAGCTTTCTCTACAGCATTAAACAGAGCTTTTGACCATAAACCAGGCAGCTGAGGGACAGCCCAAGACAGTAGGAACTGCCCAGGAAGTTACATTATCTCTGCAAATAAAGACTTCACTGATAGTGTTATTTTATTTTCCAGCCTAATATAATTCAGTCCACTTTTCCTATGATTATATCCTTAATATTCTCCATCCTTCAAGGACATGACATACTCTTCATTTAAACCTCATTTTGTCCATAATAGGAAGCTGCAGTAGACACTGCACTTCCTGTTTAAATTTGCTGTAAAGCTAATGCCAGTATTTTGTTTTTAAAAGTTTCATTTTCAACATAGATCATATTTTTGAAAGTAATATTTTCAAAATTAGAATATGGAGACCACAAAGGCTTAATATTTTTTGACAGTTCAATACCACTGACTGCATTCAGATCAGCCTTTCATCTAAAAAAGAAAATTATTTTTCAAAGCTTCTACTGCTATGTGAGTTATCAAGCACAAAATGTCTTACAAATGACTGCTAAAATGTAGTCCTGCCACTGCAAATACCATGTTTGATAAAAGGGCAGAAATGGAAATGTTTCTTAATAAAGGATGGAGGTACCTCGAAGGGCTGGAGAAAGATCACAACTTTTCCTTCTGGCTCTCTGGGCTGCTGTTCCACTCCTCCAGTTAGCAGGACAATCACTGCATGGCCTCAGAAGACAAGCAGGTGGCTCCTCTCATGGGACAGTGATCCTGGCTCCTCTCAGTGGAGTCTAAGGCATTGACATGCCTGTATCATTCTCCTGAACCAATGCCAACTGCCTTGGAGTTGCCAAGTCATGGTATTAAACTAACTCTCTTCCCCTTCAAAAGAGTAATCCAACCATCCCACAGAATTACCTGGCCTGTGCTGCCTCCCAAACTACACCAACGAGCTGTTTATGAGTTAGTTCTGGTCCAGTGCATACCAGGGACTACAGAGCTGTGCTCCTTCACCAGGAAACCTCTGATGCTCCTCAGCTGGCACTTACAGAAACAGTCTTAGAGCTTGACAGCTTCAGTAACTCCTCCAGGCAAAGCCATACCCCACTTATGGCCATAAGTGTATTTTAAAATGCCTTTGGGTGATTGCTTCACCATAGTTTGTAAGCCAACTCAATTATTTTGATTTTATATCCTCACCTGCTCATCTAGAGTTTTCTTTTAAAAGACAGACTCTCATTCTCTCAGCAGGCAGGGCAATGTCATCAGCTGCCCACAGAGCATCTCACATCTCTAAAAGGCTTTGAGAAGTTCTGTCAAATTTGAGCACAGCTGCTATCAGCTTACCTCGGTCCTGAATCTTAGTTTTTCACTTCTCAGTTAATTATTTCCATATAGTTTGGTCCAGTATGTGAAAGGAAATTTATAAAATGAAACAAAATTGTGTTGGATGCACCTGTCATTTAAATCCCTGGTTAGTTTAATGCAGTTGATGTTTGTCTAAGTCCTATACACATCTTGGCATTTTACACATAGATTTCTGTTTGCTGATAACATCAATTAAGAAAAATACATATTTATCTTTCTGCAACTGAGTTTCTTTCTATAAACCTCTTTAAGACATATTTTCCCTGATACAGACCCACTCCTATCACCACTTCCCTTCTCATTGCTTTTCCACACAAATTTAATTAACTTTTAGCCACAGGAAATATTCAGATCAATACAACATAATACAGATTAGAGCACATATTCACTTTGGATCATCCGCAGAGAATTTCAAACTTTATGGTTCCCCAAGATTGTGCCCTCTCCTGTACAGCTGCAGAGAAGTGGTTTGGGTGTGGGTGGCCCTTTCCTGGTTTCGTTGTTGTTGTTGTTTTGGCGGGGAGGCGTTATGCTTTCTTTGTTTGGTTTTTTTTGGTGTTGTTTTTTGGTGTTGCTCAGTTGTTTTTTGTTTTGGGGGTGTTTTTTGTTTGTTCATGTTTGTTTGTTTGTTTGTTTTTCTTTTTCTTTTTCTTTTTTATTCTTGGCCGATAAAATATTTCAGTTGCACAGCAAATCAAACACATGAAATCTGTGTGCTTCAGCTCCAGACACTGGTCAGAATCAGAAAGTAATCAGAGACAGGAATTAAGGGAATGATTTTGTGTCCCAGATCTGGGGAATACACAGGATTGCTGGGCAGCATTTAGACAAGAGGCTGCAGAAAGAAGCTTCTAGAAAACAGGGGTAAAAAACCATAACAACAAAACAAAACAGAACACAAAACTCCCATTTGCTGTTTCTGGTACACAACAGATATTTTGGGATTAGATCATGATGCAGAGAGGTGAATACATGTAGAAAAGAAATAATGTCAATTATAAAAACAATTAGTCTTCTTATATAACAAATAAAGAAGGGAAGGGGATTAAGGAAGAAAAGAGAATGAATCAAATGCCAGTATTTTCTAAAAGAGCATATTTTACTACAGGAGTGGTTTTGAATCTGATGCATGGCTGCAGCTTGCTCAGTGCTGCTCTGCCCACCCAACACCCACTGCCCACCCCGCAGCTGAGACTCTGAGAGGGAGGAGGGACACCCCTTTTCAATCTCCGGGATGATAAAGAAACACGGAATTAATCTTTTGCACCCCTTCCTTAAAATATTAGAAACTACAATAAATTTTTAGACTGAATTCCTAATTGTTACACATTTGTTTCATTAACAGCACATGGAAGTCAGAGATGAAGCACTCTTTATCAGACTGTGTTGTCTTCCATGTTCGGTGCAAATGTTGTTGGCAACACAGAAAAACAGAAGAGTTTTTTGATGTCTGACAACAATGAATCCTGAGTTAAAGATATTAAACCAGTACTCTCAATTACCGCTTTGGAACATCTCAAAATATTAAAAGGCCAACTATAGCACCTTAATGGAATATCTATAAATCAGACAGAATTTTAAGAATTCAATTGTTCTTATTACATCTGTTTTAAACAATAACTTCTGCATCAGTCTTTTTTCATCCACCCTTTTATTCAGCTAGCTGTTATTGAAGCTGACTTAAAAGCTCACTTTCAATTCTGGATTATTTTTTTCTGTATTATCATTTCCTTCTACCTCTATGTTGTTTTTGGCTGTCACCCTATTTTGATCTTTTTTTTTTCCTAATCAATATGATTTTTCTTCCTTCTTTTAAACTATTCTAGCTCAACTTATTCTATTGTTTTCCTATAGTAATTCTCTTAGAAAAAACAAATAACCTAAATAAACCCCTGCTCTAAATCCTATTTTCTTAAAACACACCAAAAATAATAATTTAATCAAACAGTAATAGAACTTTTCTTTTAAAGACCTGAACCTTATCTGAGAACTGTCAGGAAATACAGTTTTGTCAAAGAAAAATTCTTAGTTCTTTTTTCCTTATGAAATTCAGTAGAGCTAAATAAAGATCCATTACTTGCAAAATTATTTCTGTTGTAAATCTATTAGCTCAGCCCTGACAAAAATGAATTTGTAATGGAGAATATAAATAATTCAGGTACATGGAAAAGTCAGGTCATTTGGAAGGTGCTACATCTCTAGTATTTTTGGTTTAAAGCTGCTTTACAGGACATTTTGTGACAGATACCTTTTGATAGAGAGTTCAGAGACCCCTCTCTCCTTTGTCATGTATTTCTCATCTCCTGATTCTCTTCCTCACCAGTCTGTGTGAGAAACAGTGCACGAGAGAAAAGAAAGCCTCTGGTATAAGTTTGCTGTACCACCAGTACAGTCATGAAACAGGTCATGTAACAGGCTGCAAAACTGCCAGTTTTATTTTTACTTAAACTGAGATGGAAAGGTATTCTTACTAGTAAGCAGAATCATTTCAATTTTCCCCCTTCTTTCTAGGATGGAATTACTTAAAGGAAGCAGAAAGCTGCAATTTTTATTCATCAAAAAACCCCAAACCAACAACATGGGCCATTGAGGGGAAATTCTCATGTAGAGCAGAAAAATCAACTTTCCCTTACATTTGTTATTTTTAGAATTTGTTCCTTATCTTGCTGAGAGGAAATTCAAACGCAGTCACATTTCAGGCAATCACTTTGACCCAGAGCTCAGTGCCCTGCCCACCCCATGTAGCCCTGTGGCCACGGCCGGGCTCAGGGGCACAAAGGGAGGTCTGGCTGCAGCTGCCCAGCCTGTCCCCCAGCAGGGCAGGGCAGAGCAGGCAGCAGGCAGGCATTTGTCCTGAGACTGCTGTGCCCACCCGCCCAGCCTGCCTCTCCCTGATTGCTTCTTCCTAAGGAGATTTAGGCAGTTTGCGTCAATCAAGGATTTAACACAAGACATAAATGCCATCCCCTCTTAACACAAACAAACAGCTGCCAGCACCTTTCTTGATGAGCCAAGGGTGCATGGGTGGCTGGCAAAAACTTAGTGATTTCTAGTGTATTCTCCTCTTTTACTATCTCATCTTGTCAGTTAACCACAGGACTGATTTTAAAGGTTCTCATTTCTCTACAGTAGCAATAAAAGTACTTAAAGAACTATGAAGGCAGGTGTAAGCACAAGGGGAATTCTTATGAAAAACAATACTAAAATCCCTGAATTACTTACAGAGTATGAAAACCATTAACAGGCAGTCAGGCAGTCACTTAACATTTTTCCAGTGCCAATTGTCTAAATACAGAAACACATAGAACTCAAATAATGAGTTACTGTATAAAGCTTCAGCTTTGGTCCATGGAGTATATCTATATCAAAACTGCAGAAAAAAATCAGCATTCACAAATTACAGGGCTTCAAGCCTTGTCAGATTTTTTCTTCAGTAAATTGGATAATATTAAATATTATTCAATTAGTATTCAGTTAATATTCTTGCTATTCTATATATTACTAAAATTATAATTAATAATTTATAGATAAAATATTTAATTAAAAATCTTGATTGTCATTGTTTCAAGTTACAAAACCAACACAAGACCTCCTTGATTTTAGAAGCAATAGCTTCTGCTTTTTAGACCTGGCCACGTTCAACCACATACTAGCAAACTGAACAATTATATAACGGAATTATGAAGTCTTTAAAAACTGGCTTAATCATTGCACAATGAACCTCAGGAAATTATCATGAAATTAGCAGTTTGCCAGATGCCCCGTAGAAGGCAGACAAGGAAAACATCCCTTCCCCCCCAGATGATCTGTCATCCAGCTGCCAGATACATTTTCCCTCCCCACCTGCACATCGGCATTTTTCTCCCAGGTTTAAATGAAGGGACCTAAATACAGCTCACATATTGTTTTATTTCCTCTTAAAATAATTTAAATACAACTACCTCTTCTTTGCCCTAGATTCTCCTTTCACTAAGCTGTTTGGTAGCTCCTACTGAACACCAATAAATCAGTCACAGTCATCCTTGTTGCCACAGTTCTAAAAGTTCCCTTCACTATGTCAGAAGCTTATTACAATTATATCACCTCTTAGCACTTGAACTTTTGATATGATTCTCTTAAAAATATCAGAGAGTCCCAGTTAAAAGAACATTATTGAAAATAACAGCATCAATGCTATTTAATCAGCTCAATTTTCTTCTAGTCTCTTGAAGCAGAGGCAGAGGGCTGCATATTCTATTCTACACTCAGACTGCCTCAGAATTCAAAGCCACGTCTTTGAGTAATTTCATTCTGACACTGTTAGATAGCAATTCAGGAAGCATGCAAAGCATCATGCAAAGATTTTCAGGTAAAGCTTGTCCATCTTAACTTCCCACGTTCTTCTGCTCACAGGTTTTAGGAGTCAAATCCAAACCTTTCCACTCAACATCTTTCTCTCTTTCCATGCCCCTGCAGAAGCAGGGAGGGTTGTAAGACCCACAAACTGCCTCGCAGGCTCAGCACCTATTCTTCACTTGGTGGTTTCCTTAGGACTCTCCTTCTTTTCTGGAAAATCCCATGTAAACATCATTCAATTATGTTCTAAGGATGTTTTCATAAACCTTCAAATATCTAGGTCCTACTCAAGGGGTAATATTGCCCAGTTTCTTAGACAAAATTAAAATAAGATGTATTTCTCTTGAAAACAGGATCCCAAACATACCCTAAATTTCAGGAAAAAAAAAGCAAATGCTGGGACTTTGTAGAATGACTTTGTCAACACACTATCTGATTATCCTTTTATTTTTTTCTTTTTTTATAAGTCAAAGGGGTATGTGCCTGCTTCTACCATGGAAATGGAAATAAATATGCCTCGGAAGTTTAAAAAGTAAAAGGCCAATCACTGGGACAATTCTTGTCCTCACTTATGCTCACTCAATCCTAATTAACACGGGCAGAATTTGGCCCGCTGTACCAGCCCCATCTAATCCCCCCACTGTTGTCTGCCACACCAGAAGGTTATTCCTTGAAACACTCCCCAGTAAGCCGGATAATTCTAGAAATGACATTTCAATGCCACCGAATCAGTTTGCCTGGTGCTACGATTTAATTTCTAAGCCTTTTCCACTTGACTGTACTTGTACTACAACATAGAAATGGTGACAATGAAATCTTTTTGAGAAAGAAATCAGAAGCAACTACAACTATTTTTGTCTGTAGATTGGGACACTGATTTGGAAATTATTGAGTCTTTGCAAGCACAGCATCACCCCTATTTACTGTATGTATACAAGAACAGTTAGAAAGAGAGTAACAGAGTGAGAGAATCATCTAGCGAGTAAGATAAAAATAACAAACCCATTTGCTTCACGTCTTAGGATTGTATTTAAAATGAGACACTGGAGCAGCAAGAACAGAGCAGCTGTTTTTATAATATTTAGCTCCTGGCTCTCAGAAACAGGGCCTGTAAGGGCAGAGGAACATAGAGGGAAGTGATGGGCTGGCTATCCCAGAGGCTGCTGGAGCAAAGCTGGGGAGAGTGTAGATTTGGTCACAGCGTTTGTCCTAAGGCTGTCAGCTCCAGAGGCCATTCTACACCTCCTTGCCTCAGCTGCACTGACAGCTCATTACCTATAACCCTGCAGTGAGGGTTTAGCATAGAAATCTATAATGTAAACAAAACCAGACCCTACAAACAAATTGATCTTCTCTACTAAACAGAAGTCATTTTTCTAAATATTTACAGGTTCAGGTCCTTGCTGTGCTTACATATAATCTACGTGGAATAAAGGGCAATCTGCACTGATGCTGTTTCTGGGGAGAAGTACTCTGTTTTCCCATTTATGCCATGTAGGGATTAAACAGGGCCAGCTTCTGTACTATGTCCAGGGTTTTACACTCTGTGAGATAGCCTGGCTTTATCAGCTTCATGTCCAGCTGCCTACACAGGTGAGGAAGAGCTCACCCAGTGGCAATTGCTGTTTCTGCACATCTTTGAAAAACAGGACTGAGAGAAGACCCTACTTTGCCTGATGCTGAAGCCAGGAACTCTCTATTGTGCAGATAAATACACCTATACTTTTCAGGATATTCATGCCAGCTTTTCATTTTCACTGATACCCCTCCTTAGAGCATCAGGGTAACATTTAAAGACCACGAAGTTTTTTGCAGCTTAAATTTCATACTATTTCTTCACCTGTTTTCCATTGCCTTGTTTAAAACACTCAAATTTAATATCCTTGATTGTGCTGGTTTCAGCTTGGGTAGAGTCAATTTTCTCCACAGTGACTGGTATGGGGCTATGTTTTGGATTTGTGCTGAACACGGGTTGATAACAGAGGTGTTTTTGTTCTTGCTGAGCAGAGCTTACACAGAGCCAAGGCCTTTTCTGCTTTTTTACTGCCACACTGGCATTGGAGCTGGGAGTGCATGGGAGGCTGGGAGGAGACACAGCAGGACAGGCGACCCAAAGTGACCAGTGGGATATTCCAGACCATATGGCATCCATAAGTTTGATGAAGAAGGAGGAATGGGGGGACATTTGGGGTGATGGTGTTTGTCTTCCCAAGTCACCATTACATGTGGTGGGGCTGTGCTTTCCTGGGGATGGCTGAACACCTGCCTGCCCATGGGAAGCAGTGAATTAATTCCTTTTGCTTTCCTTATGTATATGGCTTTTCCTTTCCCTATTAAACTGGTTTTATCTCAACCCACGAGTTCTCTACATTTTACCCTTCCTAATCTTTCCCTGATCTCTCCAGTGGGGGAATGAGGGGGGCTTGGCAGCTGGCTGGGGTTAAACCATGACATTGGTAAAACTAACTTTTAACTCTGCCAGGCATGAGACTGCTGGGTTTTTATCTTTTTCTTTGTAAAGCAGAAACATAAAAAATCTTTTTAAAAACCCCAAAGTGTAGCGGCATAAGGAAATTCGTATCTAGTGCCTAGCATTCTATGCTCCACCACTTCCTTATAAAAAATTTTAGTAAGAAAATTATCAAGTCAACCAAATATTTAAATATGCAGTTCTCTTCAATTCTGACAGATACCTTAACAGATATTAGAACAAATACTTAGGCATATGCACAAAAAAACCAGGTTCTGATGGGTATTTATTACATATTCAGCATACACCATTGTTTTAAAGTCATCTCAGTATATAGATTGCATTCAACAGCAAAAGAATTTTGTAAGTTCTGCTAGAAGACAATTTTATAAACCATGAACCACAAAAGAACACTAATCTCAAACCTAACATAGAAACATTAAAAGACTTTTGGCATGCCCCTCACCAAATCATGGATCAGACCAACTATCTGTAAAAGACTTGGGGACTTGGAGTTTTTCCTGTTCCATCAACTGGAAATTGATAATTTTATACCATAAAACACTGCAATCACCTATAAAAATTTCTGAAGCTCACCAAAATCCTTAGAAAGGGGGCAAGTAAGCAAAAGTTGTGTGCAAAAAACCACAAAAATTCTTCAGAGTAGAGAAGGAAAAGAACTCCAAGACGGTAATTTTGCTGGCAGTGGCAAGGCTACTTTTCAGAGGAACTGAATGTTTCATCTTTGAATTTTAATACTACTCCTTTAATATATTTTTCTTGTATGTACAATTCAGACTAATCTATTTAGATTACCAAGGCAAATTTCAAAGACTTATTCTCTTACTTATTCTCTACTAAAATCTCTTGAGATTCATCATGAAACTGGGACAGTAAAAAACTTGGGAGGATAAAAACATGATGTTTGACACATTTGACAGCAGCATAAATTCACTGTATGGTAGGATTTTGTAGAAGGTAGAAGAGAAGAGCAACTTAAGGAGCTGATTCAGCACCTCCCAGCACAGACCACTGAGAGGCCCCCTGGACAGCCTCGGTGCTAGGCAGGAAGCACTGTTTATGTTTTTCAAGCATTTATAAAAATGCAATTGAAACATCTCTGCCTCTCTCTGGAAATTCAGGCCTGAAAATACGACCTTAGACTTTCCAAAACAGTTTTCAGCTCAGTGCTCTGCAGCCCATTGCTGTATCAACACGGACACTCAATTTCAGCATGCCTTTTTGCTCTGAAATATATTCAGTGATTTCATCTCTTCTCATGTCAAACTATATGTAGAAGAGAAAATAAGATGCTCAATACAGAATAAGAATTAATGACATCCAAAACAATAGTTTTTGTAAGGGCTGAAATCTTCCTGGCACAAAACAAAAAGACATCATGGAATGTTTTAAGGTTAACATAATCCTAATATATACTACACAGCATTTTTAGACCGAATTATCCCAACCCTGAAAAAAGGACAATTCAGAGAACAGACCTGCACAATGTCCCACCATGACAGGCAGTGCTGACTGCCTTTGGACACAGTCACACAGAGATGGGAATCAGTAATGAGCACTGAGCATGGAAAGGGAACCAGAGCACTGCACGTGGCCACATTTTCCCCTGACTGGGGGAGTGGGGAGTCACTGGCACCACTCTGACCAGATGCACATCCAGCCTGCCAAACAGGTAAGGCAGGCCTGTGCCAGTATACCACATCTTCGGGAAGAAAGGGAAGCACCAGATCCAGGAAAGGATCTGGCAAGGGTAGAGGCCAAACCCAGCATTTCAACCCTGGAAGCTCCTTCCTGCTACACTCCAAAACTTCTTATGGGAAAGAAGCATTTACACCTGAGACAAACAAGAGCTCAGCTCTTGCTGAGATCACTGAGTATTTCTGCACTGTTCCCTTACCAGATTTCACTTGGCAGCTTTGGAGAATGCACAAACAGGAGCAGCCTAATGCAACAAAACATGGGAAATACCAAGATCCAAATAAATAAAAAATTTAACACAATTAAAATAATGAAATTTCAGCTAAATAAAGAGTAGGGAAAATCAGCAGACTTCAAGCACCTGGTCTGGTGCAGGAAAGAATTGCTGAAGGTCATGTTCCATCACTTCTAGTTAGAGCTTCTTGAATCATTTCTTTTTGGGACAAAATCAGTGTCTTGGAGCATTATGTAGTTTCTTGTACAACACTAGGAATACACCATTTTTTTCTATTAACTTTTACTGAAATAAAAATACGAAATGAATAATTTTGAATTTAAAAAAATAATATTTTAAGAATTGATATCTGATTCAAGACCTGATTTTTAGAAATGTCCAAATTCAGAGTGTATGTCTGTAGAACAAGTACAACTCCCCTCTCTGAACCTTACAGATATCTAGGTCTAGGTAATGAAGATTGTCATGAATTCATTGATTATTTCCCTTTGCATCTCAGAAACAGTTAAACATATCTCACATCTATGAGATTCCTGAGTTTTCAGTTCCAGCTTCCATACTACATACTCATCACAGTTAATACTAATTGGTAATCAAACAGGAAAGCACCTGAAGCAAAGAAACAGGAGAGAAATAACCTTTTTATTCCCACCAGGCAAGAACTCAGACATGGCCATAGGGCAGTATATTTACCATTTATGTTTACCCTGTACATAATAAAAGTCTTGTCCAACCAGAGTGAATAGTCATTTTTTCATCAGCATTTTTGTGTTTCAAATGGAAGGTTTTTATCATATGCAAAATTGCATTAAGCATGTGTAATGACTTATTCAGTGATTTGCATAAACATCTTCCATGGCATGCACAAAACTTGACAGATGTGATTTGCGTTACCCATGCATGAATAGCAACAAAATTGGCCCAAAGACTTTTACTTCACATTTTAAATATGAAGCCTAACAGGGCAAAGAGAAAGGTTATCACTTCCAGAAACACTGGAAAACCACTTAGCCTAGACCTAGAAAGAACGTACTAGAAAAGAAATCATGAGAAAAAAAAAATATAAGAAGAGAATATAAAATTCCCAAATCACAGGAGATTTGTACTCAATATATTGACCTCATGGCTGAATGGGACATAAATATAGTCACAGAGATAAATCAATAGATTTTTTAAATGTTAAAGAATATTTTAAGTGTTTTGAGAACTCAGTATTTCAAATATCCATCTGTATATTTGGAGAAGACACAAATATTTCAAACTTTTAAAATAAAATTTAAATATTTTAAAATACTTTTAGAATTTTACAGTAATTTAAAATACCTTAAAATACTTCGGTTAATCTATTCTATGGTTAAATTTAAGGTATTTTTGAAGTCTACAAGGAGTAGTTACTGGCTGGAATTTATTATTTGCTGAATAATAATAAATATTATTAATATTTATTACCATTTCTAGCTATTTAAAATGAGCCTAAAAGTGAGTTTGGCTTTAGTCTAGGTGACTACATTGAGCCAATGGAAAGTTCACTGTCTGAGGAGATGATTTTCTTTAGATTTAACCAACATTTAGAAGGTTGGGAGGGTATGGAAGAAAAGGACTTGCATGACCTTTGCCTTCTTGAACTCTCAAGTCTAGACCATTTAAATACTTTAGTCAAAGTATCCTCTTTAAACAATACAGGCTTTATTTAGGCAATAAGCTGATCAAGCAGGCAGGTTAATTATTTGCCTTCAGCAGGATGTGCACATTGGTCACAGCTGAAAATCAAAACTATTTTTGCAGTAAGTTCTACAAAAAGAATACTTTAATGTGAATATTAAAGTCAAAATTCAACCATACAGTGAAAATCATTGAGTAATAAATCTTAAATATTTAGAACTAGAAGAAAATAAATTAATGTTAATTTTTAAAAATTCAAATAATATTAGCAAAAATATAACCAGTGAAATACATTATTTTTTAAATTAACTTGTGTAAGTATAAATCAGGGCAGTTTTTGGATAGCAGTGTCTTGAGCTTCTAATTATTTACTTATTTAGTTGTTTAGTAGAAAGGTAGCAGAAATTATGTTACCATCCTTATGCTAAAAAAAGTTTCCCAGCATTTGAGTGAAGAGCAGTCTGGCCTTGCCAGTAGTTTGCTGTGCCGGAAGGCAGATAGCATAGCACAGGAAAAGAGCCCAGGGGCATTAGTGTAATCCATCGAGGTTAAAGTAGGAAAGCTAAAATTATTTAATACTTTTTAAGCCTGCAGTACAGTAAATGGTCTGTTGCTAGGAAGCAATCCTGGCTAAAAATACAGCCCTTTTTAATATGCTGACTTTATGTCTGAGGAATGCCGGAAATGGGTCTCACTGAAGGTATTTTTCACGCCCCTCCTCTCATTCCAGAGAGTCCCCAGTTCACATTCACAAATGTAGGAACCTCAACTGCTCCTCAGCCTGGAGGTCTTGTTTGACCAAGGAAAAGACAAGCTCAGCAGATGGGTGATCTTTAGTAACATCTTGTCAAGAGTGCCCACATCAGGGGACCCACAGCAATAAGTGGAAACTCTTTAAAATCATAAGATTTAAAGTTCTGATTCTCCAGTCTGACCATAGATTTGCCACCATGAAGGAAGAATTTTCTCCCAGGAACATGAGAACCCTGGGAGAGGGTGACTATCTGGGGACATCCTCTGGAGGAAATGGAGGGATGCAGTAAATGGTCCCAAACCCCTCCTTGCATTCCATGATAAATTCCCATAAATTATCAGCATTTTTCCTGTTCTGTGCAAATGAAAGCATTTGACTGTCCTAATTTACAGCTGTTAACAGGTGAAGCAATCCTTAGACATGCAAATTAAAAATTAAAAGCCTCAGAGACAGAAAGCAGAATTTGGCAGTAACAGTGCCAAGGAGTTGCACCCATTTAGCTCTCAGGGAACTGACCAGTCCTACAGTAATACAGGACCAGTAAGTTCAGCACTTTTAAGAAACACGACGTGCCAAAACATGACTTGCAGGGGATGAAAGTGCCGTGAATAACTTGAAAAATGTGACCCCAGGCCTTTCAGGAGAGGCTGGATGAACCACAATTGTTACATTTTGTGAAAGAGATAGACAGTCACACTTCAGAGGATAAACAATACATTAATGAAAGAATGAGATATATATATAACTCTAAGCATAGACTTGAAAAGGTATAATGAATTACTGTAAGCAACTTCAATAGTTGAGCATCTAATATTACACTGGTCTGTCTATTCTACAGCAGTTACTGAATTCATTCTTTAAGTAAATTGTGATACAAACCTGTGTTTCTCAGTAGCTTCACGGTCTCTGAACGTGCAAGTAGAAATTTATGATGGCTTTAAAATAAATAGTAAATAATGTATGTTTTTCTTTAATCACCAGATTAATTTCCTGTCTATAATTACTGTTATCGCTGAACTGTTTTGAAATTCAACTTTATTTTTTATGCTTTTACTCTGCAATCCTTTCTCCTTTCTCAGTGGTTGTCTTATGGAAAGGAAAATAGGCTTTCACAGCTAGTTCTGCCTTCAGATTTTCAAAAGGGTTTTTTTTTAGTTTTGTTTTGTTTTTGTTTTTGTTTTTTTTGCTAAAATCCTTTTCTCCTGTCTTAAGTAGAGAACAGCCTGGCCACCCTTTTAATTGAGAATCTAGTTTGTCCCCATCCAACAGGCAGGTAATTGTCTCTCTTATGTTCATAAACATTGCATTTGGAATCCTGCACTTACAATCAGCAAACAGTCCTGTGCATCAGTGAGGTATAAAACTCTAACTCTTCTCATTCTTTAAAACTCTGACTACTTGGCATCCTTATGGAAGAATTTCTTACTCTTTGGATTTTATATTCTCTGTCAATTTGCACATTACAGCAACACAGGAAGTGGACATCTAACTAGTCTGCTTTTTGTGTGGCTTGATGCAAGCCATGGCTGGTATCAGAAATAACAGCTAACATTCTCTTTGGAAGCACAGTGGTTTTGAATAGCTTTCTTCAACCTCCTCCTTTTTAGTGAAGCACGTTCACACATGAAAAATCCTATCAGAATGTCTGCATTAAATAGTTAATTATAGACGTGAGGAATTAGCTACATATTTTTACACTACAGTCTGGCAAGTCTTGAAAATTTCAACCTAAACTGAGTTTGAACAGTTTCGTTAAGTTTTGTGTTAATGACGAATGCATCTGGGTCAGGACAATTGCCAGCAAAGCTACAGGCTGGGCAGAAAATGGACTGAGAGCTGCCCAGAAGAGAAGGACTTGGGGTTGTTGGGGGATGAGAAGCTCAAGATGAGCTACACAGTGCACTTGCAGCACAGAGAGCCAATTGTGGCTGCATGAAAAGCAGTGTGGCCAGCAGGGTGAGGGAGGGATTCTGCTGCTCTGCTCTGGTGACACCCCACCTGGAGTGCTGGGGTGTCCAGCATAAGGACACGGACTTGTTGGACTGGGTCCATAGGAGGCCCAAAGAGTATCAGAGGGCTGGAGCACCAACCCTGTGAGACAGAGAGTTGGGGCTGTTCAGCCTGGAGAAGAGAAGGCTCCAAGGAGACCTCAGGTTAGCCTTCCAGTATCTAAAGGAGCTGACAAGAAAGCTGTAGAGCAATCTTTTACAAGAACATGAACTGATAGGACAGGGGAATGGTTTTAAACTGAAGATATTTCCATCAGACATTAGGAAGAAATTCTTCACTGTGAAATTGATGGGGTACCAGAACAAGTTTCCCAGGGAAGTCATGAATGCCCCAATCTTAAGCTCAAAGACCATCACACAACATTATAACTAACTAATCTGAAATGCCTGAGCTACTGCTGAAGAGCTTTTTCATTCCTTTTCCTTAAAAGTGCTGTATTTACAACAGACAATTTACTCCCTCACAAGGAGAACATCATTTCCCAGATCCAATGTGTTCATTACTTGTGATGAAACTTGCAGCATGAGGAGTTCCTTTTCCTTGAAAACTATATAGTACAAAAATACAGTAGTTTCCATTAGTGTGGGAACATACCACAAGTCTCATAGGATTCAAAGTATTTCCCCTAGCAACAATAAACTTACAGAAAAGATACGAGGCAGTAGTTAAAAGCATTGGCTGAAAAGAACTCCTTAATTTACAGTCATGAGCTAGTCTCGTGACATTCTAGTAATAAATATGCAGAATTTACTCCAGTAATTTAGACCAACTGAGGTTTAGATTTCCACTTAAGTGATTTTTAATTTTTTTTCTAAAGAAGGCAATGTGTGCATTTTTAAGACTTTAGTTTGTAAACACATTTCAAAGGAGGTACTTTGAAAAATAACCCAGAAACTTTGTCCCTTGGAAGAGGTCACTTACAAAACATGTCTTAAAATAATATCTTTCCAATTTACCAAGACGATAAGGGAAATTTATAGGAAAGGCTGCTGTTCAAAAGCCATTTCCTAATGAGTGTTTAAATCACCCACAAAAACAGTGTAAATTAAAACCAGTATCCTTGCTGGGATCTGATCCCTTAGCACATTGTCATCCCAGCAGCAGTTCAGATTTAGAGATGTACCAGTGCCTCATTTACCCATCAGCACATGAACCCTTTTCCTCCCTCTCCCAGCAAACCTGCACATGTGTGCACACGGTGTGGAGGTAACCCTGTCAGTAAGGTGGTGTAAGGCCATACAGTGTTTGGGCAACACTGTCAGAAATAGCCAAATCGGGACAAACTGGGGAAAAAAGTGATTAGGGGACAGCTGGTTTTTTTTGGGATGAGAATCACGGTGAGAAAAGGGAAGAACTAAAGAGGAAAGAAGGGATAATAAGAAATTGCAGATTGATGCAGTGACTGATGGCATTTCGGGGTGCTTATCAAGCAACCCCAAATCTGGGTCCTTTCACTAATAGCTCAGAAATCAGGATGCTGGGCTAAAAAGTGCTAGGCTGTTAATAGGGCTATTGCTTCGGACAGAGAAGTATTTCCCTCCTTGCAGCCACCCCACTCCAGCCATGCACAGCAGCTGAACACTCCACACAGATCCCTTCAAAACCCTGCAGAGCAGCAGTGCCTGGTCACACCACCCAGTTTGCAGGCCTGTTGACTGCTGGTCACTGGACTTGCTGATATAAAATAAACTTCCCACTTGTTTTGGAAAGGTGAGACATCAGTTTAATTAATTTAAAAGACTTCCAGCCCAACAGCATACGGAAGTGATTGACTGACAGCATGAGATTTTCTGATGGAGGAGAACAGGCCAATAATACATGCATTACAGTGCAGCCTACATCCCGTGTCATCCCTAATGCAGGTGAAAAGACTGAAATGTCTGATCTGGTGACAGTGGAGAAAGATGTTGGGTGACTGATGCTATTTTACTCATGACAAGTACAACCATACCTAGCACTGCCTTGCAGTTACACAGCACACAGAGATCAGAACAGATTTACTGACTTCAAACAAGCATTCAGAGATAATTACTTAACCTTACAGGACAATATTAAGCATTTGACAGAGCTGACGACATTTGAAATGATACTTGAGAGTACAGTTTGTTCAGAACAAAGTTGGAAAGCCATTTAATAGATTTTGCTCTACCACGGTGTCATTTTGCCAGGAATTGAAGAGCACATCCCCGTTCTGCCCTGTCCTCTCTCCTGCTGCTTTGTTGGCCAAAGCATTGGGAACACTTCAAAATATCTGGCAATCCAACACTTTTCTACTTACTCTCCCTATCAAAGCTCATAGGAGAACTCAATTAAGTTTATGAGCTTTTGTAAGTGACCTTGCAAGGGCCCAATTGTCAGTGCTAAAATAGCTGGCACACAGCTTGTTTAATTTCTGTTTACAATGGGAAAAATTTTCTAACACAAATTTCTGTGATATTGAGAAGCATTTGACAATTAAAAGAAACCAATAAAAATTTGACAAAACTCTTAAAATTAAAGCTGCCTAAGTGAAAGTAGTATAGACCCTAGTACTACATTAATAAAATATTAATTCTACATTAAAACTTTTTAACAGTTCAAAATAGATATTTTGATTCTTTTCCATGAAAGAACACAATTTATCACTATAAAAAATTTGCTATAGCTGGCAATGGGTGATGATGTTTCTTCTTCCTACAAAAAAGTCTTCTCCTGAAAATATGTTATTTTAAGAGGCAATTAATATCTACTTTATAATTATATTTTGCCTCATTAGCTTTATTCTCTATCAATTGTTAATGACCCAAAAGAATATCATGACATATTAATGTCTTCCAAGCACAGTTATCCATGCACATTTACACACAAAGTACTTACAAATTCCTGTTTTGTCAGTGTTTATAAAGAGATTAAATACAACCTAGATTTCTGTTCAACAGGAAATATGATAAAAAATTTCAAGGAAGTGCTGCACTCTTTTCTAAGTGATAAATGAAACAGAGCCAAAAAATTAGTTGTGTGATCTGTGAGAAAAAAGGGAGAGTATATGAGCAACTTCAAAGCCTGAAAATCAAGAGGAGGAGAAAAAAGTTCTTGAATTTGAGTACTGTATAATGGTGCTTCTGCTTCATATTTATCTGTCTGAATCATGGCAGACAATAACTGTTATTCTAATTTCTGACAACTAATAAAGGCAAGAATTATGCTGAGGCATGATCCCATTTCACCAACAGCTCTAGGACTAGATTGAGATGATGTTTCTCAGTAAACAGTAAACAGTTTCTCAGAAGATGATGTATTTGATTCATGCATGTCAATATGAAATAAATAAAGAAGTAGCTATCAGCAGCTGGGATAGCAGTACTTTTTTTTTCCTCTGTTCCCTTTGTGCTTTTGGGATTTCATTCTGTTTTTCTGATGTCTTTAGATGTTCTTTCATCTTTAGGGAGGAACTCTGAACATCTGAATGACCCTTTTCAGGCAAAGAAAGAGTAATAACATTTGGTACTTGGGGTTTAACAGCATGAAATTACATTCAGAAGTGCAATTATGAACAAATCTGTAAAATAATATCTGCTTATTAGTGCACTCAAATGACCCAACATGGTTTTAAACTGTTTTTATTTTTTTTTTTTATGAGAGTTGCCTCTCATGTCTTAAGGAGATTATGTTCTATGAATGCATCTATCTCAAATTGTTTACTAGTCTTATTTTAAGAAGCGGCATTTACTGTTACTTAACAAAATTATTATTCTTATTCACAACAGGAGTAGCTGGTACACCAGGCAGTGCTTTATGTCTTCCACAGAAGCACATGGGTCAGGTTGGAAGCGATCACTGAGGGTCATCTGGTCCAAGCTCCCTGCTCAAGAAGGGCGATCCCAGAGCATAGGGCACAGGACTGTGTCCAGATGGCTCTTGAATATCTCCAGTCTGTCTCTGGGCAACCTATTCCAACACTCAGTCACCCTCATGGTAAAGAAGCTCTTCCTCATATTCAGGTAGAACTTCTTGTGCTCAATTTCTGCTCATTGTCTCCCATCCTGCTGCTTGGCATCCCCAAGAAGAGCCTGGTCCATCTTCTGGGCACCCTCCCTTCAGACACTGAGAGAGAGGTAAGGTCTCCTCTCAGTTCTCTTCTCAAGGATGAACAGGCCTGGTTCCCTTCTTTATTCAACATGGGGTAGATACAGAGGGAAATCAGACAATAAAACCTCAACATTACTGGAAAACTCAATGGAGTCTATTACAGAAAATATCAAAGTGTCTGTTGAAGTTTATCAAATTTAATTTACTTAATAAATTGACTACAAATATTGTGTATTCAAGAACCAGGTTCTATAGCATGGGAGAAATCTCACAGAGTGGGATTTTCCTAGAAGAAAAGCCAAAGACATGCTGAAATGAGGAAACAGGATTCAGCCTGGAAACAGGGAAAGAATTCAATATGCCCTATCTATTATAGTACCCAGATACTTATTTACCAAAGCCAGCATGAATCGAAATAAATAGGACGCAGAGTGGAAAGTCACAGATAAAGGCCACCCCTTAAGCCTCTGCAGGGCTGGCATCACTGACAGGCTCCAGGCACAGGTCTGGACTTTTCCATTCTTGAAATCTAGAGCTTTTGCAGCTCTGTTTACTTCTTTCCTGTTTTTCAGGCTGAATTATTTTCACTCCCTAATGTCCTTTTAATCTCTTCTCTCATTTCCATGATGTTTTCACTTCTGAAGGAAAGCATTTATAAATCATTTATAATAGAGAGATTTTCACTGCCAATGTTTATCTTGGGACTGTAGCATACACTTACACATAAGTAACTTTTTATTTGTACTTTTTTTTCCCCCTTTGCATATCTTTGTCCAGATTTATCTAGTCTAGTAATCAACTGTTGTATTTTGTGTTAACAACTGTTGATGCTATTTTCATTCCAAAGAAGACCACTTACTGACACAGCTTACTGACAGCTGACGACCATCCAGAGAAACTAAGATAAATGTACTAATTTTTTTTTTATTGTGGTAATTTTAATCCCAGTATTTTCTATCGTAATAAATAATAAAAATGCATGGTTTGTTTAGTTTCATTTTCTGCACAGTGTTACATTCTAATTGCTTCTAAATACTCAAAAACAGTTTCTGTATGGGAAATCCTGGTTATAGTTTCCTTCGAGAACAGGTGCCTTGTAAAAACAGAACTTAAGAAGACTTTCAATGTAATCAGTATCCCATATGAATTCCATATAAAATAAGTATCTATTAGATAAAAATACTCCCCTATGAGTGTACATAGCAAGAAATAAACAGATACAGAATATTTTGAGATTATAATTACTAAATTTCCATGGAATTCTGATCAATTGTATCCATAACTTTATTACTAAAATATGGGCACATTTCTTGAACATTTCCCATAAGCCTTTTTTTATTGTTTGTTTAATTTTCATTCAGTATCACACACTACTTGAAAAACAGTATAACTCTGTGGGATACAATAACTACAGAATATTACAAGATCTGTACACAAATAGAATTCCAGATGAGATGTAGCAACTGTGCTAAAGACAAGTATTTTTGAAAGGGAGCAAGATGTATTCAAACACGAAATTATACAGCCTTAACATACAGCACTAAAAATAAAAAAAATCCCTATCAGCTGTAACATTGTGCAAGTACAAAAAGATTAAAACTTCACCATCTTCCTCAGTTTTCCCAGAGTATTCCTAGGTTGCAGTATGTTCTCAATCCTAAATGTCCACTATCCATTCTTTTGATTACCTTTCTGTTTCCCCTGGCTACCCTAATTTTAAGAATGATTTTCCCATTAATGCACTAATGTTTTGACTGAAGAATTCATAAATGCTTATGCAGTTACATGTTTAAATTTGTCATGCATCACTGGAAAAAGAAACCATTTACACTTTATTTACTCTGGGCCCATTTATGCCTCTAGAAATGCGAGAAATATCTGAGAATTCGGCATAAATTGCAACCCCAGTCAGTTTTAATCTTTGCAATTCAAATATAGGAAAATTACAAATTTAGATTGCAAGCACCTCCAATTTAAGTAGTGGCAAAAACCTTAGGAAACTAAAAATGAAATGACAATAGAAATAACTAAACCTGTATCCAGATTTTAATGTCCATGTACTAGTACTGCTGAGAAGAACAGGCACAATTTCCTTTTGTTCACAGATGCACCTGTAATTTCACTTTCTATTTCATCTCAGGCAACATTACTTTCAAACTAAGGTTTGTATTTTTTCAACACACTCCTCTGTCCCAGAAAAACTGGAAGTTTCTAAAAATGTCAAGACACTTCAAGGCAGCTCAAAGGTCAACTATTAACTTCTGCTTTTTTATTAACTCTTGTTAGTGGAAAAAAAACCCCACCCTATCTTTTACATCTTAAAAAGTGGAAAATTCTTGCCCTCCCCATTATATCTGTGAGGTTACAGAAGCCCATAGGAATTAGAAACAGCAATTAGAAATCTGTGGTAAATGCTTGTGCATGTTGCACAGTATTAACAAAAAGGTACTCTGGGAAAATTAAGTTATCCTTACTGTATGCAGTCAGTCAGCAACAACTTTCCACTTTTAACACAAATCATCCTCAAGGCTTTAAAATTGCTGCCTGCTAGTCACGACATCAGCACACTGTACAGAACTGCTAAAATTAATGATAACTCCATTTTGGACTGCACCACTAATTCATTTTTTCAGACTGCTTGATGTCAGAGATCATGCAGGCTGAGTCAAGCAGTGCCATTGAGCAGCATCACCCCATCCAGCCAGGCTCGCAGTGCCAGCAGACTAAGTGCAATCCCAGCAATTCCCAGCCACTTCCCACAGAAAGTGCCATCCATGCAGCTCTGCTTGCTGGCACAGCCCGGCTGCTCTGGGATGGGCAGAGTCCTGGCTCCCCTGACTCAAGGGAAAACTTTCAGAAATGTCAAGGGAAGCAAGTCCTCCAGCTTGCAGCAGACTGCTTGAAGTTCTGCATGCTCTGATGACATTTCTGCTAATCAGATTATGAATGTAGCTCCATCCAAAATCAGTGGGAATTACACTGACAAATAACTATAAGAAAAAGCAGAGGAAGGATAATATGTAGCTAAGCTTTTTGTCTTTTCTTTCCTAGTGCTTTGAAACCCTTGAACTTTCTGCAGGACACCACTAGAGCCCCATGCAACCAAAGGAAGACAATCCAGCAGCCACAGGAGCTTTCACAAAAGGTTTGCTTCTGAAGGATGGAGACAACCCAGGCCTGCCTCTATTTATAGAAAAAAACCTGTGCTGCCAGCAGAGAGAGCCAAACCTGGCATCAGAAGTTTGCTGAGGAAGCTTGCTCAATTACTCAGGAATGCTAAGAGCTGTCTCCACTAGAAGCTAAGGACTTGAAAACAACCAGAAAGAAAGCAAACTACAATGTCATTTTAGTCAATGATCATTTGACAGAGTGAGTATTGTATTGTATTATCACACACTAGACCAGGACAAGACAGAACCAAAACAGCAACCCAGCAATTTACTGAAAAGAAACACAACTTCATAAGCAATGTAATGCACAAGATTTTTTTTTTTTTCTGTTTTTCACCAATGATGGTGCATTTCAGACAAAAAAAAATCTACAGTTGTTTCAGCTGTGTCAGTCTTTAAATGCCAAAAGCCATGATTTATCAAAGGATGAAAGTCCTCTATGCAAGCCAGAGTTGAGTAATCGTTTTTGATGCCACAGACTCCTGCAATTTTTGCATGGATAGACCTTCAAGTCCAGAGCGACACTACTGCAGTCAGTAGCACTCTCCATAGACCTTCCCCAAATCCTGGCTTACTCCTTCAGTAACTTTTAAAACAGCACTATGAAAGGAGCAATAGTTTTATTACTGTTTCACAGTCAGGTGAGATGTGCACCTTCAATATTTCCTGACTTCATGCGCTTTTGCAGTCTCTTCACAAGATTGATACTAACCCACAGCAGAGCAATAGAAACAGCATGTCTGTGAACAGCAACTTCTCTCCAAGTTTCCTGTCATCCATGTGCCTCAAGAACCTCAAGTGAAGAGAACTTGCCCAAGGAAACCTTTTGTCCTCTGTTAGAACCACATCAAATTTCATTTGTCTTACCATTACCTTTCGTGTTTCACAGAAAGTATGAAATCATCCTCAGATAACTTTCCCATTATCTCCAAGCTTAGTCCACTGTCTTGTCCTTTGAGCTACTTGTTTCATTTCCTGTTTTCAAGTTGACCCCAAGTGTACAAAAATAGAGCTCTTAATGTAGCCACATCCTCCTCTTTGTGTTTCTGTATTTGTTTAATCCTTCTTTTTTAATAATATCGCATATCTCAAGATTCAAAGCTTTATTTTGTCCTTTTCTTTTTCTCTCTTTTCTCCCTTAGAATTTTATCCCCTGCTTTCCCCTTTTACTTGACTATGTAACACTCTATTTTTTCATGTTATGTGATATTTCAAGCATATTTCACTATTTACATTCTCTTTTTCTTCTTTTCTCATTAATTTTCTGTACCTTTGCAACACTGCACGTATCTCCGTGTTACTTATTAAGTAATAAAGTGAGATAGAAATATCAGTCCCTCTTATTAGCTGAGGGAATTCACCAGGAATTATAATTTCATTAATTACATAAAAGTCAGTCTTCCTCCTCTCTAAACTCCACTCCTTTGAACTTGGATGATACAAGGTGCACAACAGAGCATTATTATGTAAGAAGACCAAGATAAAAGACACTGGGCAAACAAGAAGATTTATCTCTTTAATACCAACACTGACAACTCAATTTAAATACTAATAAAAGCAGAAACATACTATGTATGCACTCATAAGCATCCTAAGTGACAGCAATGCAGCAAATTTCCTACCCACCCCAACCTGTGTTTCAGGGAAGAAGAGTTACTCTGCCAAAGAGCCATACAGACTTTGCTCTTTTTTTACAGTGGGTACCACAATCTATAACTACTGACAGCAGAGCATAGCAGGCAGATCTACAGCTTTCAGCTAAAGAGCTAGAATTTATTTTGGGTATTTGTGGCTCAATGACCTTTCTGCTCAGTAGGCTGCCTTGGCACAGAGCCAAGGTTTGCGGCCCTCCAGCCGGGCTCGTGCGCTTCCAAAGGCCAGAGGATGCTTGGATAGGTAAAAATGGTTCTAATTAGGACACTGAAATGGTGCTACCCTTGAAAATTGCATCAGGTCACAACTAAATGTCTTGTACAGAATACTGTAAGGTGCTTACCTCCAATATACTAGTACAACAATCTAGCCAAGTAGTTTACAGAAACTATAGGGAAGACATCTTTAAATGCATATTTTGAACCATATTTTGAAGATACTGTGTTATTTCAAAGTTCAAAAGTCCTTTACTTTCAAATCTCACTTTTTGCTGCTTAGGTCAAAAACATAAAGAAATACACCAGGCCCCACAGCTGTACTCATTGTAAACTACTGCCTTTTGTACAGGTACATATCCTACCTACAACTGTCACAGAACTCAAAGTTAGCTTTGTTATATAAAGAAAAAAACAATCAGACTGCTTATATTAAACAATGAAAATTAAATTTGTGTCAATAGGAGTCAATTTAACAAAATTATTCCATTATGGATAATTAAAAGAATTCATTTTGCAAATCAAATATAAAAAACCCCAAGGGACTAGATGACAAGCAGATTTTACAGTCATCTTGTCTAGGTCAGCCTCAGTTCTTCCCAGTGATTTTGAAAAATATTCACATGTGGCAGCACCAACAGCCATTAGAGAGAGAGAACTGAAAATATTTTCTACATAATTTAAAACTAAGGCCTCCACAGCCCCTAGAAGAGCATTTAGTGCCTTTAAAAAGCCAGACACCACACGTAGCAGTGAGCAAAGCACAAAACCAAGGCTGATATTCATAGAATGCATATAGAAGACATGGAGATCTATCAGATGGAATCTGAAGCACTTCTGGGAAAGAAACAACCTACTAAAAAGTTGATGGCTCCTCAGCCCTTGAAATACATTAGATATTAGCTTCTAAGCCTAAAATTTCTCATGTGAGGGTGCTTGCAGCAGTCAGAGACTGTCAGACACACTGGTTGAAAATTTTGCACACTGGTTGCAGAAGCTGCCTAGTTTTTAAAGACTATAGAAGGTTTGAGTTTTCTTTTTCACAGGAGAAGGCATTCAGGTAGGCACCTTGAAGACTTGAAGAGGAAGTATAAATTAGGCAGGGCAGCAGGTTTTTTTGTAAAAAGATAAACCAGCACAGCACGGTTTCTGTCCTTAAGAAAATTTTATGTTAAAGATACAAGGATCAAATGCCAACTTCAATTACAGAATAGCAAAGATTTAGCAAACACTCTGATTCAGTGAAGTAGTTGCCAAAAAGGGGCCAAAATCTTAAACTTTAAGCAGGTGAAAATTAAACTGAAATTTCAGCAGATGTCAAAGCATCTTGCTGGGCTATGGTCAAAATATTTATCATGCACTTTTATCTTTGTGATTCAGCCTGGGACCCTTGTATTTTCATTGCATAGGCACAAAGGTCAAGATCAAATCCCCAGACAGGTAAAGCTTCCAGAGTCAAAATCCAGATTTTCGAGGAGTTGAAGTTAATCTCCACTTGTTAGGATTTAAACCAAGTGATACTTTAGTAAGTATCCGATTCCTAAGGTGCCCTTGTATTTCACTGTAGGGTACATCAGATTTTAAAAACACAAAGGTATTTTAAAAAACCCAAAACCAAACACAATTCTTATTACTTTTTTAAGCATCCTCAGAGCAACAGGTATTAAAGTACAGGTCACAAATTATACTTATTAAGGAAGTGATATCTTCCATCACTTAGTAGTGAATAACTTTTATATCATGTAGCAGTGGTTCAAGCCCAGAGAGTTACATACCCCCTGCAGAATTTCTGGTGGCCCAGAGAGTGAGGCCCCTCTGAGGCAGAGTTAGGTTTGGCCTTGGAAAGGGGGTTGAACTCCCCCATCCCGTCCTTCAGTTAACAATGGTATCTTGTGTCTCACTCTCTCCTACCTTACTCCTTCCCGATTAGGCCCTGGCCCTCTGATCCTTCCCTATTCCTCCCCTGTGCCATTACGAGATAAGTTGTAACCCTCAGAATAAAAGTCTGATATTTCAGCTCTCTGGGGGCCTTTTGCCCCTGAACCCGAGCAGAGCAGACCATGGTGTGATCGTGTCTGATTTGGGTTCTGGGCAAGGGAACACTCTCTCTGCAGCTCTCCGGCTTTTGGGACAGCGGCCACCATCCCAGGGAAGCCCGGCTCGCGGCAAGGGGAAAAGAAGTTCTTAGCTGGAGTTGACTTTAGCAAAAAGGAAACTTTCAGAACAAGCCGCCGAGCCACCAGCCATCCCTACTGGTCAACTGTCCGGCCCAGCCACAATATCATATTGCCAAAGGCAGATTAAGTGATTAATTACAAACCCCCTTGAGAAATCCAAAGGGAAACAGACAAATGCAAGATTTAGATAAAACTATCTCCAACCTTTTAGAACTAATAATTTCTTCATTTTGCTCATACAGCTGCCCAGTTACAATCATAAATTACTAACAGATTACACTTAGTTAAAAATGAAGTCAGAAACCCTTACAGATAATTTTTGCAGGTGCATTTGTGTTTAAAGGAAAAAATGGTACATGAAGTAGAAGTAATCCCAGATGTTACAGTGGTTTGGACGCCGCATCTATTTCTTTACAAAGCACACAGTTGAAATCATGTAAGTTGTCATTTTTGCACTGGAATTTTCAAATCAGTTTATAGTTTATATATTTCACATGTGCAACTATGGGCTTAGTGAAACAATTAAATGTTATTAATGTCTGCAATGCAGGGTTATGCTATGATAGATAAAGTCTGTATCAATCACCCACTTGAAATGATTACCAGAATTTACCATTTTCGTGAAAACATAGATCTATTTCCTTTTTTTATGCAAATTGGTAATGAAAGGATGGAAGCAAGAAAGGACTTATTTATTTTATCATTGGTTACTATCACACAGTGCAAAACTATGGGTAAGAGTAAGTATTTTAGCATTCTCCGATATAATCACCAGAAAGGTATTTGAATACCTAAATTTAACTTATATTTAAATAAAACCTGGAGCGCATCACAGCTGCAGACATATGAGATTTCTACTACCAGGAAGAGACACTCTGTATGTGAGCAGTTTATCCCTCAGTACATGAACTGGGGGATACAAATATCTCTCAACTAGGCTCATACGCAGCCACTGCCTGCTTCATGGACACACTTAAATTTCTAAATAATCTGAAACTTAATGCATTTTCACAGCAGGGAAGGGAAGGGATCTTAACTTCAGAGCTGGCAGGGACATCCTTTACTCCTGAACAACCCCAGCACTGCAGACAAGATAATGAAGTTATGGGGAACACTTGGGGCAATATTTGGGACTCGGTGAGGTCACTGAAGAAGCCCTAAAGCTACCTGCTGAGCAGGTACCAGCATTTTCAGAACTCTGTGTGGGACTGGGATTTGATGATACTGTGCTTATTGTAGATATTGTAGAGCAGGCTGTGCTCTGGTGGCGTTGTATAATCATAGATGATGGGCATTAGCAAAGGGCATTGTTGTTCGCTCAGGAATTGTATTTCATGGCTTACTTTATTCCCTAACAGGAATCCTAGCTTTTGATACAGAAATAATGGATAAGGACAAAGCAACAATGTATTTTCTCAGTAAAAAAGAAGGAAGTCAACAGAAAAGACACTGAATATGAACACCCTCATCCCACTCTGTATTACAACCTAGTACAACGTACCAAAACAACTCCTGGGACTTTTTAAATAGTGTTTAAAGATGTGAATCAAACCACACAGAAGAAAACCTACAGTAACAAAACACTGAAATATAAAAAATAGATATTTAACTACAGTTATTCATTAACCCCCTCAAAATCTTTAAAACTTACTTTTTAAGACTTAAGTCTGCATCCTGAAAGCCACAAAAATTTTTCAATTGATTTAAAAGAACATAGCACAAACCCTTTACTAGCATAGATGGAAAGTATATATAATAAATAAGCAAGATATAAGTCTGTCATTGTAATATTTCCTAGTACACTTCCTTCAAAATACGAATATTCAAAAGAATACTTTTTACTTAATTCTTAGGAATATTTTAGATAGTTATGATCTTAAATTACTTATAATCTTTTCATCTACTGTACACCTCAGTCTAAGTTTATACTTCCACATATATAGAAAAAAGCATTTATATCTGAAAAAAACACACTCACAGAAACTTTGTTCACGCTTCTGTACTTACCCAGGACACATTTTTAGCCTTGGGTGTTTTTAGCATGGCAACATGCAAGGCTGAAACGACCAACAATAGCCCCACCAGCATGGGAAGTCAGATGCAGGGGTAGTCCAGGCGCCTTGGTTACCCCAGGGTGTAGAGTTCCTTAGCCTGGCTGACACAGGCACACTGAGCATGTGGCCAGGTAACAACAAAAAGTCATTTTCCTTCCCGATGGACAATCCAACCAAACCGAGACATAGCTGTCTTCAGCAGCAGCTGGCTGTATTTCTGTAAATCCATGAAATCCAAAGTCGGCTCTTCTCTTTGAAAAGTTAAAGCCAAAAGTCAGAGGGACTCACTCCCACAGACCCTTCACCCGCCCAGTGAGAAGATGCAGAGTCCAGTTATCCTCCAAGCTTCCAGCCAAGCATTGAGCTCACAGGAGAATGAAGCCCAGCACTGGGAGCCACTCACCCTCCGAGGATGTCACAGACACACACAGCTGCTCCCTGCACCGTTTAACTGCTGCTATGCCTGAATATTTCACGACCCCAGGATCTTTAGAGTAACAGAGAGAATTAGGATCTCGATGTCAATAAATAATGCATGCCAGCAGCTCGGGCAGGTACCTGTTGCCTGTCTGTGCCCGTGGTGTGGTGGCTGCCACTCCAGCCCCGCAGAGGGCACCTGTTCTGGCAGCACCCTCGCTCAGCGCTGGGCTCACGGCCGGCACGGACACGCGGCTCACAACGGCGAGCAAAGGCAGAAAATCACTCTTTCTGCTCGTTTCTCTTTGTTCCTCTGCCCTTCTGTCCTTTTACTTTTACCTCCTGTCAATCTAGATTACCAGAGCAGATCCAGGCTAAATTTTGCAACTATCAGTAGTGATTAGAGTGAGTTGATTGAAATCGGATTATACAGGAAGACCTCTGCTTCCTCACTCAGCACACAGGCCAGTACCATTTGCAAAATACTTATGCTTCACTGCACAGTATGAGAGCATTTGGAGCAGTCCATTAGAAGAGAAACAGTGCAGTGGAAACAAGCCAGACTGCACTGTCTTTATAGACAAGAGAAAAGGTATCCTGTTTTCAGTAGCTGCATGAATTTACAGGGGAGTGTTTCAGACCATCGCTAGATGGAAGAGTTTGTTGGAGTCTCACAGATTGACCACAAAGCATCAAAGAGTGGCACTATGTACCTAAAGTGCTCTGTGTACCTGCTTGCTAATGCTCAGATGTGGACCCAGTCCACATGTACTTACTCAGCATCTGAGCACCAAACCTGTGAGAAGCATCATCCTTCTCTGGGACATCTGCAATTCCTACTGACAGTATCTACACAACTCATCAAGAGCATTTAATTCAAATGTGCTTTTTTCCAAAGCATATCATTAAACACAGAAGGAAGGTGACCTGCCTGAACCATATTCAAATATATGTATTAATTTAAATACAAATATGAGCTATGAGGTAAAAAGTTACAATTCCATCCTTAAAATGGTAATGTTTTATCTTGAAAAGAAGAAAGCAAAACACAAAAAAGAAGATGGTGACACAGAACAAGGGAGCAATCTGATGAAAAGCAATTTAAAAAAAGAAAAAAGTAAGTCCTGCTGACAGATACTGTGATTGTGACAGACTGATGCAGTCTGCATGACAATATACCATTTTTATAGGACTTCCCAAATAATAACTTAATATTATTATCTACTCATGATACAGACCTAGATTATGCTTCAAGCATCATCTGTCACTTTACATTGATTACTTAACATATTTGCATAAATGCAATGGGTTTATGATTCCAAGAATTCAATTTGTGGATGGTCCATAATTTGTTTGTGGTTATTAAAATAATATTAAGGTCTTTTTCAAGATGGCAACATAAACTTCTTAGTTTTTTAACAGAAACTCTAGAAACTGCTTATGTGACTGGGACAGAGATAAAATATATGTATTTCCCACTGGAAATAACTATCTGATTTTTAAATCATTACAGTCCTTTGCTTATTTCTAGTCCACATTGTAGGTAATCAGAACCTAAGTCTGGTACACTCTGCAAATACTAGAAAGAAGGTTAATATGCACACAGTTTTTCATTAGATACCTCTTTTTTTCATAATTCTTCTCAGTCTCATGGAGCTGAAGCACTATCTGTAGATTTAAAAGTCTGGAACTCAAATAAAAGAGTGGATGATTGTCTTCAGTAATGGCACTGAGACTTAAACTCTAGTAGTTGGCCGGGTGGAATACAAAGGGATATGACTGGAAATAAATCCAGCAGTGTGGAAACTTTATGCAGTGAAAAATTCTCAATGAAATGTTAAGCAGTTATTAGAAACAGTTCTGTTTCAAATATGCTATGTCTAGACATATTAAAGAAAATATTTCACAGAGAAATTACTTTATTCCATTCTGAAAGTTAAAAAATACAGGTCTAGAGTCTGTTACATTAGCATCTAACACAAAGGTAACCTACAGTACTGTTACTGGCATAGAATGGATTTGATCAGTTCTGCCCCTATATACTGTGACCATAAGTATACACTTGGTCCTATACATACAAGCTGAAAAACAGTTGGCATTTGAGCTTTCTTCTTCTTGATATTAACTCAGTTCACAGAATTTTAGAGCAGCAGCTGTTAATGGCTTGCCAGATGTGCTCAAATAAAATGAACTAAATTTATTGCCTCACACAGAGGGATTTTGAAATACTGAATTTTACTTTAAGCAGCTAAGTTAGTGCCAATGCCCTACATAAAAAAATTCTACTGCTAAAATATAATGAAATAATAGACAGTAAAGGTTGAAAATGTAGATGCTAACAGGACTATGAAGTCCATATATTAACCCTATTACAAGTAGGACCCATGGTGCAATCTTTAATTCTAGAGGATACAAATCTCACTGTAGAAAACAGAAGGTCCTCATAAGAGGAACAGTGCTGAAAAATAAACCTAAAATGACAGAAATATTGTGCATCATGCATCCTTTCCTTTCTGATGTGGCACATTTTGTACTGTCGCTACAACATTCGATAGTGTTTCAGTCTTTAACAAGCATGTTTTCAGAAGACTTTTGTGAGGGACGCTGCAGCTGTTATTCTCATTTGATAGCTGGAATATATATTCCAGATGAGCCCATTAGTTAATGAGGAATCCAGTCTGAGAGGATTCTGGTCTGATCCCTTCAAGAATTTAAGATTCTGTAATGCTTTCTGTATTTAGAGCACACTTGTGGACTTTCTCTGCATTGCATACTCAGCAGTTCTGCAAACAAGTCTTCATCAATTAAATTTTGAGAACACAGACATCTTTTAAGATGGGTATTCCCAAATGGTGATACACAAGACATTCAGACCATTAACAGATTTAAGCAAAATGTTCAGCCTTGCCAAAAGCCAAGTAAGCACCAAATCTATTTTCATTTTACTCATAAAACAATCCTCTTTCTTCCTGCCCTATATTTGTTAGCTCTGCCTTCAGAAACAAAGTGATGTCTCACATCAAGAAAATTGATATTTTTTTCCCCTGAGTACCAGCCATCTGGTGATGAACATAGCCATGATCTTAGGAAAAACAGAATTTGGTTTTTGGTCTTAAAATAACATATTGAAGCATATACACAGAATTCTAGGGTGTTTTAGCTTCTTTAGCTAACTGACTTTGAATCTCAATGCTTTCTTATGCCAGGTTTTCCTTTTTTTTATAGGTTTTAATAAATGTTCCAGCACCATCACCACCAGAATAGAAACCATATGAATGTATGCATTGATTTTGATTGCAACAAGCTTCACAGCCACTGTGCTCAGTTCAGAGCTGTGGCTGAAACGGATAAATGTTACCCAAATCATTCATTTTGGCTCTTCAGGATAAGCAGACACTGGAATTATTGTGTCTTCTCTCTAGATACAAAACAGAAATAAGATTGTGACCTTGCAAAAAAAATGCTGCCAATTTTCTCATTAAAGTCTGTGAAGCAATTAGAACATTATAGGATTTCCCTGCTTAATAAAGATCATTAAAGAAAAGCCTTTGCATACATTACACTCCATGACATGGGCTGCTAAACCATAATTGCTTTTCTTTACACAGAGAAATAAATGGCCAGGCCTCAGAAAAGATGAGACACGTAGTCAGTCTTCTGCTTACTGATAGTGGAAAGATTCTGCAGCTTTGACCCCATGCCCGCCTGCTGCTGTCCTTTGTGTGGCTGGCCAGGGAGGAGATGGCCACTGAGATGCAGAGCTGTCAGGGACAGCAGCAGGCCACCTCTCTGCTCATGCAGATCCCCACAGCCTGTTTAAATCATATTTGTAACTGGTGTTTCATGAAGGATCAGCTTATTTCTTCTAATCTCATTCAAAATAAAAATCTTCTGGAATACAGGCCATGGCTGCAGAAAACCTCCAAGTTGCTCAATTTAGAGTCAACATGTTTGGGATGAATGGAAGAGTCAGGCAGCAAGGCAAGGAGGCTGCTACAGCCCAGCAGAGACGGAAAACAATGGGATGGATTTACAATGAGCCCCCAGCTGCAATGCTGTAAAACCAACCAAAAATCAGATAACTCAAAGTTTGATTCAAAAATAATTCTTCAGCATTTGTCAGAGTTTATAATCATCATTTATATTTTCAAAGTATCTTATGTGAGATACTGCAGCTGACTCAGAGATTATGTTTCTCAGAACAGGAAGAAATTCTATGAATATTAATAACTTAGAGTATCTGTTCCTGTAGTTAGTTTCTACGGTTGGTAGAATAAAAACTTTTTTCTATATCTGTCCTATTCAGTAGAGTTTCATAATAATGGAGGAAAGTGTAAAAAAGTGGTTCACCAAAAGAAAGGGAAAACAAAAAATATGTGATTTTAATGGCGTCTGCATCATGCTTTAGAGGTAAACAAAAAATTCACATTAGATATTTGTAAGTAGAAGATTAATTACAGGCTCACAGCAAAGGAAAGCTTAAAGAGTATGTAAATGTAGTATTTCAGTGGTATTTAAGTTCTTTTATATAAATAATAATGGAAATACTAAAAATACTCAAAGAACTGAAATTTAAGAGTTAATGAGTGTCACATATTAAACTGTATTCAAAATCACTAAGAAAAATAATCAAAAGAAAGTATCAGTAATCAATGGCAAGGCAAATCAAACCTTTTTGTAAAAGAAGATGTACTACATGTTAAGAAAGGAATCAATTCCTGAAGTAATATAATAATTCTAAGATGCTTCTATGAAACAAAATTCATCAAGCAAAAGGAATTCTCATATCTCGCTTTCTAAAATGTATTGTTTCTATACCTGAAAAGTTTTGTACGATTTTTATGTAAGAAAATCAAAATTACAGTGAGCACACTATGGAACCTACTACCCCAACCATTTATGTGCATCTCTCATCCAAATATATATACATTAAATAAATGCTTTTTAATGCAATTATTTGAATAGCTGTGAAATATCGTTTACTGACATGACATGACTTGAATATTTTCGTGTTTATTTTTCTGGTCTTTGTCAATTGACCACTCAAACAGTTCCTTCAGAATACACACAGAGACAAAAAAAAAAAAGGACCTGACTAATTTGCAATATTTTCATACAACAAAACAACAAAATGTTGTACACATACAAGCAAAGCCATGAAAAGTATAGCAGTGGTTGGGGAAACAAAACTTTAACTTTTTATTTACTTATAACCTTAATTAAATACACCATCAGATGATCCTGTTTTCCTGTGGCCATCAACTGAAAAATGTCATGGACTGAAAAGCCAAATACCCGAGACTATAGCTATAACAGAGTTTATTACATGTTGCTGTTAGACAGCATCATCAAGCCTTTCAAGCCCAAAGTGCTAAAAATAATGGAAGTTAGAAGAGCGATATTCAAAATCACTACTAGAACTGTGAAAGCCTTTCAGAGAGACAGTTTCATTTTAAGCTCATAAAATGTTGTCTTTTAATCAATGAAATCATCAGTGAAAAGCTAGTTCAAATCAGAGTCTGTCCTGTCACATCATTCCTCAGGGACAAGCAGCATACTGCAGAGCACAGATCTAAAAAAAAAATGCCCTCAAAAATGCTATTAAAATAAAAGATTGCAATATTTGACTTGAAGACCATGCATCAAGAATTATGCTTATGCAGCCCTTTTAAAATCTCCCTTTTCTCATGCCTATTTGTATTTGCTATAGGCAAAATGGGATTATGGATCTGAATCTCTGCTTCTCATGTTATAGCATCTACATGCAGGGAAGACAGCAAGAGATGTGAGAGCAGCCAGTCCAGGACATATTAAGTAAAAACACTTGGCTCTGGCTTAGAGTACCCTTGTAGTTAAAGTCAAAGAGACATTCTGGGGAGAAAAGGCAGAAAAGAGGACAAAGAAAAGGTAATTAAATAAAGTTCAGCTTGGTCAGGTAATATTTATGTATTATATACTCAGATTATCCTCCTGGGCTGCCCAACACAATCCAATATAATCAAGAGTAGCACACTGGAAAAAGGCCACAAATTACATCATCCTTCATGCATCAAATTAAATGTTCCAGCAGCAGAGCAAGCTCAGGAGCACAACTTGGGCATTGAGGGATGAAAGGGTCAGCACATGACACAATGATGGGCAGCAGTTTATGGTTAAAAGGAGTGTCCTGTTGTCAGGAGTGCCAGAGAGTGGCCTCCTGAGCTCGGAAGAGCCAGTGGGACAGAACACTCTGCAAACCTAAGAGAGTTCATGTGAAGGGAAAATGGGAGAGATTCTTATAAAGCTCATAACATGCCAGACAGAATCATCTTTATCTCAATATGAATCACAATATGTAACAGTGAGGCTGCAATCCATCTTCAGTTTAAGCTGGTGAACAGGCAACACCAGCCTCCTCCTTCCCCTTCCTCAGGAGGAGGCAGGAAGGGGCAAGCTGGAGGGAGGCAGTGGCCACAGCAGCAATGGCTTCTCCTGGGCTGTCTACTTTGTCCTCCTTCACAGCAAAGTGCAGCCACAGACAAAGTCTTGAAACTTCATTTTCACAAAATGTGTGAAGCCAGGTATTCCCGCTGACCTCTGAGACTTTGAAGCAACAGGTTTACCTAGCACAGCAGCAGCCCAGATGTTCCCATATAGTCTTCCTGGTGCTGAGCTGGCACAGACAACCTGCCTCAGCAAGCTGAAATCAAAACAGGAGAACCAGCCTTGGTGGCTGAAAATAGTCCTGAGCACACCTTCTCTAGCTTCCTGGAGTTTGCATCTAGTTTTGGCAAGACTCCATTGCAATTCCATCAAATAGGTCTTAAATTCATACCATTTACTTGCCTTGGGCAACACACTTTACCCTACTGAGTTGAGAGTAACTTACATTTTATTTTCTCATCCAGTTCTTACTGGGAAATGTACACAATTTCCCAGTCCAGAGAGAAGGAATTTCCTATAATCAATTTTTCCTTGGCCCTAATGGACACTGTTGCTGGCCAGCCCTCCAACTTGGACAAACTGATCTGCAGCGTCATGATAAAGACACCACACTGCACCACTCAGTTGGGAAGTTCAGAACCACTGAGTTCTGAAGTTCATGCTGAAAAAGTTAACCTTTTGAAGTCACAGTGAGAGTTTTGCATTTGCATCTATAATTTGGTCACTTATATTCATAGAACCATAGAGTTTTTTGGTCTGGAAAGGGCTTCAAAGATTTTCCAGTTCCAAGTCCCCTGCCACAGGCAGTATGTCATTCACTAGATCAGATTGCTCAGAGCTCCATCCAGCCTGCCTTTGAACACTTCCAGGGATGGGGCATCCACAAATTCTCTAGGCAAAAGGAAATCTTATATTTAGAACTCTTAATGTAATTTGCTATAGTAAATCAAGGAACAAGATTGTAATCATTTATTAAAAAATAAAATAAAAAATAATTTTCCACTTTCCAGGGCAGAAATCCACAAGTTACTCTCAATTTGCAATTCACATGACTTTGTATTTGGAGAGCACCCCATAGACTTGTCACACACACACACACACAAAAAAAAAGAATACAAGCTCTAAAGAAATTACTGATACTACAAGTTTTATTTTGTGGTCTAATTTGTCCCTTTTTAGCATGCTTTAAATTTACAGCATGAAAGTAGAGAAACTAAACAGAATCCACAGGCACATGTACATGTGATCATCATTCAATCAGCAAATTGCTTTGGGTCTCACTGTCTTTGGCAGTTTTACAAATTTTTTTATTTCCAGCTGGTTGAACTGTTCTTGAACAACTTTTTTTATTTTACTGCAGGAGTCATAAACCTCTTTTCGGTCTCATCTACCATCCATGTACTCAGAATACATTTATTTTTTCTAAATATATATTACTTCCCTAATGCCAAACAGCTGCACTGTTTCTTTTGTATTTTTTACAGTATCTAAGAAAAAACCCCATTTTTCTGCCTATAACCATGTCATTTCTCTAAGAGTACAGAAAGTCTTTCTGTTCAGTGCTCCTGAGACACAGCCCCACAATAACAACTGGTACTGTGAGCAAGCTTTGCACAATAAGGCAGAGATATTTCCTTTGAATCCAGCCAGAACTCTGCCATGAGTGACTGCAGAGAGTTCACTTAAAAAAAAACCAACTCCGTGATCTCTGCCTGTACCTCAGGTAAATATCACTATTTCTGGAGTTTTTATCTTCTCTGCTCTGTCGCATTTTTATTTCTCTCTCTGAAGAAAAGGTCGTTTCAATTCATGTCTGAGGTTTATTTCAGTCTACAGTACTTTGGCATTTTTCATCAAAATTTACAAGGATCACTTTAACCAGCTTAGAAACATAATCAAGATGGGGGTCAACTCCTTAACTGTAAGTAACCGTACTAGCATAAAAACACGATGATACCATGTTTTATCTCTTTGAATCCAAAGCAATTTAAAAAATAAATTGAAAATTAAAATGAAAGGAAAATATTTGGCATAAACACCCCATTTTCGAAGGCATGCCTGGAGCAAGGGTCCTCTGCTGGAAGTCCTGCATCTGCACATGGCAGGAGCTTGGCAATGACAAGGCTGAGTCAGATCACTGCATTTCAGAACAGGAGAGATTTGCTGTGCAATTCTCCAGCTCTCCTAAGAAGCCTTCTTAATTAATTTTGGGTTTGGGGTTTTGTGTGTGTGTGTATATTTGTGTTTGTGTGTGTGTGCGTGTGATGGGGGCATTTGCTGGGGTTTTTGGTTGTTGTTTATTCGTTAAATCTTTTTAATTTTTCAGAAAACCTACTCCATATGGATGGGAAGATGTATGGGACATCAACAAGGGAAATGGTTTTTAAATGGTTTTTTTTGGCAAACTCACTGGAGATCCACTTAAAAACTGTTGTCTCAGTTCCCCTGCCAGTGACTGGGACACACAGACTCATGGGACCCTAGGACATCCTTTTCCAGGGCAAACCTTGTTACCATTGGTCACCCGGGACACACGTTGGAGAAACAGAATTTTTTTAAAAGATAGAATGAATTTTTTGATTCACAATAGGTTTTGGTGAAGTATGTTATTACCTAGGAGCTTTCTGACCCTTGACATAAGCCCATTTAAGATTAAAACAAAAAGAAAAGTATTTCCTTAAAACTTCCAAAGCAGTAAACAGCTAAATTATTTATTAAGACAAAGGTAAGGGAACTGAATCTTTTCTTTCCACAGACTTTCCTGTGTTTCTATTCCATTTTCCATCTTTCTGCACATGTTAACCCTCAGGGTGCAACCCCCACTGAGTACCCATTTTTGGTGAAGCACTTAGCATTGTATAAGTAACCTGATCATTGAATTCTCCCTCAACATTTGTCACTGAGACTTAATTTATTTCCTCCCATTGGACAGAACTTATATGGTTCTCAACACAAATCCTGTTTTGTTTCCTCAGAGGTGTAAATATTTCTTTTTCAGCCAAGGTATCATTTCATGGGCTTGCCTGATTTAATGCACACTTCTTTGCCTCAGTCAGGATAACATTTCTGTCATCTCTCTTGCCTTCAGTGACTTGTTGCACCTGTTGTCTTCTCCTAAGGTATGTGTTGTAATTCACATGCAACTTACACAAATATGTTAGTCCTTGTAGAGAAAGACTATTAATTAAATGCAAATAGATTAATAACTAATGACACAGTGACAAATCAAAATATAAACTTGACAATACTTTAATGATTATCAGCAATCAATACACAAAATAGTTTAACTATTTTTTTTTTAAATTCGGGCATCCATTTTACTTGATTTACAGTACTGCGGTTGCAGATACATGCAAACGTGTCTTTAATGAAATTAAACACATATCTTTAATGAAATATGTGCAATAGTTCATAACAATATTAACCATTTCCTTCACAGAAGAAGGTATCCTAAGTGTGACTCCTCTCCACCCACCCACCACACGGCAAACCTCCTCCAGGTCTGCTGACTTCTTGTCTTTGACATCCTCTCTAAATTTCTCTTTATCAAGTCTCCAATTCTTTCAGTTCAAGTAGCTTATTATTATTCCATATGAACATGATCTAAATTAATCTGATTTCTAACCTTTCAATTAGATTTTTGCTAGTAAGTTCTTAAAGACTTGCATGACTAAGCCTTTCTTTCCTTTGCTGCTGGGGAGAAAGTACCTGCATCTTATATTTATTTACCAATGCTGGTTTTGTGGGGTGAGACTTTCAGTATTCTTGGAGAAAATGAAGACTAAAAACCGTTAAATTAACTGCATTCAACATGTTTCTTCCTTCTCCTTTGGACAACCTTTTACTATGTTCGATTCTGATTAGGCAGATAATTAATCCAACTAGGCTATCTTCTGAATCTTTTGAATGGCCTGCAGTGACACAGGCCTTAGAAAGAGTTCTGCTCTTAGAAATAGTAAACTATCCAGTGTAAGTAAAATCTGTGGCTCACAATTCAATACAAAGCAATACTAAGAGGATATTATGTAATGTATGTAGCTCACATTAACAACAGGGAAAACAAGAGGTAAACAGAATATTTTTAAGTCAGGTAAAAGCAGAGGAACCTTAGAAAAGCTGTATTCACAACTTAGTAAAAAACTCATGACCAGAAAATATGGGGAAAGTGTTAAAGAAGAAGAAAGATATTTTACTGGGATAGTTTCTGGAAGTAACAAAGAGAAATAGAGAAGCATTAAATGAAGCAAGATGTTTCTACAGAAAATAGAGGTATCAATGTCCTCTATAGTCAACCAAGTTTTGTGCACAAACCCCTAAGCAGAAAAGATTATAAAATGCAAAGATGGTTATTGTTAGCAGTCTGGTTATAAACTCTGAAATCAACTTTACAAAAATGATGGACAAGAGGAAACATTTCACCAGCTGAAGAATAAATAGGTCATTATTCCTATACAGACAGTAATCTTCATTACTCTCTAACAGAACAAAGCTTGTAAACATTACCTTCAAATTATTTATTTCCAGAAGCAACACAAACCCCAGGAGCATTCCTGCTCTTGCATCACGCTCTAATGCCACACAGATTGCTCCGAGCCACATGTGCACATGTGAACATAGATGCATGATTGCAAATACACACTGCAATAGATTCTTCAGCTGCTAAACAAACAGTATTTCATCCAAGTGAAGCAGCAGAGTGGTTCCATCTAGAGGAAGAGAGTGTAAAAACTACTCATAAAGAGTAAGCATTAACCATTAATACAGCTCACTCAGTATAAAGGGCCTGTTACCTGCTACCATAGCTCCATGAATACTCTGTTTCTTACACAAGTGTGTACTGCATGCTTGGTTAACTGGACAGTAATTGTGATGTTGTAAGCATCAGAATTATTAATATCTACAGTCAGGACAATCTGCTTCTATTGATTTCTGGTCTATGAGTGCACATTGCTGGGTCATGGGGAGCTTCTCAATCACCAACACCTTCTCCTCAGGTCCAAGGACACCAAGTCCTTCTCCTCAGGACTGCTCTCATTCATCTCAGAATATTCTCTGTCCAGCCTTTACCTATTCTTGGGATTGCCCTGATCTCGGTGCAGGACTTTGCACTTGGTGTTACTGAAATTTATGAGGTTGGCACAGGCCCACCTCTCAGGTGGAACAAGGTGCCTATGGATGTCATTCCTTTCCTCCAGCACGCGGAGTGCAGCACACAGCTTGTTGGTATCAGCCAACTTGCTGAGGGAGACCTTTATCCCAATGTCCAGATTGCTAACAAAGATATTCATCAGCACCAGTCCCAAAACAAGCCCCTTGGGAATTTCATTCGTCACTGGTCTCCACTTGGACATTGGCCTATTGACCACAACTCTTTGAGTGCAACCATCCAGCCAATTCCATATGTGCTGAGTTATCCATGTCTCAGATCCAGGTCTGCCCAATTTACAGACCAAGATGTTGGGCCAGACAGTGTCAAATGCCTTGCACAAGCACAGGCAGATTTACAGAATATTCTGCGTTGGAAGGGACCCAAAAGGATCATTGAGTCCAACTCTGAGTGAATGGCCTGTACAGGGACTGAACCCACAACCTTGGGGTTATGAGCACCACACTCTGACCAATGCACCTCATCCACTAATTCTGTAATCAAGTCGTAGGAGGACACCAAATCTGTCAGGCATTATCTGTCCTTAGTAAAGCCACATTAGCTGTCACCAATCATATCTTTATTTTCCTTGTTCCATAACATACAGAATAATGTTTCCCCTTTTCCAGTCTGTAGGAACCTCACTGGACTGCATGACTTCTCACATATGATTGACAGTGGCTTGGCCTTGTCACCTGGAAGTTCCTCAGGATCCACAGATGCATTTCCTCAGGTCCCATGGACCTTTGGGATCCTTAGATGGTCTCCAACCTAATCTGCTACAGAAGCGAGCTCTACATTTTCCCAGTCTCTGCCTGTGCCTTCTCTGACTTGCCTTCAGGAGCATTCTTCAATGAAGACTGAGGCAAAAAAGCCTTCATGTCCCACGTGCCCAGGACTCCTATTTCTTTCTGGAGAGGTCCCACATTTTCCCTTGTTTTACTTTTATCACCAATATACCTATAGAAGTTTTTCTTTTTGCCACTGACATCTTTGAGCAGATTTAATTCTATCAGAGCTTTGCTCAGAACATTTTTCTGTATTCCTTCAACATTCCTGGTGGAAGGGGATGTTTAATCACAACAGAACAATTACAAGACATTCTCCTGAAGTGTTTCTGCTCAGTGAAACACTCTTGCTATGTTCAGCACTTCATGAATCTATATTTTCCATTCAAACATAAAAGTGTTCTTTTATTTTTCTCTCACTTCCCTATTACCAAGTTACTAATTTTGCCCCTTTGGTTTAATATAAAGATAGTAGGCAAGACATTAGGCATGGCATTCTTCCACAGAGAATTCAGGGAACTCAATTAGTATTGTAAGACAGCCAGTTAATTTATCATGACTTCACAGTCTCATAAAATTGTTATGGAATGCCAACTCATCAGAAAATGCATTAAAATTGCCAAGAATACTTAAAATTTTCCTCTACCATTCAAGACAGTAAGTATTGTACTCAAAGACATTGTACCCAAGGAAAGCAGAAAGAAAAATTACTGCTGAAAGGAAAAAAATATATTCAGGAAAGAACAGTTAAATGCTACCGAAAAAAGGAGAAAAACATTTTACCAAGAGAGAATGGCAAAGTTCACTGTGTATGAAGTAGGAGAAAAAGCAAAGGAGAAAAAGCTGAAAAGAAATGAAGTGTGAAAATGGGTTACATTTTACTTGTAACAACCTCTTAAGCTAGTTTTAAGTGTTTAATTTTAACAAATACTCTTCAGGTTTTGTGAAAAATATTATACTTCTGCACACATACTTGAGCAGCAGGATTCTCCTCAAGTTTCATGGAAAGGAAATGCCCCAGGCCTCTTCCCATATGATTTGTTCACAGCCACAGGATGAATCACTGGTGGGTTTGGAGACAACAGTTACAAATCCCAATTCCCACATATTAACTCCAAGAGACTAATCATAGACCACTTGAAGCGTACAGCTTGTTGAAATTTTGCAACTTATTTTCAGTAATGTATCACAGGTTTCAGAAAACACAAAGCCTTTTTAAGAACACCTTATCTAAACACAGCTTCAGAAAACTCCATCTTTAAAATATGCACAACATTCAAGACAAGGGTGTTACTGATGGAGGAGGAGCAGTTCACAAGGGAAGCCAGTTGGTTTGACACATCTGACCTTTTCTTGCCAGAAACAATGCAAATAATGACACTATTTTGATATACCCAAATTAGCAGGGAATAACGAAATAATGCTCCAATTAAGCAATGGTGAAATAGTGATAGAATTACCAAAAGAAATATGAACTCATCCTTAAGAGATGAGGGTAGTGAAAAATAATTAAAATGGGGTTCTCTAGTTCTTTACTTCAGTGCAAAATTAAAATTTTGATCCTGCTGCTGCCTTGAAATTTTAGGTATTTTCAATCTATTACTCAAGCAGTTGCATTATACACAGACTGGAAAAGGAACTCAGCAGGCCCTTATTACAGATATCGTCACAGTATTTCATCCACCATTCATATTGTTATATAATTTTACTTCAGAATGCACAATGAGTTGCAAATGTTCTATTTAATTCTCCTAAATGTAAGATTCTTTTTCAAAATAAACCCCTTTTGCTAGTTAATTAAATTCTAAGGTTGCACCTAGGAAATACAGCAAAAAGAAAGAGTTTAAATATAGGAGACAAGAAGGCAGAGGCTTTGCAATCCAAAATCTATTATACTATAAAACCTTTAAAATGGAGCCACAGAGTCCAAAAAAAAAAAAAAAACAAACCAAAAGCCAACAACCAAACAACAAACTACGGCCTTTTAACAATGTTAAAGGAAAAACAACTGGAACAAATGTGTGATGTTTCATTTGAAAGGACTGAAGTTGCAATGGAAAGAGTTTACCATCAATACTACTCCCCAGCATAATGAATACAGGTTATTAGACAGATGTAGCAGAGTTAATGTAGATAAAGAGAATTTATTACTTTCAGTTTTGGCAGTGCAAAGTTTGGCAGTCCTGGTTTGGCTGGTATACAATGACTAAGAGAGTCTTGTTTCAAATCACGTTCCCTTTAAATATTGCCACATTGGTTTATTCCACTTTATTCACTAACTTTTGTCTCCCCATACTACCAAAACAAAAAATTAGAAAATTAAGGTTTAGAAAAAAATGCAAAAGGCCTTCTTAAATATAGAAAATATCAACAACTTAAATATAGAAAATATCCCCTCAAATCCATGGATTATGAGTTCTTTCCTAACTGAGGCACCCAGTACTGAGGGCAATGCAGTCACTTAGACAAGTTAAAGGACTTTTCCCTTTTCCAGCCAGTTCCCTTAAGCTGTAAATATAACTTGTTTATGCTAAAAGACTTCCTTTAAATTTCTTCCTCAGTAAACCACAAATTGTTTATACTTTCTTTCTTCCCCCTCAGCATGTGCTTTTCTGCCAACAATACACAAAGAAGAAAATCATGGATGTAAATTCTGATAGCAATTGTTCATCCACAGCTGCCTGAGCCTGCATCTTCTCCTTGTGTCCTTGTGAGCAGCTCAAACTCCACCAAAACTTACAAAAGCAGCAATGAAGAAAAGAGGGGCAGATGCAAGACTAGAGCTGATGGCACAGAGTATTAGGGGAGGGTCACAGAACAGCCTTGGCAGGTGCCATCCTAGGCTGACATTAATGTCAACAGAAGCAAAAGAAGTTTTCAAATGTGAAGCAAGAATTCTGCAGGTGAAAACATAAAGCACCATGGAGAAAAGTAAAAAAAACTAGCTCTATGTAGAAAAAAATGGAAAAAGCAGCATTAAAGAAGAGAAAGGGAGGCGGCAAGCAAAATGAAAAAGAAAAAGAGAGCATCTGCTATGATAAAGAATGATCTGCTGAGAAACATTATTAAGTGATAGAAAAGATTATGGTCTCATAAGGAACAGAAAAAAGAAAAACCCCTAGTACAAGTCTAACAACACCAAAAAGAGAACGTTCCCTCAGGAGGTCTGAAATATCCTCCAGACACAGGCACAAAAAGCCTGACGTCTGGAGCCCACTCACTGCTGCAGGCAGAAAGCTCTCCAGTTACAGTCCCCCCGATTAGAAAATAAGTATCTTGAAATAAAACCATACCAAGGTCCTTTAATTACATTAAACTAGAATACACAGTACAAGCCATACCATAAATTTCACTAATAATGTTCAAATAAAGTTTATATTGTTTTGGAATGCATTTTTAAAGTTTCTTTTTTCATTTTTATATCAAATTATAATAGTCCTTTGTTAAGATTAGAGCCAGAGTAATGAACATTTGCCTTCCAGACGTCATCTTGATGCTTTATCAAATTAATTCTATACTTGAGAAAAATATTTAAAACATCAGCTCAGACTTATTCTGAATAGTCCTTCCACATAAACAAAAATGTAATTCGATAATTCTAAAAAAAGAGCCAAACAAAAAAAAAAGCCCCCAAAAATTCAGAAGGTCAACCACGTGTGTTTTCAAACAAATCAGTATGAAAATCAGTGTTTGGAAATCTAGACAGCTAAAGATTTTAAGATATTATTTAAAGCACAATCCAACCCATGGCTTGCCTATCAGATTATCGTGTGTTGGCCCTCCCTGGCCACGCTCACCTACTCCTTGTTTACATAGCTGTAAAAACAGCAATGAACATGTATTCTGCAAACACACCTGCATCCTGAGAAGCCAGGAGGCTCTGCAGTACATTGGGGTGCTCATAGGGCTTGAAATTACCTGTCTGTGAGGTCCAGCAGAAGCCTTCCAGATATGGATTTGGTCCCTTCCATGCATACTGATTTGAACAGCCTTTCAAGAAACTACGTAGATCCTCTTCCTTGATCTCACTTGCCATGGATTTAAAAGTTCAGTCAACCCCTATTATGTTGCCATAAAAAAAAATTTCCAGTTTGGTTGGAAGTTGAACCACAGTAAATGAGATCATTCACAGCAGTAAGAGGAGGTAGCACACATACAGTCAGGCAAAGTGGCTGACAGATTTGCTCTGCTCAGAAACATGCAGATTCTGAGATTCTGGAATTTTCTTGGACTCTGTGTTCAAACAGCCTTCACTTCCAGACTCTTCCAGGGAGAGCTGAGAGCTGGAGGCAGTTCAAGATTTCTGAGTGACTCCCATCAGATTGCAACTTCTCTTGAAGGCTGGACCAAGGGGGATAGACTGGACTAAACGTTGAAAAATAACTAAAGTTGTCAGTGTTCAGGCTCCAGCGCTTTTAGATGTTCCATACCATGTAGGCAGTAACAGTTGTAAAAAAATTTCTGGGGAATGCATATAATAAGCACTAATGTTTTCAACTTCACTTTCATAAAGAGATGATACTATTCACTTAAAGGGCTTCACCCAGCTGCTCCTCCATACTACTCCAAAGAGATCCTGTTAGACAAACACCATGACACCATCTCACAAACATGACTGATGGAATAAGGTGAAGACATTACTCAGAATTATTATCTCCAGCTTTTGCCATGAAAATATCCAGTGTGAGGGTCTTTATTTCTGGAATGGAGAATTAGCACGCAGTCATAGTGTCCATATGACACTTCCCACCATTCGAAGCTGGCAATTATTCCACACCATATTAAACAAATTGCATTAAATGACACCTCACACCCCCATCACCCTCATTATCCACCCAAAGAAACCACAGAAGAGTGGAAATTTTGTGGATTCAGGCATTACATGGTGCCAAAATGTAGGAAGAGTCAATGAACAGTCAAGCCAAGTGAGAATGCTTGAGCCACATTTAACCTTGTTAACATTGTGTGCTCTCCACATCACTCACTACCTGCAAAACATGAGAGAGGGTAAGGATGGATACAACCCATTCCAGGCCTTCAGTTCCATCCCAGCACGCAGATGCAGGACTAATCTCTGTGCATGACAGTCCAACACGCAGGAGATCCCAGAAAGGAGCAGTACATGAATACAAGTATCTTCTCTACCAACAATGCTATTCCTCCAAAGAAACAATGGGAGCCTGTAAGGGTAGTGATCTATTCCAGATCCAAAACACCATCAAAGGGATTGATTATGCCTAAGATTTTCACAATTTTTAGGACTTAGACCAGAATGAGCTGTATCGCTGGCACACAATAGTCAGTCAGATTCGGCTATATGTTTTAGTGCATAAAGTACAGTACCTTAAACTCCCCCAAAAAATAAAAAAACCTATAAATTTCCAAGACAGACCATTTACAAATACAATTCACAAGTAACTTCAGACCTGTAAACTAATAACCCAGAATAAAAGTCTAATGTTTTTCCCCAGTGAGTCAGACCTTAATAAAAAGGGTCGTATCTTGGCTCACTTTAATTTCAGTGCTTTCATCCCAAAAGAATCACACAGTACAACCTCAATTAGTCCAATACCTTAGGGAGCACCAAAAAAATTTAATAATAATGGCTTTGGATAATCAAGGATTCAAACAACAGAGAGAATTTTCATTGTAATTAAGTTATTTAAGAACACAGTCATCTTTCACATGTTCAGACCAAAAATATCAAGGGCAAACTTTGTTTCACCTGTCCTAGCAATGACTGAGCAACCTTCTTCTTTGTAAACAGTGAGATGTTTAGAATACCATGAGGTCCATCAGCATTGCACAATACCCTTTACACAAAAAAGGTACAAACTTTAGTACTTTATGAAACATTCACTAGGCATGTTTCTCTCTATTACCCACCAACATCAAGGAATGATGGAGTTCATGGGATTCTGTCTAGATAGTATGATTCACAGTGGCTGGTGCTACTGCTAAATAATAGTAACAAGGAGAAATGGAAGAGTGAGTGATGCATCTCAAGAGGCCAGTATTATCATATGCCTTAAACTCCACTGGCATGGGAGAGTTTAACTAGAAGTGTTTTCAATGTATTTGTATTTCAACTTCTGTATAAATGTGGGAATATTATCAAGTAAGTATCTGTATAAGTGATATCCAAGTTTTGATTTTATACTGAATTGGTGGTTAAAAGTAACTATATATTGGGGTTTGCACAGTTTATGCCAAATACTATACTGGTCAAGTTTTTTATCTCATCCGATACTCCATACTTCTGCCTGCTTCTTACAGTACCAACTGTTGCACCAGTGAGAACAAAATACACCCAAAGTCAAATTAGCTTTGTTCAAAACAACTGTGACCACACCCACATTTCCATTTTGTTTGCATGTCTGCAATTTGTTCCGAAGGAGAGGCGTAGGATTTTTTAATAATTCAATTCCCTCCATGAATCCCCTACACAAATTTTCACTTAGATTGCACCTATTTATGACCTTGTTTGGTCTGTGATCAATTTTAAAGCATTTCTAAAAGATGTTTCTATTACACAGAGAAACCCACAGTAAATCTGTCAACAGAACTATTTCTCCTGATACTTTTGCTCTTTTATTGTGCAACAAGCTACAAGCTGCTTGTTGCTAATACTCAGCAATTTCAATTTGAAGCTTATCCTGATCATTGCAACCTCCTGTTTCTTATCCTGCCTATCTGACAACTGATCAGAAGAATGGAAGAGGAATGTTAAAACATAAATTAATTACTTTAGGGTTAACATGTCAGCTGAGTATAATTCAGATATATTTCAGCTAGTATTTGATCTTTTCATTACTAATACTTTAGCTTTGGTGCTGGCCTTCCTTGTAGAATTTATTGGAGACAGCCATTTTGCAAGAGCAGTCATATCATACCTGAGTATTGAAATACCCTATTCTGGAAAGCAAATACACCATGCAAAACATCAGGCTATACTTCTGCTACTGTATTACTGCTCTTTTTCAAAAGAACTACCTCACAAGATTATTTTTATGTTTCTCCGGGTCCTTCCAATAGTTTTTGTGCCCAGCCCATTATTGCTTATAACTTTAATTGATTTTCAGTTATCCTAAATGGGTAAGTAGAGATATCCTTTTCTAATGACTCCAATTACACAGAGCTACTAGCAAGAATAAATACACAGTCCAAAAAAAGAAGTCAGAATGGTCAGACTTCCAGTCTTTTAATACTACAGGTAATTAAAAAAAAAAAAAAAAAAAACACCAACAAAAGACATCCTTGAGAAAATGAACAAGTTACAAGAAAATAGATTGCAAGACTCATACCTGTTAAAAAGATCCTTGTGTCTTTGGGCTGTAAAAACTTACTTCACAGGTACTTAGTGCTCCGGTCAGTCATTCAGCTATGCATTAAAATACCTGCCTCAGTCATACCATGCCATCTAATACGTTAGGAGTGGAACATACAAGTCAGCATCATTCTAATACAAATGGGAACTTACATAGGAAACCCGTACTCGCCGTCGGTGCACCAGCCCACAGCACTGCATGAAGAGGACAGCAGGCAACAATCAGTGAGTGCTTTCACCGAGCTTCGGTCATTCCCGTCTCCTCTGAGACACTGTCCATTTCTTTTCACTTCTCAGTCCCAGGTGCAAGGGAACAGGTAGCAACACGGTCACCCTTCAGCTCCAAAACTATCCCTTTAAATTATCGTGAAGACAGATGAAACTTACTTTCTCTGAGTAAATAAATATCTTCTGTTTCCGATGATTTAAAAAGAAAGGCAGAGAAAAAGCCCCAACAGCAAAAACCCAGAGGCACGTCTTTATTTCCTCAGCATCCAGTTATTGCAAAGCGAATTCCATATTCCTGTACATCCTTTCCCACACGTGGTGTAAGGTTTGTATGAACCATTCTGAACTTAGGAGAGACAGGGACGTAACAGGATCTTTATATCTCAGGCTACTGCAACCCTGGCTTGCTGAAGGTCTCTGCTGCTGCTGCCGCTGCTGCTGTTGTTATTGCTGCTGCTGCTGCTGCTATTACAGATTTCTTCCCAATGCACAAACTAGCAACAGCATCCTTGCTTCAGCATTACCTCTTCTCTGTCTTAGGCATATCTGATTTGTTATTAACCCTTCCCAACTGCCTGAAAAAATGACAGAGTCTATACTTGAATTTGCTCTGGATTCTCAAGACTACAGAACCACCCTTCAAACAGGCAGATGCTTTGTCTGGCGAGACGTGTTTCACATGAATTGTAGGCAGGACTGCGGAGTGGCCTTGCTACCTGACTTGCATCAGGCACAGTCTCCTCTGCTGATACTGCTTACAAAAAGAACTTGAGAGAACATCAAAACTCCGAATACTCATTTAAAGGCCTAATTAAATACCTGGATAATTGATACTTACAGATTGCGATTTTCAAAAGACAAATATAATGAAAAATTATTATCCTTAAAGCCATAAGAGGACACTTCTGAAATCAGGTCAGATTAAATTAACCTGTTTATGATCACAGTTCATCACTTTTCTTATGGGAGGGACTGAGTATTCCAATACTGAAAAGGCTTAATAGCTACATTATATCTTAAAACTCCATCCTTCACTACTTTATGGCAGTGGTCTAAGAGTCTCAAATGTCTCCAGTACTGTATATATCCTGCCAGATGAATATATGAGGCCCTTTTTTAACACTGAAGCGTACTTAACTCTTTCAGCACTGTCATTTTGCAAAAAACTAGGCTAAGCAATGGGATTAAAATAGTTATTAATAAAATAATAGCTATCAATATTAAAACAATAGTCAATAAAGTAATACTTTTAATATTAACTACAAGTATTATACCATAATATTAAAAGTTGCAATGAGAAAATTAGAGATTATACAAGTTCTCTCCATCCTGTCTTCATGTAGGCTCTGTGATGATGATTAATGAAAGGTTAGATCTTCCCAAAAAGGTAAACAAAAGGATGATGATACTCCTCAGGGATTGGTTTGGATTTAAGATTGAAAGAGGTGACTCCAAAGAAGGCAAGTTATCTGTGTGTGGTCAAAATATTATCAGATACTCAAGCCAGTTGAATGGTCAGAGTTTTACTCCAGTGTAAGGTCAGGGGTCTGCCCATTGAAGCAGGAAGCCTTCTCACTGTGTGATGGAATCACGTCACAAAGGAGTTAACATTTACAAACCCAAAGTCTGGCAACTAAAATTCACTCTCTGCCAATTTCAAGTTTTTTTTTTCATTTGCAACATCCTACTTAAAAAAATAAAAATCAATGCTAAGCATCTCTGTGTCTTTGGGGACAAAAATGACTGTTTAGCCACTCAACTATCACCAGCTTGATTGGTTTCAGTGGGGGTTTTTTGGTAGTTTTTTTTTTTCTAATCCAACCAACAACCTGTCATTCCTATGGACACCAGTGGGCCAACAGGCAATGTACTTCTGGTGTAAAGGCATAATTGTTACAGAAGATGTATTGCTGATATTTAATCTCAGACCTGCAGATGCTCACAGCATCTTAAAAAAATGTAATAAGACTAATAAAATTAAAACCAGGAAATTGTGCATGTAACGACCTAGAAAATACACCTAAATCTAAGTTATCTTTATTTTACCTCCTACCACTGATATATATTGATTTATCTTTAGCAGAAGAACACAAGTTGGTACTTCCCAGAGACACATAAGGAAGCATCCTTGTAGCAATTTCACAGTTCAAAAGCAGTATACCAGATCAATAAGCAAAGCAGATCATTAATCTCAACAGATCAGGACGCTTGGAGTTATTCTGAGAAAACAATTAATGACACCAATAGTGATAACTACCAGGAAGAACAAAGCATTTTGAAGTAGGACATCCTGAATATTACCATAAAAATTACCACTTCTCAAAATAGCTAATGAAATAAAGCTAGACAGAATAATGCGGCAGTTGCTTACATATGTATGTAGAAACCAGCTCTCTAAATTCTCTCCTTATAATGGCTACTTTTTACTCTTGGGAAAGATCTATAAATAAAATAACAGAAATATAAAAGCCATGTATCAGCTATATGCTATATATTCAACATTTTTTAAAGATTTGTGAAATTTATTTGGAAATTATCAATAATATTTGCTTCAATTAAGTGTTTCTTGAACTGATAAGGAAACAATATGAAAGGCAGCAATTTATTTTAGAAGTTTCAATTGCTTCTGAGGAACACAAATCCATCTAGGTTTTTAACTCTTCCTGAAATTCATCAGGAAGATTCCCAGCAACCATGAGCATCTCTTACAAAACCAGCATCAGAACTCTCACTCAAATTAGTCTGCAACTATTCCCACAACCAAAGACTTCATAATTTAACCATAAAATCTCTCCTTTCAACACAGGCAGGAAAACTATTTGGTGTTCTCTCTACCTTCCTACTTCCAATTACTAAAATACATTGTCATGACTCTACGTCAAACAATTACCAAAGGCAATTTTTAAATGTGAGTCTGTGTTGATTTTTATGGAGAGGTAAGGAAAGGATGACTATACGGGGATAGAAGGGACGCAAGCAAGTCCAAGTCAAACTCATTTATAACTGAAATCCGGTAAAACTTAATGTTCAGAAAATATGACTTTGCCACAGCCCCCGTAGGACAATGCAGTGAATACAGCATCAGACCACTTACATTTTCTGTTAAATAAAAAACCCTCCATATTACCTTAAACTGAAAGTGTAACATGGCATCCAACACAAGAATATTTTTAAAACCTTGAAAATCTCACTAAAAGACAAAAAAATACCAAGCCAGTAAAAGGTATTTTTTCCCTGCTCTAACATGGAAAACAAGCATCTATGAAACTTGTTTTTCTTGTGATGTGTTTTTGAAATGACCTTTTACTTAGCCATTATCATTAAGACAATATCAAGGTTAATGTACTCAGGGATTGATTTTATTTTTGCATACAGGGCAAAATGATAGCACCTTCAAAAAAAGGTGCTATCAGACACATACAAAACATTTAAAAGACTGGTACAGGCACTTGGGGAGCAGGAAAAAACAATGACACATACACCAACAGGTACAATAAACAAGGAGAAAATTTAGAAGTGTTTTGAAGTAATCAGTGAGGCTAATTTTTCAATATTTAGATGCAGCTCCTCCATTACTGAAAGAGCATGAAAGAAAGGACAAAAGTTCTTATCTGAAATTAAATTAACAGGCTGGCATGAAAAGTGAAATAGGAATGAACCTTTAGAAGGTAAATGAGTGATACAGCTATTTGTATTCTCCTCAAGTGCTTCATTTCACAGGTTATATAAACAGAAGGGTGAGGAAAGAAAAACAGGCTGTCACAGAAGTGTTATCATTTACTTTGATTGGTTTCTTCAGCTAACCAGAACTGTCTGGGTGAAGCCTCTGCCAGCTCACAGTCAACTGAAGCTCATGGCCAGATCTTCCATAATGTGATCAAGTGACTGTCCAGAGATAATGAGATGGATCTGAAGTGTTCAGTGCCAGCAAGCTCAAGCACTGCTGTCCTGGCTACCTCAAATGCCATTGCATCCACTCCAAAAGAGGGCAATGGCAAAATAAAACCACTCTAAATCCTTCTTCTGGATGAAAAAAAAAAACAACACAAGACACAACCTCCCCCTCCAAACCCTCCATAAAAAGTCACCAAAAAACAGACTGTCCACCCTATGGTGGATCCTTCATGATCCTTTACAGGTAAGTTCCATTACATTTTTATTTAAATTTATCCATTAAAGGGGTGAGGTAGGAAGGCAAGGCTGGAGGATCATTGATTCCAACTCCCTGGTCAGAGCAGAGTCATCTGGAACAGGTTGCTCAGGGCCATATCTGAGTTTCAAGTGATCTCCAAGGAGGAAGGCTCCATAATTTCTCAGGGCAACCTGATAAAGAGCTTGACCATCCCCACAGGAAAAAAAAAAAAAAGCTTTACCTTACATTCATCTGCAATTGCCTGTATTTGTGGCCCTTGGATTGACTCACTTTAGGATGTCCATGTCTCTCTTGTCCTGGGGAACCAAGAACTGGATGAAGCACTTCAGAGGTGTCTCACCAGTGCTGAGCAGACATCATCTCCTACCTGCTGGCAGCACTTTTCCTAACACAGCCTAGAAGGCTGGTGACTTTTGCTGGAAGGACACATTGCTGGCTCATGCTCCCTTGGATTCCCCCAGGATCTCAGGGCCTTTCCTACAAAGCTGCTTTGTAAATAATAAGCCCCAGTCTATACCAGTGTATGGGGCTACTTTTTTCTGCATGGACACCATTGCCTTTCCCTTTGTTGAATTTCATGAGGCTCCTGTCAGACCATTTCTCCAGCCTGTTAAGGTCCACGTGGAGGGCAGCACAACCCTCTGATGTATCACCCACTTCTCCCAGTTCCGTAGCATCAGCAAACTTGCTGAAGATATGCTCTGCATAAATCACCCAGACTGTTAATGAAGAGGTTAAGCTGCACTGGCTCCAGGACCACCCCAGGGGTACAAAACTAGTGACTGGACTCCAGGCTGGGTTGGACTTCATGCTAAACACAGTTTAATCTGGCAGTTCTGAAAAGTTCCAGTCCAATTCACCATCCACTTACCCATTCCACCATTTTGCCTGTGAGGATGTGCTGGGAAACACTCTGTAAAGCTTCACCAGAGTCAGGATAACCAGCATCCACTCTTCTACCTTTGTTTTCTATGCCATTCATCTATCATAAAAGGCTGTCAAGGTGGTTAAGCCTGATTTGCCCTGTGTAAATGTATGCTGACTATTCCCAGTCACCCACTTATCCTTCATATCATGGTTTCCTAGAGGAATTGCTCCAGCACTTTCAAAGGAATCAAAGTAAAGGTGATCAGCCTGTAGCTCCTCAGATCCTTCTTCTTTTTCTCACCCTTCATGAAGACTGTGGTTATATTTGCTTCATTTGCTTTCTTCCAGTCCCTACAAACCTTCCCCAACCAGCATGACTCTTAAAAGATTATTAACATCCAATTTGCTGGGATGTCAGCTTTGTGGTATGGATACTCAGTGTAAATCACTGTCCCACAGAAAAGCTTCTCCCCCTAAAAATTAACACACACAATTTAGGTCTGTTTTTACCAGTGTCATCATAACAACTTCATTCTAAATAGATGGATAGATTCCTAAATTTACATAAAAATGTATAATTTTCTTCTAATTGTAATCCTTTTAAAGCTTTTCAGGCTCACTTCTTAGCAGTTTATCTGAGTCAGTGTTTGTGAAATAATATATTATTTTTAGCTAAATGTTTTTGGCATATTGGTCAGTTTTTAAACAGATTAACTTATTTATTTAACATGGAGCAGTTCAGAGAAACTGATTTGAGATATTTTAAGCTACTCCATTACCTACAAATAAAATATTTTAAGTATTTAAGCATCTGTGCTAAGCTGGAAGGGTCTGTGGTGACGAGAAATTAGAACAAAGTCATCTCTTTTTGGCAGAATAAGCTGTTTCTGTATCCCTCAGGTTTTGGAACTGTAGAGAAAGTGATGCAGTCCTTTCCCCTTAAAAATCAAAGTCAAATCAAAAAGCTTAAATTGCTTACAAAGTTACAGGTAAGAAACACGTAGGAGATTCTCAAAAACAGTCCAACTTTTACAAAGCATTTCCTATGCATTATGCAATAAATTACACACAGGAAGAAGAAAAAAAAAATGAAACTGGCTCTCAGAAACTACTGGAAATAACTTATGAATATGATTTCTCTCAAGCGGTGTCATCTTTCTCCTCATGACATTTTACTGATCATGTGCTATGCTCAATTCCTCTCAAGACTTTTCAAGAACCTGCTTTTATTGGTGTATAACTCTTCCACTGCTCAAAAGACCACAACAATATTATTCAGTCAGCTGCTTTTTTTAATGGCATTCCAAATTGATAACTCTACTGCATCATCCATATATGATCTCTACTGTCCAGGAAAAAAAGAAGTAACTAAATTAAATATTAAAAAAATTCTCTGTACTAGCTCAAGAATTCTGCATTCAGATAACATTTTTAAAGAACATTTTGCTGATTTAATCACTGACAATGAGCTTTTGCAAAGTATGGCTCCCACCTTCCTGTCTTCCATCAGAAAAGAATGCCTTCTATTATTGTTATAAATCTCTTCTTCTCTTCCAGCCTTTCTCTGGAAAAGAATATCAGTGCTTGTGAGTCTCCATGTTCATTAAGAGAGCTTCATGTTGGCTGCCTCTACCTCAGAGCTGTATTGCTCAATTTTTAATTTATTTTCTTATAAAGATGCTGAAGTTGCACGCAATTATTTCTAAACAGACAGGAAAAGAGCAAAACCCTTTTAACCTGAAATATTTTGATTTCATTATCTATCACTAAGCTATTTTTGTTGGTTTACATGTATTAATAAACAATATTTAGATCTTGCTTACAACATCTGGGCAAACATATTAAGAGCAAAAATAACTTAAATAATTTAAAAATTATCCTGTAATAAGACAGTCCCTCATTATTGTCATAGTTGATCCTGGAAATAAGTTATGTATGCAAACTGTGCTTGTTAATCTAGAGAAGTAATATAAACTGGAATATTTTCAAGCTCTTTTTTCTCTGTTAAAAGCTCTCCAAAGACAGATAATAAACAATTTCCTTCAGATGATCACTAACCTAGGTTTATATGAAGCTGTCAAGTTATCATCCAAGCTGTAGCAGTTCTCATACAGATTTACGTCAGAGAATTGTAACCAGCAAGTCATAGTTTAAACTTTATTTAACTTGTTTGAAACTGATTTCCTAGAAAGTCAAACAAATAAAACAAAATACTTCTTACAATATCAGGCATAAAATTCTGGAATTTTCTGCCACTGGCAGTACCACAGACATTTCTGGAGAAGGTGGGACAAATTCAAGGACAGCAGTCACATAGACTGACAAAAATGCAAGGATATAGCCTCCAAAAAACCAAGGAAAGCAAGGGCCTTCAAAAAGCCATCAGGCTCTCTCAGACACACTCTAACTAGTATAAATTTAACTACTGTTAGAGATAGACTACTGTGCTAGAAGGACCATTGCTCTGATGCAGGAGATTTTATCTGATCTTTTTCCACACTATCCAGTCTTCTTTAAAGGGATTTCTACTTACAGAGACAAGTTTCCTGCATTTTAGCTGAGGTACTTCATGCCTCACTGTCTCCTTTGCCTGCAGTTCATTCTGCCTCTTTTTATCCAGAAACACCAACTATGTTTCAACTTCTTTTCTTGTGATTCTGTACTTGAACCCATCACCCTCTGTTGTGGCAGTCTGCTTTTTGGGTTGTCCTGTCAGACAGGTCTTCGAACACACCATGTTCCTATGTGGTATCCTCTCTTCTTTGCTCCAGTTTGTCTCCAATCCCACTGTTTCCACCTGAGTACTCTAATGCTCAGATATGTTCTGCTCCCAGTTCAGGTCACATGGTGCATATACAGATGTTATCAGAAATCTCATTAGCAATGCACATTTGGCAGCTTCTATACCCAGTCACCTTTGTTTTCTCCTTCATGTGAAGGTCATCTCTCATGCCATCTCAGACACTTTCAGCACCTCTCCCTTGTCCCCAGCTCAAAAGTCAAGGACTTGTTTCTTTCTCATTAAAGATAATCTGCACCTCCCCCTCCCTTTTTTTCTGGTCCTACATGTACTCATTCCAGTACTGTAGGGATTTGTTGGACAAGTTCCAAAAGTTAAATAATTTGCTGCACTGAATTTGGTAATATGAATGCTATGAAACATTAAGATGTCCATGCTATGTCTTACTCGTGTCAGTTCCTTGTTATAGTTTCTCATTGTATGCAAAATGCTCTCTTAGCTGTATTTTGATCAAGATGCACGATAGCCTTTCCCACAGCTTTTTAAATAAGGTTTCTTAGGGAGCAACACTTTATGTAATTCTGTGATTCTTCCTTTCATGCAGCAGATCCTCCTTTCTTTCACTACCTCATCAGATTCCACACCTCTCACTCTATACAACTCAAATACTGGAAATTTTGTGTCTACAGGCTTGGCAACTACTAGAAGATGGATAAAGTAAGAGACACACAAACTCTTGATAACTAAAAAGTCGTATTAAATTATGAACAAGCATCTCTTGATCTGCAACAATACTACATCATGATTATATGTGTGGAAAGTCACTACACATATAACTTTGAAACAGTCACACACAAGCTGTCACTTACCTAGAAAGAATTATTGGGATATATGACATAAAAAGGACATAGAGCAAAAGGAAATCATGATTCTATAGCTCTGCTGCTCAGAGAACAGCTACATTTTTCCTTTGGACCTTTCAAGAGAGATAGATATTGCATGTCTAAAAAACTTTTTGCTGCAATCATATTTTCCAAATTAAATATAACTTTTAATTTCATGTTATGTATGGATAAAGATGATTTTCTCTTTCTGTTGAAATAATTAATTTTCCCTCAACATCTCTCTTTAAACCAATTTCTACTAAGTGTAAGCAAGGTCAGCTCGAAGTGTACAAGGAAGAAAAAACCAAAAGGTAACATTTCTGGTTTTAAAAAAGAAACGGTGGGGGGAGGAAGATTACATACAAATGAGGGAACTGCCCTGCCTATGGTTTTGGGTAGTCCAGAGAGAAGAAGGCAGGTGGATCACTGTCCAGAGGTTTTAGGACTCATTAACTGCAGCCACCACACATTTCTTGCCTGCTGCAGCTGCTCACAGCACCTGTGCCACCGCAGGGTAGGAAGACTGAGGAAACAGCTGTTACACAGTTTGCATTTTAACAGAATTTCACAGAAACATAGGCACTACAACATATAAAATTACAATTTACAGCCAGATTAATGTATCGAGTCTTTTGGACTTGGTCCTGTATCAGAACCAGGAGGAAGTGCAAACGGAGAAAACAATACTTAAGCAGTGTTTATTACTCCTGCTATGGACTCATTCTGCCTATAAAGCATAAAAGAAGCACAAGCTCTGCAGGTGCAGCTTTCTCCTCTCTACAATGTAAGGATGATATCTAAGGAAAGATAATTTCTTTTATATATGCCACAGAAATATTAAAGGGAAAAACAATCAACATTAGATACAAATAGAGACCTAAAACGACATCTTTTCATAAGAGATTATAACATGGATGATGTTTTTTCTTTTGTTTCTATAATGAGCAGACTACTTTCTTAAAAAAAAAAGGAAAAAGCAAGTATTGAACTCTTCTGTACTTGCATACTAAGCTTTTAAACATTAGAAGATAAAGTAGTTATTTTCATAACACGAGCAGCTTCAGTTACATCTGAATATTATGCCAATTCAAAATTTCCTGAATAGTTCAATGCAAAGAAAAAAAAAAAAAAGACAGCAATTCTGTGCTTCATTACCTTTTTAAAAAATACAGAAAACGAGCTGTTCTGTTTAATTACAGCCGCTAGGTGGCAAAGTTGGCCAAAGAACCAAATGTTTGAAACGTGACTGTATCTTTTTACTTGAATACAAAAGGCTTATTCAAAAAATTACACAGAAAATTTTAAAAGTGTAAAGGAAGAATTAAATTCAGTAATCATAAACCTATTTTATGTAATCGATTATGTAACAGGCATTATATATAAGCAATTTAAACTGTTTCCTCCACCTATTAAAATCCTTAAAAGACGGTGAAGTGATTTTGGTGAATGTTCTTGAAATCATATGAAGTAATTACTTCACTGAGCAACAATGAAAATACTGAATACAGATTTTAAGTTTAGAGGAGAAGACCTACTAACACATACAATGTCTTCTGACTTGACAGCAGGCACAGTAGTGCTATCTTTTGACTACAGAAGACACAGTACTCCTTATGTTTCTTTATGTAAAAAGCTGCTTTTCTTTCTTTCAAACCCGCAGTGTCACTCTCCATCTGGTTGAATTTCAGCAAATACTTCACAAAGAGAGACAATCCCTTAAACTTTTCTTTTAGAACTTTCTTCACCTTTTCTGTTCTTATTTTTTTCTCTTTATTTCAGCACATCTCTTTGTTGATTCATGCTTTAGGTTAAATTCCATGCTGTCTACACTTACACATCCCACTGTACTGGACTCACTGGTACCTCCATTACAGCTAAAAGTGACATGGAAGTGAACATTAGTTGATCCAAGAACTCTCCACAATATACTGCAAAGCAAATCCCATCTGACTCACATGGAACACTCATTCTAAAGAAAAGAGTTTGAAAGAAGAGCCCTCCTGTCCCACAGTTCTCAAAAAACTGCTGAGCCACCACTGAGTGAAAATCTAATCATAATATATTAGTATCTCCCTCCTCCAAAAACAAAACACCGCAAAAAACCAACCAACCAACAACAACAACAACAACAACCAACAAAAACCCCCCCCCAAAAAACCATGAACTAGGAAACACCATGAAGTGTCCAAAGAGTGAGCAAAGGCAGGATGATCCTGGCTTTTTTTCCTGTTTTATGGGACAAATCTGCATAGCTCCAAGACAGAAGTATGGTGAGCTCCACAGTTAGGGATTTTTGTCTAAGCTAAACTACTTAACCAGTCAGAAAATGACAAACTTACTGCACTGAGCGTGTGTTCTAATGGTAAGCTCTTGTCATATCAAACTCTTTACAAGCCACTGGGGCTCCAGAATTACAAGGGAGGGAGGCAGAAGAGAAGAAGGAATGTGAGACAAACCACTGCAGACAGTAAATGCTCACAGTTTTGATCGCGTTCTTTACTCTAAAGAGGGAAGATCTAATGCTGAGTATCCTCACTATTTAGTTTGCATTTTCTTTTAAGTCACAGTCATTAAGAAACATCCCTCTCAGAATACAGAGGAAAGAAAACAGAATAAACCAGACCGGAGGACGAGTCATTCCAAAGCAGTGAGCACTGCCCCCTTCGAACATTTCCAGCTACATGCAGGAGATGTGGAATGTATTTTTGCTCAGTAGCATCCACTCCCATTCCTAGATGTGTGTCATCTAACAGGTTAGTAAACCACTGATCACAGCTATAAAATCTATGAGCTTCTGTGTCACAGGAGAGGCTACAAGAAGCAGCCAGGAGTGCACTGAGTTTTTAACCTAAACTACTGCATGTGTCTCATCCAAAGCTCAACTTGAGGAAGGAGGAGGGGATAATGAAGGAGGAACAAAAGAACAAGGCACCTGTTAAGCACATTTGAGCAGTCCAGTTTCTGGAGCACAAGAGTCGGAGCAAGGTACTCTCACTGCTGGCTACCTTTGTTTTTCAGACCCCCAAAAAGCAGGAGTCTGCTGACAGGTCACTTGGAAGCAGCTTACAATAATGTCCACAGTGAGGGGAGTCCCTGTATCTCAGGAGGTCTCCAAATCACTCACTCACAGCACCTTTGTGAGGTGCAGAGTTCATCATACACTTTAAACACAGCATAACCTTGCAAACCCTTTTTCCTTCATAAAATTTTCTTGTCCAGAGTAACACAGCATCATCAAGACATACAGGGACATGAAGATGATGAAAGGCGTGAAGATGATCTCAATGATCCCCAGTTATGCCTTCGTCTTCAATCATTCCTTGATTCTACAAACACTAAATTCACAAAACGACACTGAATTTTGCCTAAACTTAACTTGTAGCAGTCTTTTTGCTTAAAGAAAAAGCTTATAATCACCATTTCTTATATTACTTAATATTCAGCTTCTAGAAAACAATAGGAAAATAATGCTCTGCTACTTCTGTATTGTGAACAAGGATATAACCAGTGTAGTTTTTATTGAAAAAAATTCTGTTTTTCTAAATCTGTTCCTATTACTAACCAAAGAATAAAAGTATTTAAAAGACAATTACATAATGCTTTACAATTGTTTTGTGAAGCTTTTATAGATATTAAGATGCTGGAAAGTTTCAAGAATGTGCTGCTATGAGAAAGTAAATATAAACTACAATATTTTTAAAAAAGCATAACAAAACTTTCCCTACAACAGTCTAAGTTCCAAAGCCTTCTTCAAATATTCCCTTCATAATTACCAAACTTGGTGGACTCTTGGAAAACTCTTGGAAGCTGTGTAATATATTTCTACGGAATTGTGTTGTTACTGATTGGCAAACCATAAAATAAGGAATGGAGAAGTTCAAATGCAACACAAACCACACATTTAAGAAGCTCGGACTACCCAGTGATAATTCTTTCTTACAAAACAATGCAAACAAAAACACTAACTTCTTTTGTTAAATATATATCACAGCTCATTTAAAAAAAACCACCAAACTTTTCTAGGAAAACAAATCTAGTACAATAAAAGCAGCCGGTGCAATATGAGTGGATTTGCTGCAAATTATGGGCAATATTTCACTATTTCCAACCAAACAGAATGAAGAAACAATCACCTTTCAGACTGGTTTCCTAATAAAACAAAACTTATGTCTCCCTAGTTCTACTGCACTCATTTGCCAGTTTTGGTAGTATTTGACCTCACTAAGAATTAATTTCTTACAGATTTGCTTAAATGAGTAGCAAAGTTAAAATAAACTGTAGATTATATAGGAAACACTGAGGGATAAACATGGTAACCATTACACAAAAGATACACACATTTTGGACAAAATGCCATCTAAACTAAGGCTAAATATATATGAATACATTTTGAAATAGCAAAATAAATCCTACTTTATTATTAAAATTTCAGCACACTTCATTAAAGTAATTCAAAACATTCTTTCTTCTCCAAACTGACCCAAGACCCAAAAAAAAGAATGCCTGCATTACACAATGGCAAGGGAAAACCCACACACTACTACCGGTTTTGTGGCACTCTGAGCTTTGCAAGTCTCTGTGGGGATGTGAGTTCCCCAACCCCTGGCTCCACGGGCAGCTTCCCTAGCCCAGACAACAAAAGCCCAGAGGCCCTTCAGCTCCAAGGCTGGGGACATGGGGTAGGAGACATAGAGAGACAACAAACCAGAAGGTACACCTCTGCCACCCTTCTGGCTCTGCCAAATCAGAGACTTTTCCCAAATCACCATTTTGCAAGCAGAACACAACAGAACCAGGAGACCTCAAGTTTCATCCTAGCAAACACATCCCATGAGAAGTAAGACAGCTACAAGGATGAAAATGTCACAATGGTTGTGCTGAGCGTTCTTGTCTGGAGTTGGCTTTGTTCCCACAGTTCCCATGGACCACAATGCATCTGGTGGATAAAGATTGGGGGGCAGAAAAAAAAAAGAGAGGGGGAGAAAAGGATATGCTTCTGTAGGTGATTTCTTGGGAATTTTAAGGGATAAATGGATGAAAAGTAGAAGAAAAGGAGGCAGTGTTTAGCACATAGCAGTAAGCAGCAGCAAAGCTTGGACTGGTTTCATAGCAAAGAAGGGTAACCTGGGCAACTCAGATGGAAACAGATCTTTTATGTATTTATTTATTTATTTATAATAGAGATTTTCAAATATTTCTCCCCACTTTATTTTAGGCACTTCCAAAGCAACGCAAATAAAGCACCTTGGAACTCTTCAGTGTCCAAAAAAGGATGCAACATGTGAATGAACAAGAATTTCCAGATGGTACATCCCATGAACTCAAATAAGATATCCCTGGAGTATTAACTAATGAAATCTCTACTTCCTCCAGCTACTTGTTGCTTGGAAGAATTCAGATGGCACCCAGGCATTTTTCTGTAAATGAAAACACTTTAAACCTCACAGTCCTACTTTGCTTGAAACCTGATGCAGTGTCAGGAAGCCCCTGTCTCCTGAGACAGACTCCATACATGATAACTTAAGCCTGACTAATCTTGGCTTCTCTGTTTGGATGGCATATTGCTTTGATAACAGAGCAATCAGAAGTTCAAACAGACTGGAATGAGGAAATAGTAGCAGAAGAGGCAGTGCAGGCTTTATAACCATGCAATGCATAAATCAAAGCATACAGCTCACCATTGTCAAATGCAGCAGGTCACTATAGTTTTTTTTTTTCTTCTAGAGGCATCATCAAGTCAAAAACAGACACCAGTTGCAAACAGAAGTATGATATAGAAAATTAACTCTAGTGCTCTGTGCTGCTAATACCTTTACACTTCCTTGTAGATACCCCTCTGAATCCTGAAATGAGTATAATGATTGACGTGAAATGGTGACTAAAATGACCAAAAAATAGAAACTCTGTTTTGAGAAACAATGTGAGTAAATAACTAAAAAGGTGTCAGGATCCAAAGCATGTTCTTTATAAAATAATTTTTGAACTTATTACAGATCAAGAAAGTAAACTGGGTTCCAAAAAAAGGAAAAATCAAACTTTTTACACAGACATAAACGGTTCATGAAATAATGTATTAAGAACCCTGAACCATTAGTTTGATCTCTGATGAAATATTTAGTTTCTGTATTAACTACTTAATTAAATATAATAAAATTAAATTAAAATATGGTGTGCCTTGAAAGCTAAAACTTTGTTTCAAAGCCAGAACTTAAATTGCCTTGTATCAACTTTATTAATTTAAAATGTAGCTTAATACCCTGTAGGGCCCTGCTGTCAGCCAGCCAAATGTTTTCCAGCTGCCCACCACCCCTTCACCAGGGAGAGACTGGGAGCTAGCATTGGTGTCCTGCCCAGATGAACAAACACGGGCCCCTTCCCACCCCAGCCATCAGCTCAGCCTGGATGGAAAGTGCCTGCTGGGGTGACAGGAGAGCTGGGGACAGGACACATCTCGCCTGACCACACTCTGCCCAGCACAGTCCCTGGCACTGCTGCACCCCTGCTAAAATGCACACGAGTTCCAGAACTGTGATTTACTTCTGGACCAGATGGTCCACTTTAAATTATCCCTAGAAGCAGGCTTGGGGTGGCCCAAGAATATCTAATTTCAATCTATTCAACCCCACCACAGAGGCAGGTCATGAATGGCTAAAAAATGGCAAAGAGAGGCCAGCATACCCTTTCATACTTCAGTGCTATACATCAGTGCTGGCATTTCAGTATCTGCTTCATGAAAGTCAAAGCAGAACAAATCTTTATGCAAAAAGATGTTCCGCTATCCCCTTCAGTCTCTCACCTACTCTTCGCAGTGCATAAAAATCTCAACTTCTGCTAATTCAGGAGTCTCTATCCTTACTTGAGGACAATCTCTTCCATAAACTATGCTATAGCTCTTTTAAAAAGCAATACAGTACTTCAGCTCTTCTCATCACAGCTTTACCAGGTCTCTACAAGCAGTTACATAAATCTTGCTTTCTGCCATTGCTTGACATCATTCACTCCTTTTATAACTTTTCCTCTTACAGAAAATATGATTGTCAAAAGCTTGACAGAAATTCCTTCACATATTGCAGAGGGCAGAAGTTAGGTGTCACCTAAGTGCATGCCATAATTAATATGTTTTGGAAACAGAACCAAAAGACAAAAATAACCTTGCACGACCAATCTTATTCCTCACTGTTTTTCCACAGAGGATTCACAGTGCAGTTTACTTCACTTACAAAATGGCTGATTTAGACTGTTACTGCTTTGGCTACAATAGAGCACATAAATTATATTAGCAAAGAGTACAGCTGGATTCAGATCAATTGTAGATGTGTTCCTGCATAGCATCAGGTAAGTTGTGACACTTGTAAAAGGCTAAACACCACTGCATGTGGCACACACCAAATGCCTACTCCTGGATGATTACCAGCTTGGTTTCATCCACAGATGAAATGAGTCAGAAAGATGTGTCCCAAATTCTACCTGCCCAGGATCACAGACACAGGAAAGTTTGTACATCTTTTGCTTAGCCATGCTCTCCAGCTTGTCTGTAATGTGACACTAATAATCAACATCGTAATTTTTTTATAGAAACCCAAATATTAACAAACCCACAATATTCAGAAGGGGAATTAAAATATTTTAGAACTTCAGTTTAGTTCAGGGACTGAAACTAGTTCAGAATTTACATCTCTTTCTCCTTTGAAACACAACTCAACTGTGGTTCCTAAAGGGAGCACCAGTAATCAATTTGATAAGTGTTGTTTTATACATCTACCCATTCTTATAATTACTTCATAGGTAGAAAATCCTAAAAGAGGGTAAAATCTGATTTTCATCTTCAGGAAAGTAAGGAGATCAAACAAGAGCTAGGAAGAAAGAGTCCAACACATCTTTCACATTTTGAGCAGCTTGAGACTTTTGCAGGGTGGGTAAAAGAGAATGTGCCTCGAACACACTTCGCTGTCACTTCCCTCAGCAAATTAAAGACAGAAGTGACAGTGCTAATTAAGTGGCAAACAGGTCCACACTTTGGAGAAAGATGTATCTCATGAAAAACATTTCTCAACACAGCCCTATGTCTTAGAATAACCGAGAGCATTTCTTGCTATCAATGACTCATGGAGATGAGTATCTGCTCACATATGTCACATTGCTGGCATTGCATTCATCACAAGGACAGCAACCTTCAACTCACTGAAAGGCTTATGCTCTCAGAGCTGAACTATTTTGACAAAGATTGGGCAAAACAAACCCACAATTACAATTCCAATCCTGAAGGACCTTTTTCTCCTTTTCTCCTTTTCCCTTCAGATGGCATGGGGCTTTTCTTCCACCAAGGGAAGCGATGGCTGCAGCAATTAACTGTATTCACAGTATAGGAAATCGTTTTATACAGCTGCTGCCACACACACAATAGGCACAGAATGGTTTTGGCATCAAACAAAGGAGGAGGCAGTTTTCTCTTGAATGAAGTAATTAGTTGTCAAGCACGTTTATGGACTTGCTGTTTTAATTTGTATTATGCTCCAGCAAATTGTGTAGATTTAATTGCCACTAGGAATCCCTACAGTATACTCACCATTTTTGTTAAAATGTAGCAAAGCAAGTTTTGTTTCCTGCAAGTTTGATTAGGAATTTAGTTCTGTTTGCTGCATCTTACACAAAAATTGCAACAGCTGAGCAATGGTGGGAACACTAAAATTAACCCAAAACAGCTCCAGAATTCTGGAAGAAAACAAGTGAAGATATTTTTCCTTTCACTTTCCTTAAGTTATAAATATGTTTGTTTTGTTTAAGGGAAAGAAATGGAAAATATATTTATAACTTAAGGAAAGTGAATAACCAAACAACCAAAACAAGCAAAAAAATAAACCCCAAAACCTCTCATCAAAACAAACAAAAAATCCCAACACGCTACCTTAGTTTAATCTTGTCTATTTTTCCCGATCCAGAATATTGGGATATTATTTGTAATACTTGATAATTTTCATTGCTCCCACTGTGCACAGCACTTCAAGGAACTCAGAGCAAAGCATGTATTCCAAAGAGATGGCAAAGTAATTTTTAGTAGTAGTACAAAAGAGGAAAAAAAAGCACAAGGACAGAAGAAAGCCATTAGCAAAATCAACCAGAACTCTATCACTAATAATAAATAAAATATATTAATCAAAAAACTGATAAAAAGGCTGTTCAGTTAGTATTCACAGCATGCCGAGCCATTGAAGTCAATTCCACTCTCAGAAGTAAATTATTTAGACCATTTGCAGCAAAGATACAATAAACATAATTTCATGAGCAGCTTCATTCCACTTTGACTCAACTCTTCAACAGAGAAACTTTCACTTCCAAAAATACATGTATACTTAACACTACATCTCAAATTATACTGAGAAAAATGTACAAGAAATCTACCTTTACAGTTAATTATAAAGCACTACTACATCAAGTATCACTTAAAAATAAAATCCCTGCACTACTGGTTGTATTTTGCCTGCAGTAAACACTGACCTAAACCCCACATATCACAAGGGCATGATTTTGTGGTTTTGCTCTTAAGGTGCTATTTTGAGTCTTACCTTTCTCTAAGGAAAAAAAGAAAAAGAAAAGGAAAAAAAAAGAAAAAAAAAGAAAAAAAAGAGTATTAGAGTATTTCCATGCTAATTTACAACCAGACACTAGATGTCTCTCCCTGAAGTGGGACCAATAAACTCTTGCTCCTCTTCTGACCCTATAAAGACATCCTGCAGTCCTACTCCAACTTTACAGCAATATTGTCTGAGTTTTTAAAAGCCAGTACAGCTGACCACAACTAAAGAAGCAAGACATGTCTCACTTTTGCTGCAGAGGGATAAAGACAACCAGAAAGACAGAAATGCAACAGCCTTCCTTGAGGTATAAAGGAAATCTCTGTAGGAAGCAGTGTTGTATATAACTATAAAGACTTTAAAAAGGGTCTTGGAGTCTTTTAAGGGTCTTTAAAAAAACTCTTTGGTTTGGCTTTCAGGTATTTTAACAAGTTACTTAAGAACTAAAATAGTAAAAACAGGCTCAACCTGTAAGAAATAAATGAAAAATACTTCATCTGTAAAGACTGCTTTAATTGCTACATTAGTTGCCACACAACTAAAAAAAGTAAAACTATACTCAAAATTATCAAGACATGCCTGAAATAATATAGTTAAATACAATCCAGTCAATAACTGAAAATTATTTCTGCCAGCATAGTGCAAGTAACATTTCCTGCTCATGAACACATGTAACTCAGTAATGAACTGTGACTTCTAAGGTTACTATGACTTTCCTGTTTTCCCTAGATAACAGTGATACAAAGAAGCAACTCAAACATGACTTATAAAAAACCCCAAATTATTTTCTTGAGAACAATCTCTGGATTACATGTAACATGATATCCAATGAGGATCCATCTGCATACCTACATTCAACAAACACACATTCATGGACATACAATTTAAGACAAAGATTGATTTTGGAAACTGTCCAAACCATAAACACAGCAGAGCAGTCTTAGTAGTGTCCTTTAAACCATAATCACTTAAAATGACAAAATTAATATACCCTGATGTTTCCAGATGTCAGATTCTCAATACATCTTGGATGACTAGTCTCAATTATCCAGATTTCATTAGCTCACATACAACATAACAAAAAAACAATGAATGAGGTAGAACAAAAACATATGTTGCCCTCCATTTCAATTTTGACTCTTACAGAAACAGCTTCAGACAGCTTTTCTCAATGCTGTAGTGCCTTGGGTGATTTAATTTTTAATTAAGCAGACTACTTAAACAAGACTTTAACTTTTACTATGAAAAATTATGCTGAAATATGCATTTACTTTACTGTTAGAGGGCATGCAATATAGCATTGGCTCCTTAATGGAATTCACCCTCTCCTATGTAAATATTAATAAAGTATTACAATTGTGAAAACCCACATTATTAGAATACAACAGGGCTCAGACCCATGGTGCTTACAGACTGTGACAGACAGCTCCTGTTCTTTCAGCACCCACAAAAAAATACAAACCCCGTGAGTGCTATTTGTAATGTGTGTTGGGAAGGGTGCAATTTAGAAGCCAGTTCAACATCATAGACAGATCCCTTTCTCATAGAATCAAGAACTGTGCTTTGCCCTCATAGCTCTGCAATCTAATGTTTCTCCAAGATGCAAAAATTTGTATTTTTTTTCTAAACAAAGGCATGGAACCTAAACCAGAAGTTTCAATTATTAAAGTTTAGGCTCAGTTACAAGAACAAAGTAGGCTCATTTTCAAAAACAAGGAAAAAAGTGATTACAAAACCCCAAAAAACAGTGGAAAGTGTAAGTGGAGTGTGTGGAACATAAATTCCTGGCACAGCTGTCAGACAAGCCTACCAGGGATGGTGCCCCACTAGACCTGATGTTTATGGATGGAGAAGGGCTGGTGGGAGATGTGATGGTCTGAGCTCATCTTGGGCACAGCAGCCACAAAGAGATAAAGAGTTTTTGATGCTGGGTGAAATAAAGAAAGGGGTCAAGAAAACCTCTGCCTTGGACTTCTGGAGGGTGAACTTTGTCCAGGACACTGAGGGATGATAATGTATATCCTGTTGCACTTCCAAAGAGTACATATCACTTCCCCAGAATTCCCCTCAACAGGAAAAAGTTTTCTTTATTCTTTTTTACTGGATGTTAAAAATCTTAAAGACCATTTCACATCTGAAAAGGAGATCCTTATATTTACAAAAGTTTATCTCACTGCACTTCCAGAGAGCACATACCACTTCCTAAGAACTCCTCTTAGTGGAACAAGTTTTTTTTTATTCTTCTTTACTGGAGGTTAAATAATACTGAAGAGCATTTCACATCTGAAAAGGGATTGCCATTATGCTTTTCTGTTTCAAAATGAGTTCTGTTTCATGACTCAAAGTCTCTCCCTTGAAACAATTTTACCAATGCCATACATGGATGCACCCTGATGGTACCATTTTTCCCATTTGAAGAGACAGGTCACAGAGCAGGGGATTGATGAAGCTTCAGGATGTAGCATCATCTAAACATTCCCTGCGGTTTATTACTGAAATTGTGCCGGGAAAGTGGAATGAGGATTTTGGAGCCTCTCTAGGGTGGTAGCACCGGGGAACAGATGACATCCCCATGAAACTCTTATTTCCACAGTGTGTTCCAGGGGAGCATGCTGGTGCTGCAGGTTGGGGTGCTGGGCCAGCCCACCCCAATGGCTGCAAACTGACTCCTGATCCCCCAGGACAGCCCCTCCAGGGCCTGGACACTCCAGGGGTAGGCAAAGAGCCACCCACTAATGTGGGGACTCCTGCTGGCACTTCAGATCCAGGGAAAGCTCTGTTACTTTTATGTTGCGTTGGCAATTAGGGTATGAGCAAAAAAAAAATATTTAGGAGCTACTACTAACCAAGTCTGGCAACAGGCAATTGATCAGTGAGCATTTGCCATGGTATGTATCAGATATCCTCACTAACCTGCATCACATAAGGTTTTTGTTCCGGATACAACTATTCTGCATGAAAAACCATCTCATCTTCACTTTGGGATAAAGACAGGATCATCATCTTCACCAGGGACTCATTCATGCCACCCTTGGAGCATTTCCTGAAAATTTAATTTTTGAAGTCTGATAGAAGTTGATTTAATTTTAATTTTTAGTTGCCAAATCCAGCTATGAAGACTGCAACATGGAAGTGTTACAAGTCTTACACCCTGCACCACACAGGTTTTATTTCAGGCTGGCAGAAGGATGGAGGCTGGGGCTGGGCCAGCTGCGCTCCTGCTCATTCCCACCCAGCGGTCCCAACTGCTGCCTTTGGGAACTGCCGGAAGGCTACAGCTGTCATGAGAACTGCAGCTTGCAGAACCAGCTTCTTTGGCTGGTGTAGCCTCCCTGCAGACCTGGAGTTTCTGCCTTCAGAGGTCTGGGTGCCTTCTATACCCTCATCTTCAGTTAGGGAGTGTGCTACTGCAAGGAAAACAACTCCGCCTAACAGTGAGTTAATTGAGTTATTTTCTTCTAATATTAGAGCAGTTAAAGAAAGCTGTATCTGCAGAATTCATTAAACTAACTTTGCAACTAATTTCTGCCATTCTGTTGAATCCAACAGTTGGTGGCAGAAAGCATTAATTAGCATGTCACATTATCTGCTGTTAGAGAGTATTGACTGCAAGTTAACTATTACATGGGGTATCACAAAAAAATCTAAATGACACTTTACACATAGCAGCTCTCTGCACACCATAGCAACAGAGAGAGATTGAAGTAAAATGGTCTGGTTTCTATAGCAACTATCACACAGGCCATCTGTAATCAAAAGAAAACCTAGCAAAGGAAACAAAATGGGGGATTTTGCACACTGGAAGACTATTCATGTACTTAAAATATATTACTCCTTAATGTTCATTCTGTTCTAGTCCCAAAATATTATTTAATTGTGCAAGATATGTACAAAAGCTTAATAAAGTACTAATTAAAGCTCATCAGCACTATTTCCATCACTACAAAAGACACCCTTTCTAAAAAGCCAATGTTTTTCAGACACCAGACATATGACCCTCAAGATTCAGAATACATGAGCTCATCAAGTATTTGGTTACTATTTTACTCTGAAACTCAAATACTGTAAGAGGGATACCAGTACTATACTTCTGACTATCTGCTATACAGAACTGCTTTTAGAAAGCTAGTATTTCAGACAGAAACATTTAACTACACTTTTTCTAAAATACAAATGTATAAAGACTTATCTAACTTTTGAGGAAAAAAAAAGCCAAACAAAAAACCAAATCCAGATGTAAGAAAACAACAAAGATAAAAGCAATTAAACCCCCCTACAACCAGAGAGGCACTTTTGTCATGCAGTTCATGTTCTGAACAGAACAATATTATATTAACGCACACCACACGTGAGTGGAAGGTAAATTCAGTGTTAATTATGCAAGGCACTATCTTCATTACCATTTAGAATTTTAAAACCAGAGAATATAAAACGTACTCTTACTTCTAGATAGGGAACTACTTTAATATTAAATGTAATTTTTTGTGGAAATTAACTGGATATACATAGGCTTTTAATGAATTATAGAACTAACAATCGGTGAATAAAACTTATTATTGACATTGGTCCATTTCTTTCACTTGGGAAATGCTAATTTTCAGAACATCAATCATCCACATGCTGAAGATGAAAGAAACAGAAATCTCTATTCAAGGTGGTGGCTGAGAGAAAATAATGATGGCTATATATTCACCAAGGCTGCAAACATACAAACCCTGCCAGTATCCAAACAGCACAGGAAAAAAGCACTCAGCCTAATGAATTGCTGTGGCAATGGCTACACATTCCCTGTCATCATCCTTTCCACCCTTCAGACATGGAAGAAAACAGCCAATCCAGGACATTACCTTCTGATGACACAAGAGCTGTCACACAAAAGACCAGTGCCTGGTCTTCTCACACCATATGAAAAACAAACAGGGCCCAACCCAGACAGCAAAATACAACAGGAAAGAAAAACCCAACAATTGGATTTTAATCACTAGGTGCTTTTAGTTCTATAAGAATCATAGGCTTGCACTGGCAGTCAAAGCTGTAAGTTACTTGACTGAGTACAGTGCTATAAGAGAAATCAGAAAGAGTGTTGTAAGAGGAGTTCAATCCAATGCTAAAGAGTGTCTTTCATGTTGCAGACCTTCATCATCCATTTTGCAAACATATCTATGTTTATTTAGATGTGAAAGTAATTTTAGCACCCAAGCAATCTTAGCTTGGATCTATAATTATCCTGAAAAGTAACAACCAACTATAGTCAGTATAGATTCTTTCACAGACAGGCAAAATTAAATAGATCTAAAGCAGTGTTTTCAAAATTTTCTTCACAAACACATTAGGTGAGTTTCTCATGTTTTTATCATCAGTGAACAGAGAAGCAAATGTTAGGATGCTGTACATCCCTCCTGATAACACCTACATGTGGGGAGCAGCTTCCAAGAACATATCCTCTCACCTTGTACTACTAAAAGTACCTTGTACTACTAAAAATCCTTTTTTTTTTTTTTTACCCAAAGGTCAAGAAAAAAAATCTCATCTTATCATGGATTTGGACAATGTGAAACCACACCTTTTTCTCTGAGAGTATCAAGTTTCACAAAATGCTCTAGCACTTAGGGACGGAAGAAGTGGGGAGCTTGTGGAATGCTAGGGAGGAAGCCTTGAAACGGGTTATCTAAGGAAGTCTCTAATACCCAAAGGAGATTATATTCTTGGCTGTGTCTCCATTAGTAATCAGTGCCACTGCCCCTCTAGGCCTCCAGTGTACACAGAAAAGTTTGGGTTTTTCAGACAATATTTAGTCTTGCACAAAATGTTTACAGCACACAACCATGGATTTGGACCCTACTAGAACCATAAAGGATTGCAGTACACCTCGAGCTTCTGCTTTTACACAGCTGCCACTTCAGTTTCCTATCATGATTATGAAAACCATTCTATGATCAGGAGATTTATGTCAATTTCAAATTTTAGAATATTCTCAATATAAAAAAAGGAGACCCTGAAATCTTGCAGTAAACCCGAGCTGACTTGTGTCTCTTCAATATCATGTAAAATTTTCAGCACAAAGAAAACTTAAGGGTTTTGTTCAGTTTTGATCTTTCAAACCTCAGAAGTGGAAAAATGAGAGCAAATAGGCCATCTGTGGAGAAAACAGCAATTTAGAAAAAAAAAACACCAAACTTCCTTAAAATGAAATAAAAATCTTTCATAAATGTCTACTGGAAACAGCGTTTCATGGAATTTGCTTTGTATTTTCAAAATATATGTCTTACCAAGTTAATGAGCATTAATAATAATTATATTCTAATTATATATAGATGTTCACAATACCACAGAATATCTTCCCTGCAATTGTACAACTACTATGTAATTTATGATATCTGGGAATTCTACGGTGATTCATTCATTTTGTCCTAATTGTGTTGATGATATATGTATAATAATTGTATGTGCACTATCACATACATTTTTAATTTTTTAAAAAATTTTTTTTTAAATATAATGCATGAATCTCAAACACAAAATAATCCCATTGGAACAGAGATCTACTTCCAGCATATGATGGTGAAAATTAAAATGGAATCAAAATTACAGTTATTAAAAAGTTTGTCTTCATCTCTGGTATCTGCAACACTGCAGCATGAGATATATTCAATTTTAAATGACACTGGAAAAGGTCAGAACTACTCCCCTAACCTTGTCAAGGTTGGCAAGATTGATAATTGTTTTAGGTAAACTTAGCATCTATGTCATGTGTATTGGACTAAATATAAAATTCAGGGAGCAGAGGGAACAAACATATATTTAGAAATTAAAAATGGAATTTCATTTTCCAGACCAACAGTTCTGTATCCAAAAATACAATTCTGTAAATGTTAACCAGTTCACTACCATCTGATTGTTCTTACAATTTATGTGTAACTTGCACCCAATTGCATGGAAACAGAGTGAAAGATCATTAAACTTCTTGCTGGTCTACCCTTTATAGCAGAACTTCTTTAGAACTGTGTTTTCTTTTTCTGTATACTTGCTGAAATGGCTTTCAATTTCAGAGTTACAGAAAAAATTAGTAATGCTGCTTCATCTTCTTCCTAAATATGCTAAATAACCATTTAACACTGGCCTTGGCTTATTAAATCTTCCATTAATTCAATGGCATTGATGACATAAATTCAATATTCATTAACAAAATTTCTTTTGTGTATTAACTTTTTAACTGCAGAATTCAGAAGATACAGAACACATTTGCACTGCAGTCAAAGCTAGTTTTCTTCTCATCAGAGCCAAAATCAACACAACTGACAAATGATTCTCTATAACCATCCTTGGATAAGTGATTTAGTACTCCGTATGTACTCTCTGCAGCTTAATTCAGATGGAACCAACTAATATCCATGCTTTTGTTTATTCACTGTATTGCAAATCTTTATGAAATATTAAAGAGTGAAGAACAAAATCAGAATTATGGAAGCACACATTTTTCATTATTTGTGACCTTAAGCTTAGATATCCCTTGGCTGACACAAGAATACAAGTATGAAAAAAGCTGTAACATTAGGGTCACTGAGAGAATAAGTTCTAGATATTACAATTACATGCAGCAAAAGACTTATCCCTCAGAGAATATTTGAAGACAAAAAGAAGAATCCATTATACATGCACACACACATGCTGCTGGCCAGTCCACCCAGCAGAATACATATTAGGAAAAAAATACACACATACTGGCAGGGCATGGTAACTTCAGTACAACCACATCTTTCTTTGTGCTATTCTAATGCAAAAATGACAAGAGATAAACATCCATATTCAAAGGAACCTATGTCTGACTGCTGAGCAGAAAAAAAAAGACAAACTTATTTCACAAAGTTTCTATGTAATTGACAATTTTTTAATGCACTGGCTTTATTTAAATGAATAAAAACATTCTCCTGTAGTAATTAGGGAGACAGTACCTTTGCCATTTAAATACACATATGTGTTATGCTTCTCTAACAACAACTGATATTTTAGAAACCAGAGCTAGACATATTTTCTGTTTCCCTGAATACACATTGATAGATACCACAAAAACAGATTATCCAAGCAGGGCACACTTCTGCCATCAGAAAAAAGCATTATAATTTACTCCTAAAGAAAGATACTGTACTTCCACCTTGAATATAATAACATTCTGAACTTTTGTTTTTGAACTTATAATATGTTGTAAGAAATTCTAATGCTACTTTACTCAGTAAATAACTCACAGAGCCTGAGCAATAGCAATCATGAAGAACTATCCCTTGTGTAATAAACACAGGGACACAGAGCTGTGTTTCAGCAGTGATCATGAAGAAAGAAAGAATTACAGAAACGAACTGTAGCAGCTTCTCTGAAATATGTCCAAAATGCACACATATTTGTATTTTACATTTACAGTATGCTTTGTTCAATTATTACTGAAGCAGTGATGATTTCTTATTCTCCCTCGTCTGATTCATTGATCACCATCTCTGATTAATATTGTTACCTAGCTGAAGACTTCTGCAGTTGCAAGAATAAAAATAATTCAAATAAACCAAAGAGAACAAAAAGCACTTTAAAAACTCAAACAATAATATTGATACTGACTGCCTCCCTCTTTTTTTTCCCCCTATGATAATTTCTCCTGTTTATATTCTTTAATGTATTGGTCAAAAAGAAAAAAGAATACAAACAAAAATCTAACTTTTTATTCAACAGATTAATCCATCATGTTCACATTTCTGGAATAATACTTCCTTGTAATGTCTTTCTGCTTTCTTGCCAACTTTCAATAACACCTTTGAGTACTTTTTATCACTTTCAGCAGGATTTTCAGAAGATGCCAATTGCCACATGTAGCTCAGCTTCATGGAGTTTATAACTGAATGCACAATATTTGACAAAAAATTAAATGTGAGTTCTGGTGAATTCATTTTCATGCACAGAATAGTGTATACTAAATTTCATTGTCCATTTATAAATGTGTCTTTTTTAAGTGTTTGCTTTATATATGACTAGATCATCTCCTGAAGTAGGCCAAGAGTAGATCACTGGACACTGATGTTTACAATCTGGACGGCTGGAAGCCACTTTGTAGGCAACTAAAGTCGAATGTTTTGCTGATCAGTGAGACAATTTATTAATTACACAATATTTATTAATTCCTGCGATCTAGTTCTAGTACCATCACATGCCAGCTATGAAAACTCTGTAAGGTCTGACAGCTTTTAATTACACTTTTAATTTTTTAATTTAATTACAGCTTTTAATTTAATTTTCTTGCATGGTAAAGAGATACTTCTCTGAACCACAAGAAGAAGAAATATTTCATTAAATTCTCCAGGCAAAACACGATTCTTGTGGCTATATTTTGAAGGATCGGTACCAAAAAAAAAAACCAAAACCAAACCAAACCAACAACAAAAACTGTATTTTCTGTTTAAATCAACTATGAAAATGTTAGCTGAATCTCCAACCAATTATTGCTAATAGCAGACATAATAAAAAAGGATATGATAATAAAATGTCACGTAACTGTAACAAATATCATAGTTTGACTTGCTAGGCACTATATAGAATGAAACTATAAATTCTAGCCTTAAAGTTAAAACTATTCTTGGCATTTCTTCAGAGAAGTATATGAAATCAAAGATTATGTACAAATTAAACTCATTTTGACATTAGTGGAGAACAGAATGTTGGGGGAATACAAATGACCCAGTTTCCATGCCGCTAAGAAAAGCAATCTTCAAAACCAATAAAATATTCCAATGATCTGCTTTTATAGCAATTTCCTTCATTTTCATGGTAAGTCAAACCTACAACACCATTTTTTTATACATTCATCCTGAACATTTGAGCTTCACAGTCAAATGCTCCATGGTCCAGTGTCTTAATCTTGTTAAGTCCCACCTTTATATAACCATAACAAATTTCCTATGTCAGACTTCAGAGACATTATTAGAAAGTTTACTTGAACACTGCTTGGACACCAGCAAAATATTTATAGGAGATAGCTTTGGGGGAGTAAATTCAATGAGCAAATCATTTAAAGAGGGCATGCAACATGAGTTAATGTCTATATTTATATCATAATGCATTATTATTTAGAAGATATTATTTTAATAAATCAACAGAAAGTAACACAGAAAAAGTCTAGCCTGGTAACTTTTTAAAAATTTCCTCTAAAACATGCAGCTGAAGACCATCTAGTATTCTTATCTGTTTCTTCTTTGTATACATGTTTAGAAACATTTCTGCTAGAGTGTTGTTAAGAAATAAAATAATCTTTTGACAAAAATATCAAATACAGGAAGACATAATCATTAAATGGCATTACTCAAAATGGAACCACTGTCATCAAAAAAGTCCATAAAAATTATTATCTTCTTATTGCCATTCCCATTTTGCATTTTACAGTCTGATGGATTTCTGTACAGCTGAGGATGGGGCCTAAACTGCTGAGTGAAGCACGATACCATCCTGATCATGTTTCCCCAAGCAAGAGCAAGAAAGACTACAAACTACTGCTCTGGCCAGCCATATGGAACTATCAGCAGAAATCTATACCTCTCCCTAGTATCACATGAATAATGCATTAGCTGCCTAACTGTGTAGGATTTATCTTTGAAAATACAAGCTTAGCTCTCAAATAGCACTCTAACCAGTTTTGTCATATGGTACCCAAAGTAATGCAACACTAAGTTTCTTCTACTGTTCTAAAATATTTGCTTGGTACTTCTAGCTATGACTATCTCCTGACAGAACTTTTCATTGGAAAAAAATAGGATTTTAAAATGATTTTTTTAACCTAAACAAAAATATTTTTTCAGATAGAATTGGGTGTTTACTACACTGACAAATAAAAAAAAAAATTGACAAAAACAAAAAAGCGCCAACAATTACATTTCAGTTTGAATATGTAGCCCAGAGCCATGACACATCTGATATGTAAACACAAGGATGGTAAATGGGCTCAGATCAGTTCAGTGGAGCGAATGGCAGCATTAACCAGGAAAACCTACATTGGTCTGTCTTAAGACTCGTGCATTTCCACATCCCAACCACTGCATGAGCTCAGTGTCCTGGATTCCATAAGCTTCCTCATGCACCAGATTCCCATTCTGGGCAGCACCACAGTGCCCTCTGCTTTCACCAGGATCCTCTCCTACTTCTGCAAGGGCCAGCTTCAGGTGACAGCTGGTGTCTTGAACCTACACATGTGCTTGTTGCCCCACAGCAAGCTTCACACCCACTGACCATCCCACACTGCCATAAAGACAGGGCACAGGTCACCCATCTGCACTGCGGAACCACCCTCTTCTGTCTGCTTCACAGCCTCTCCTGTTTTTCACAAATACCCCATAAAATTAACTTTTTTAGGATCTCCACTGCACTGCCAAATTTGATGAAATAAGGCAATGATTTTGCAGAAAAGGGGTAACTGACAAAGTGGGCACTTCACTGGCAGGTTAATCTGAAAAATCTCAGATGCAATAAACAGTGATGGAGATGACGCAGTTACATGGAAACTTGGCCTGACTAAATTAATTTAAGCCAAGCACACAGATCTGTTTAAAGGGGGAACAAGGTATTAGTAGAATACTTTGGAAAGGAGCAAACTGGAAAGGGTCATGAACAATATTGGTTTCACAGAAAGACTTCGCAGGTCTGCAGCTTAGAAGGTTAACCTGATTTTGAACCTATGGAGAAATACAAAGAGAGAGCTAGTAGAGGATGTTATGGTTATCTGCAAGATTGTTACTGTGATAACATGTATAGGACTAACATCCACTCATATTTTAGGCTGCTGATGAAAACTGAAAAATTTTAGAGGAGTGCCAGAAAAATTACTTCAGGCATGTTAAGACAGTTGAGTCTGTTTATTGCAGCAAGGAAGTTAAGAGGTGACTTGAACAAGGAATACATGTAAGCTGGAGCAGGAAGGTAACAGTAAACAGGTCTTTAATCTAGTGGAAAATGTCAAAACAAAAGCAAAGGATTAGAAACTGAATCTAGACAAATTAGGTGAGACTAATTGCATTGTGGACAGTCACTAGGAATAAATTTAGATGGCACAGCTTTGAAAAATGAGGGGAGGGCACGAAACTGGGTGAAAGGGGTTTTTTTAGCATTAAAATTAAGAGAAGAAATTTGTGATGATCATCATGAACCACACAAATACTGAGGTGAAACAAAACACTTTTGATGTGCTTAAGGAACTCAGATAATGTAAGGTCTAAATTAATTTAACTGGAGACATGAACAATAAACCTGATTCACAATGCTCTGATTTCAAAATAAAACCTTCTGTAAACCAATCTCAACCACATAGTGCCTTCACCTCCTGAAATCTTGGTATTGATTTATGAAACCTAATTTTCATCTAGAATCTGAAATCCTGCATATAACTTGAGTTTGTATTTTGGATCATTTGGCATTTAATGTGCCATTTTCCACTTCTTGGTTTGCTGAAGGGAGGTTGCTGGGCCCCTCTGAAACTAATCTGCTGTTCTCTGTTTCACAATTCAGTGTCCCCTGAGTCACCACTTATATCTGCCTGAATTATGGCTCCTCATTATGAGCAATGATTCATAATTCTCCAGCTGCTCACTCAGGTTCCACACAGGCCTTGGAAGACTGTGACTGCAGAGGGGTGTAGCACTGTAAGGTAAGTCATGGAGCACAATTGCTTCACCTCTCTTAACACCACCTGTACTGGCCATGGCCAGGGACAGCTTGTAAAACCAGCTGTTTCCTGATGGAATATTCAGCTTCAAAACTAAAGGCTTACCTCAAGTTCAGACATGCAAAGTAATAAACTGCAGACTGGCTTGAGAAGCCAAATCATTTCCAGTAACTGCCTGAGATTCAGGGTGATAATTTATAAATGCATCACTCACCCAGGCGCCAGTCACAATGAAATCATACAACAGCCTGGGTTGGAAGGCACCTTAGAGATCATCTAGTTCCCACACCCCTGCTCTAAGCAGGGACATTTTCCACTAGACCAGGTTGCTCAGAGCCCCATCCAACCTGGCCTTGGACACTTACAGAGATGGGGCATCCAGAGCTTCTCTGGGCAGCCTGTTCCAGTGCCTCGCCACCCCCAGAGTAAAGAATTACAGAGGGGCAGAATCACCTCCCTCGAACTGCTGCTCACATTTCTTTTGGTGCAGCCCAGGACACGTTTGGCTTTTTGGGCTGTGAGTTCACATGGCTGGGTCATGTCCCACCTTTCACACACCAACACCCAAGTCCTGCTCAGCAGGGCTGCTCTTGATCTGTTCATCCCCAGCATGTGTTGGCATTGAAGGTTGCCCCAACCTAGGCAAAGCACCTTGTACTTGATCTTGTCAAACCCAAACCTCATGAGAGTCCCACGGACCCACTTCTTGAGATTGTCCAGGTCCCTCTGGATGGCATCCTGTCCTTCAGGTGTGTCAGCACCTCTCAGCTTGGTGTCACTGGCAAACTTGCTGAGGGTGCACTCAATCCCTTCATCTGTCTGTGATCAAGACAGTAAAAACCACTGGTCCCAATCATGCAGGACATTACCCCATGTCCAAGGGAACCCTGTTACAATCAGTTGGAGTAATAATCATTAATCCAGACTAGAAGAAAGCTGTCGTGATTTTTGGCTTGTCCCAACTACAATTAAAACAATTTATGGAAAATTCAAAAAGCATTAGGCAGTCTGATCTGTCCATAAATTCATACATGACTCAAAGTTTGTGCACAAGTCCCCTTAAGGGGAGAAAACCTTTATCATGGGCATTGCAAATTCTGACAAGTAAGATGCTACTCAGAAGAGCAAACGCCAATCAGACTGCTTCAGATGCATGATATCTGCCATCACTAACTCCTCCATGGTTATTATCAGTCTAAATTGCTCCTGACTACAAACAGAAACAAGAGCTGCACATTCTTTGGGAAAGAGCAACGTCCATTCATAATGTATTATGAACATATGTGAAGATGACACTCAGCTGCACTCCCCGAAGAAGGCATGATATAACAAACGTTGGGAATAAGCCAATGTTGCACATTCCAAGTCCTTTTAGGGATTCTTTCTGATTGCATCCAAAGAAAGCACCAACAGCAGAAACTGTGGCATAAATGCATAGGTTATTTACCTATGCAAAGGAGGCCATCTGAATCAACTGAGTTTCTTTAGGTGAGACCTATCAGACTGACCTGAAACAATCAATGAAGTTATTCTCATGAAGAAAGGGAGCAGAGCAAACAGTGAAAGAATGGAAAACCCATAAGAGGCTATGCAGAAGAGCACCTTGACAGTCATAAACCCCAAACACTTGGCTGAGCATTTCACTTGTTCTTAATTAAGCCCACACACACTTTACAGAAAACCATATGGGAAACAATCTTCTTCTGTGCCCCATTCAGGCTGGGCTCCCCTAACTGAACATAATTTTGCTATTATTATGGGCAGCCATTTTCCACTAAGGATTCCCCATTCTTAGGCTAAGACTGATAAGAAATGGTGGCTTTTTCATCTGTATGATGATGCTGGGCTGGCCACTGCCTAGCCTGGATTGTTTCTAGAGAAAAGGAACCAGAGTTTCCTAGTCCATTATGCTGGCATTTCTTGCAAGCACTACTGGCACTTTAAAGAGAGAATAGTGGAATATCTGAGTCATATGAAATGATGCCAGAAATGAAGAGGGGGGGAGGAAGACAAAGAAACAGAAAGAAAAAGACACTCAAGGGCCATAAATCTAACAGAAGTCCCTGAATATAAAAGCTAGGGAATGAATAGCATTCATACTGCTGTGTTAGAAAACAAACTGTATTTAGTCTAGGCATCTAATGAAGCTGCAGGTTCTAACTTCTGTTTACTTTCTGTCACCAGGCAGAATCTGCTAAAGTTCATAAACTAAACATTATTTTAAAAGTTCAAGAACTACACACACATCATTATATAATGCAAGTGCTCAGTGTCCAGAATACGCTGAAAGTTTGCTCTTGATAGTCCTAAAAAGGCAGAAATATTTTTAAAAGCATTGATTGAACACTTTGTATCCTTACCAACAATAGCTTTCTTTAGTTCTTCATAAATTGTTCTTTGCTTTTATTTACCTCGCATCAAAACACTAATAGAAATCATTCTAAACTTATTTACATCTAGGTCAAAGCATTAAGATGAAGAAATTTACTAATAGAGAACATATTTTCTAATGAATCCCATCCTTTTTTTTTTTAGCCAAATTAAATGTTCAGAGCTTAAAGAATGTTGAGATGTGCTTTAGATGAGTTTTAAAAACAATAAAAAGAGCTTTTGAATATAAGAAAGAACTCCTGTACATGTGCCAAGAATTTTTCAGCTTTATTAACGTGATTAATTGTTTCATTTTGAAAGGGGCCACGTACAAATACAACCCTGAAACACATGAGGTTCTGCACACGCAGTCAGCAACAGCAAAAAAAGAACTCAGGAAACATTGCAGAACTAAACAGCAAGAACTGTTCCCAGCTATTAGACAAAGAAAAGGGGAGGGCTGTGCCAAAGTGGTGCTTTCACAGAGATGTATGTCTGTGTTCTGAAAATGGATGTTCAGCAGCATCAGAGCAAAGTAACAAACTATGACAAGAATAAAATTCAAAGTTTTGAAAATAACCCTTGTCTTTTCCTGACTCTATATGTGAAGATGCACAGTGGGACTGACTTCCTCTCAATTTGGCATTAAAAACCAGCCTCAAGAAAGTAGGATGCATTATCACAACAGCTCACCAATCATATCTTACATTCAGCAACACTGAATAAAGAGATATAAAAGATGCATTGTTAAAGTGCAACTTTGGAATTCCCTCACACCGTAATGTTATAGAAGGCTTAATTTTTTCATTTATTTATTTATTTACTGTCCCTAAATCAGGGCAGTAAACAAGCAAGTTATTTGACAAATAGGAAAATCAATTACTAAAGACTATGATTTAGAGTCTGTTCATGCCAAGAAATCCTTTCCAGAAGTAGAGAGAAAGTACTGTTTCAGAAGCATTTGTTTTTCAAAATTTTAGTACCCAACTTTTTGTATGTGCGCTGATTTCAGCTGGGGTAGAGTTCATTTTCTTCAGAGTGGCTGGTACGGGGCTGTGTTTTGTATTTGTACTGAACACAGAGTTGATAATAGAGATGTTTTTGTTGTTGCTGAGCAGAGCTTACACAGAGCCAAGGCCTTTTCTGCTTTTTTTTTACTGCCACACTGGCATTGGAGCTGGGAGTGCATGGGAGGCTGAGAGGAGACACAGCTGGGACAGGTGACCCAGAGTGACAAAAGGGATATTCCAGACCCTATGAAATCATGCTCAGCATATAAAGTTTGGGGAAGAAGGAGGAATGGGGGGACATTTAGGGTGATGTTGTTTGTCTTCCCCAGTAGCTGTAACCCATGATGGGGCCCTGCTCTCCAGGAGATGGCTGAACACCTGCCTACCCATGGGAAGCAGTGAATTAATGCCTTATTTTGCTTTGCATGTGTGTGGGGCTTTTGTTTCTCCTTTTCCTATTAAACTGTTTTTGCCTCAACTCACAAGTTTTCTACCTTTTACTGTTTTAATTTCTTCCCCAGTCCCACTGTTGGGGGAACGAGCGAGCGGCTGCGTGGAGTTTCATTGCTGACAACCACGACAGCACACCACATTGATTAAGATGACATCCATCCCACCTCAACCCTTCTCTCTAAAACTCAAACCTTCAACAAAAAAGAAGAAAAAAACCCTCAACATCAAAAGTTCATATTTTCCAACAGTCAAGGCACTCTGTAAAAAAACGTTTTCAGATTCATGAACGGTTGTAATGTTAGACACTTGATAATTTTCTTGTATTATTATCTATTCTTTCATCCAGAAACAAGAGTCATCTTTTCATTCTGACAAGGAATGCTTCCTAACATTTCTTGATTTAAGAGTTTTTTCAAAAGAACAATACTGCAGACAAAAGCAGTCAATCTGTTAGGTAGACTTTTTACAACAATATGCTATTTTTAATAAAACTTTCTTTGGGACAGACTTCTCAAGTTCAAGATAGAACTGCTGGTTAAAATTTCAGATTAAAAAGAAACTCAAAGCACTTATTACAAAAAAATATTTAAGGAACAGAAAGATATCCATTCAGGATGTAGACAGCAGGCTGAAGTCCAGCTTCTGGTAGATCTGGACTACTGATTTGGAGAAAAATACTTGGTGGGGAGGACACACACTTGGTGCTTAGGAGATGTTTCAAATGCCTGCTGCATTGAGAGCTGGACAGGTCATACAAATGGAAATTTTATAGAGAAAATTTCCAAGTGGAAATTTTATAGAGAAACATTAAGATGAGAAAATTTCTGGGTAAGAACCCAGTCCAGCATTTTGGACATCTAGTTCTTGCAGGACAGAAGAGCAAGGATTCATACTGCAGTAAAAGGTCATCAAGGCCTGTCTCTTATTTCTGAGATTTTTTTTCATGTGTTTGGAACACTGAAACAGATTTTAAGTTTGTTCGAATGAAGAAAACCTATTTTACACCTGCTCTACTTGAATCCCTCAATATTCCTGTTTCTCTGTGAACTGTGATATCAAAGTAGACTGCAATTTTCTGCAGAGGAACACAATACCACAAATACCACAGATAGGAACAATCATATTTCTAGCCTCACTCTCAATTGAGGTAGGTAATTTCAAACTGCACACAAAAGTCCATCTCCTATCAGGACAGCTTCAATTTATCCATTATGGATAGTGCACAGCATTACATCTGGAAGTTGGCTATGTAGGTCAGCTTGCAACAGATACTCTCATTCCACTCAATCCCCTTAAAGATGACAGTGGCATACATAAACTTCTGCCTAGTTAAAGCAAAAAGGGTTTCCATGATAGGCACCACCTTTCTGAGGCTTGACAGATCCAACCTCTAGAAATAACAGGCTGAATCTACAAAACCAAGCAAGCCTTCACAAGTATAACTGAAAAATAGTATGCTTACAATTGCTGACAAATACATTACTGCAATTCCAAAAATGCCCAGACCTTTAATCTACAGTTATCCCTTTGTTGTACCTGTCCAGTCCCAGGTTTAGTGTCCTGTGTTGCTTCAGCAGGAGCAGATTCCTGCAAATCCTCAGGTTTAAGGTCTTGAATTTCTCCCACAGGATTTGTTTCCAGCTCATCCTTGGGTCCAAGGCTTAGAGTGTCCTCTCCAAGGTCTGAAATATTTGATTCCTGCAGCCTGTCCAGTGTTGGGCCCCCTGTCTCATCTCCAGGAGCAGATTCCATTGCCCAGTCGGGTGTGGAGAGAGTGCTCCTTGCAGAGGGAACGTGGTCACGATTAGATCGGCTCTCGCAGGGAACGGTTACAGACACCCGAACCCTGCTCCCGGACAGAGAATTAAACAGAAACACAGCTGCTTAAAGCTGTCCTGTTTTAAAATCCCCAGTCTGAACAATCTTTTAGTCTGCTCATCAGCTATTAAAGAATAGATTCCGATTTACTTGAAAGAATTATCTTAGAAGGGACTTACGGGCAAAAGACAGAACAGTAGGTCCTCTGAGAGAGAGCTCTAGAAATTGCAGGGGTGAGACAGAGACAAAACTGATACAAATTACTTAGGATCACTGAGCTTTAGTTCGTTGAAACTAGTGTGGTCCAAGGAGTCTTTTTGAGGCTTCCAGGAATCATCCCTGAAGTTCAAAGTAACTCCAAAATGGGGATAGAAACAGACATGGAAAGAAATTTCTACCATTGTGCAAGCATCCTCAAGAACACAGAGAGCAGATGGGAAGAAACTACATCTCAGACTAGACACAAGAAGACATGTTTTATCATGAGGGCTGTGGGACACTGGAAGAAGTTACCCAGAGAGGTGGTAGATGCCCTGCACCAGGAAACATTCAAGGCCAGGCTGGACATGGCTCTCAGCAACCTGATCCAGCTGAAGATGTCCCTGATTACTGGGGTAGCACTGGATGACATTCAAAGGTCCCTTCCAACCCAAACTATCATATGATTCTATAAACACTTCAAACTCTGTCCAGTGCGGTGGGACTCACAACTCTGCTGGAGCTCTCAGGCTCAAAGCTCAAGTAACGTGAAGAAGGAGAACTACCCAGTGGGAATTCCATTTAGGGGTACATCAAACACGAGCACTATGGTAGAAATTTGCTAATTAGATTAATCTAGTTTAAGTAGAAGAAGATGCAGGTTTCTGATAAGAAGATTACCTATCAAAAGTATGTGACCAAATATTCAGTATTAGAAAAGATGAAGGGAAAGGACAAATGGAAAAGCAAAGAGCAAACCCGTCTATATTTTCAACCAATTTAATCAGAATTTTTCTCAACTACCAGATTGCAATAAAAACGTATTTATTTACTTTGTTTTTAGGAAAAAGAAAACTCCCTTTTTGCTACATCTCTTAAGGTAAAATCATATGAATAAAAAACTTAATTTACACAAGTGAGATTTCATTATCAAAGTATTATGGCAACTTGATAATTGTCACAATCAATTATTAGTAATATTGCTAATACTGCTCATCTGTTTTCCTGCAGGATTATTCAGAAGAGGTAGTACCTGGTAGCTTATTAAATAATGCAGGCAGAGAAGCAGTAAAACAGTATTTTTGTTTTTAATTGCTTAATGTAATTAACATGCAAATGAAACAACAAGCTAACAGGGGTTAAACTTAAGTCATTCCACAATTATTTCTTTAGGACAGCATACATTTCTCATTGCCTTTCAAAAATTATCCAGACAGATATATATCTCAGAATCTGTATCCAAAATATTAAGAACAAAAAGATAATTATTTTATATAACTGACTCAGAGAAAAACATATGGAAAATTAAAAGAAAAAAATACCACTCTGTCTCATAATAACAACAGTATCAAAATGTACCTTTGGTGATGCCTCCCATATATAAATACAGACAACTAGTATGTTAACTTTTAACATTACTGAGAAAACTTAAAACTCCTCATCCTTTCATTATTTTTATTCCATTACAGTTCATACTCAATTTTTCTTACTTTTGGAAATAGAGACATATATTTTAGAAAACAGTGCAGAGATTTATGCATAGTATATTATAAAAAATGCATCTTGATCCCAAAAAAGAGCACATTTTATTTTCTTATAGAGTTTGGCTTCCTTTCTTGTCAAGCAAAAACAAAACCATAAATTTAAAAGCATCATGAGTAGAGCCAGTCTGTGTATCTAAAACTCCCACAAAAGTAAGAATAAAAATTAAATATGCTTAACTTTCATAAGCCTTAGTAGTCTAGCATGGCAGCCAGCGTCTTTATATAAGGGTGGAAAGCCCAGGTTATTACACAGGTAGAATAAAAACAAAGAACCTGTATAAGCTCTGTACAAGGATCAGAAAAAAGGCATGCTTCCAGAATTAAAGATATACTAAGTACACTACTCACTGTCATCAATTTGAACAATGTTTTGTGAATAGCTGTATGTTAAAGAAGCAGATGGATGACACAATGTGGTGTGGAGGTAGCAAGGGAAAGACCTGGAGCACAGCAACTGTGGAGCAATGTATAAAGCTTAGATTTAGAACTGCTGGAGGGCACTAGCAGGGCAAACTAAAATTTTTTTCCAATGTTTTGAATAAATATATATCTTAAAAATTAATATAAAAAACTTCAGTGCATACATTTTTAAATTTTATTCAGTCAATGGACACTTTTTTTACTACTGCTCTTAATATAGTAGCTAAATTTTAAGTCACAGGATAAAAAAAATCAAATGCTAATGGCATAAAGTACTGTGAAACAAAGCAGGGCTGAAAAAGAAAGATTAGGAGTAGGACCTAGTAGTTTACAAACCAGTGCCTCTACATCCCATCCATGTAACAGGACAGCTGCTCACAGCCCATGCAGAACTGCAACACTGGTCACTGCAAGGCATCAGCTGCCTCTGCTTCTCAGGGGCAAGTGCCTCTCCTCCAAGATACAGCCACCCTCACTTGTGTCTGTTAAATCTGCATTTCCTCAGGATCAAGGGAAGTCACACTCACAAATACAAAAGTTCACAGCCTTTGCAATATTCTCTCACAAATTATATTATTTTTCTATGTATGTTTAAATTACTTTTATCAGCGATTCTGAAGTAATGGCCTGGTACATAATTTGTGGGGGCAATGAGTTGTTTCTTTGAGGCATTTTTTTCCTCCTCAAAATAATCCATTACTTACAGCCCAGATGACAGCCCCAAGAGGGGAAAATGGCAGTAACAAATCGTGCCTCTTTAATCATTAAATTTCTGGGGAGATAAGGATATTAAACACCAAATGCTCCTGTTAGTTCTTGAAGCACCTTTTATTTTTCCCCTCCCTCCCTGCTCATTAATACAATTAAGAGGGTCACATGCAGAAGACACCCCCACCTGACACGTGCCTTGCACATGTGCTGAGAGAGGCTGGGAAGAAAACACTCCCGCCTGCTTTTCAAACTGAAGAAAACACCACACAGCATCTGTGTTCTTGGCTTGGACACCTGTGCTCAACTTGGTCTTCACAGAGCTGCCCCCACACAAAGGACACCAAAGGACACCAGAGAGATGGCATGAGAGGCCGCACTTTCCCCACGTTTGCTGTTCCCACCCCACATTAACCTTCTCTTACCCACTGATGTCACTGCTCAAGGAAAAGACCCCCCAGCCCCTTTGGAAGGAAGGGTCCCAGTGGGACACAAGGAGTCCCTCATGTGCCCTGCTCCTGGTGCACACCCTGTCCTCACTCCCTGGCTACCGACAGCTGCTGCTTCCCTCCTTCCTTGGCCAGGCTGCTCCAGGAGGCTCTCCTGGCCTTGGAAACTCACCCACACCCTGCATAGCACCAAGTCCACCCCAGTGCTACACACTTGTCTCAGCACCTTGCCAAATTCTAATCATGTTCTGACTCCCTCTTGTTCCTCTCGCTGTTTTCCTCGCTCTCAATCATATGGCAGGTGTTGCAATATCAAAGGATATTTAATAGAAATTTTAGTCATCTGGGTAATAATATATTGCCTTTTCTTTTTTTTTTTTTAAGAATATGGAAGGCAATTAGAACAAAAGGTGTTATATAAATCCAGCCTGACAGACTTTCCATACCTGAAGAAATACAAAGCCCAGTACCAGGAATCTTACTATATAATAATACAGCTTTTACTTAAAAAAAAAAAATTCAAGAAGACATACTTTCAAAAAAATTTTTGAAAATAACCTATTCTAATTCACACCAATACTTTAGAGACTACTGAAAGCATGAGTCCAACACACTCTAGAAAAATTATTTATTCTGTTCTACTGCCTCTAGCATACAGAGGATGATAGCAATCACAGCTTAAAAACCACATTTCTATGGAAACTTTAAAAAATGAAGCTTGAAAAAAAATTAAAAACATGCCTTCAGTTAAGCAAGGTATAGAACAGTATATTTTGGGTCTGTCTTTTCCTATAGACCTGTTAACTTTTTAATCCAACCTTTCCTGTTTTGAACAGAACTTGTACTAGAATTTATCCACAAACCAACACTATGTCATCAGCTGTGAAAAAAAAAAATAAAAGTTTGGACAGAAAAAATAAAAAATTTAAAAGGTGACTGTTTTGACATTTATCTTAGCTTGGCTAAGAACTCCATGCAGATAATATAGCTGGGCTGCAAAAGAAATATCCAAGGAAACCCAGGGACTTCAGGTATCTGAAAATCCATTTATTACAGGTAATTAGGTTCATACCATTTTCCTGTTCCTCACTCATTTATATTTCTATAACTTGAACCAAGACATGCTAAAAAACTACCTATCAGACTGAATTGCATGTAGGTATCCCCTCCAAACTAAACTGGAGGTCAAAATCTCAAATTATAGAAAGTTAAAGAAATATTTCTTAAATTGGAATTTCTGTGCCTAGTTTGTACTTGCAATAAACAGAAAGTCCCTGGAATGCACACAACATTGAACTGAGCAGATGTCGTTTATACAAGCCAAAAAAAAACCAGTCACTGCGAGTCACGGACTATTGCCCTTCAGAAGATATGGGTTAAATTCACACATCAGGTGCTCACAGTCTGCCACAACTTCAGGGCAAGAGAACTATTTTTATGTCCTCCGGACAAAGGAAATAAAGCAAGTACACACACACACACACACACACACACACAAAATGGATAACTTTTAAAAAAGCAAAACTCAGCTTCCGCTTGCATGTGCAATACATCATGCTATCTTCTTATAGCATTAAAAAATTACATCCAGGGAGTTTGGCTTAAGTTAAGAACTGTCCATACATTTTATCAGAATTTTCACCCTTAGTATACTACCATAACAACTTTACTACACCAGAAAGCATTACTCCTAGAAGATACAAAAATACCACAAAATCTAGCATTTATTCTGAAAAACGTTACAGCAAACACCAAGCTTGTGCTCCAGATAGGAGGTCTTCACGTTCAGGTAGAGTTGGGCTGCCCAGATCCCAGAAAGCAGGCTTAAGCCTGACCTACTGTTACTGTCTTTGAAGTGAGAGGTTGAAGATTGACCATGACCAAGTGTTCTCCAGTGCTCTCTCTCCACTGGTTTTGTTTCCTACTTTTTTTTCTTATCCCTCCTACAATAAGCACATTCTGTTACAATTAATATTGGGAATGATTGTTTGCCACACCAAATATCATCTTCAGTTTCTCCTCACTGTCAAAACTTTCATATGCAAAAATGAATTGTAGGGACCCTTCATTAGCTCTTTTGGGGTTGGGCTATTTGGGAAGGGGAGGGAAGCAGGAACAACATGAGACACTATATTTCAAGACAAAGTAAAAACAAATAATGAAACAAGAAGATAATCAATTTAGTTCTAAAAATTTAAAAAGTAGCTCACTTAGCTATGTTCTGCATTAATATTTTTGTCTAAATGAGACCATAAAACTACAGGGGAGCAAGGCTGTAAAAGGTTTTCCTTTATTATTATTATTATTATTCTGTCACTTTATGGACTACCATTACATAAAATAAGTGCTTTAAAATAGTTCTAAAACCAATCACTTGGTCAATCAGGTGGTTGTCAAAAATTTACTAGATTTATATTGAAAAAGAAAGAAAAATGTCCCTGTTCAGAAAAGCTTCAAGGTTGTTATTAATGACAATGAATGGTATGACTAACAGAATGAAATTGAAGCCTCTTAAAAGTCTTGATCCAATTCTCCCTGAGGTCTGAGTTCCAAACCATCATTTTTTGGTTTCTGTAAAGAAGTTGTTGTGTTCTATCTTTATGCTAGAAAATTACACCTAGTATTGTTTCACGTAGACCATAGTACTACTACAAAGTAAAAGTTACCATGCCCATCTGCACAATGAGTTTTTCAGTGTCATGAATCTTGGGAATTACAGTATTAGATTAATGAGATGTGCAAATTTTTTTATCAACTCAGTCTCCAAAGCATGAGTGACTCCTAAATGCACAAGAGCAATAAAATTAAAAACAGCTTATGTGCTGCTGTATTCTACACTCCACAGGTATTAAAGCATATGATTAGAAGAGATGCAAAAGGTTTCCTTTGAAATAAGACATATAGACACAGAAAATACTGCAGCAATGTGTGCTGAATCTGTGCTCAGTTGCTAAGGAGGTGCTATTAATGCTAAACAGCTCCAGAAACATCATCTGAGAAGAAAGCCTAAGTGCCAAACACAGGTATGAGCACAAGCAACTATTCACAGCAAGCAACCACAGGCAGATAAATGTTCCCTGACATTCCCCCTGTACTCATTAGAAATACAATTCCTCCTTCTGGAGAGTATTTCAGAGCACAAGACTAATTTAGGCAATACAAATCAACTTCTGGAAGAGATGGTCTGTCTCCATATCCCTCAAGCACACACAAGAACGCTGCTAGCTCGGGTAAAAGCTCAGAAAGTACTTTCCTCCCTGCCTAATGCCAACAGCATCCACTGGAGGCAACCAAAATGAGCTAAGCAACAGGGAATATGTACCAGGTTCTTATTTTCTCCTAAGAAAATCAGGATAAAAGCAAGGGAAGAAGGATTCTAAAATAGAACAGTTCAAATTGTACCCTATCTTCTCCTGAAAAAACAGATAAGTTTGCAAAGCGGATAGTAATTAATAGATACTCTCTTAAATGGCAATGATACACCATATAAGGAGCAAACAACATTTATCCAAATGCCTCGGTCACCCTCATTTATGGTGCCTAGAGACCTAACAAACAACAGACTGCAAGCAATCTGATAAATCGATTCTATTCCAAAATCCCTAGAAAAGTCTATACAGCAAATGGGCCCTGTAAAATGTCTGTAGCCGCAGTGGGTAAATTTCCTTTTGTTTACCCTGGGATTCTGGGTTTTCTGCTTAGAAAGGCCGGGAATTCTTCTCTGTGTTGACACATTACCTTCATTTCCATTTCTGTCTGCTTCCTGACCTACCTCATACTTAACATCTGCTGACATCACAATTTCCAACACATTTTTTTGTCAAAACATTGTTTCAAAACAGGATTTGAAGTCTCCTATTAGCAACTGGAGACATCCAAGCCAACAAGACAGGTGTCAGCATGTGGGAGAAACATCCAGGAGTCACAGGGAGAAAATGGTCCAGCCATTGCCCAAACTCAGAAACTTCTGGAACATACAGCAGGCTGGGGCTCCTTGCAAACTGATTGGCTCCCAAGGAAACTCTAGGGTAGGGTTAAGGGAAAAGGTAATGGTATTTACATGCATCTCTGCTTGCCATGCTGCACTCAGGGCGTGCTCCAAACCCAGGGGCTTCCCACAGTGTGGGAAAACCAGAGAGACTAAAGCATCCAAATGTGATGGCTTTTGGCATGATAAGGACTTCAACCACACTCTTCAGCCAGGATCTGTCCTGTGTACAGTAACAATCCACACAACCATTCCTGAAGTCCCCTGTGGCTAAGAAGCAGCACCTAGCACCGGACCCAAAACAGCACTCAAGCAATGCCACCTGGGGTGGAGAGAACATCTGTGGGGACACAGCATCCAAACCCCTCACCTCACCCCAGCTGAGCAGCCTGGGCAGCCTCACTGGCCCAGCAAACCAGCCCAGGCGCAGCTTGGGAGACACAGCACTGGCAAATGACCCTCCAGCAGCTTGCCCTCTCGTCTGAGGGTGTCTCCTTGTCCCTGGGGCTGAGAATATTCCTGCCAGCCAAGTGCAAAACAATGAAAAGCACTTTCCCAAGCTGGCAGAGATGGGGTGTATACACATTTCATATTTTCACAGTGTTCTGGTTTGGGGATAACTTACATAACAAAACTGATGATGTATTTTCAGGCAGATCCTATCTTCCTGGAAATATAAGGGAAATTGTATTTCCAACTCTTGAATGACCCAAAATACCACTTTCACAGAAAAATTTAGCTATGTGTACATGGTTAAACAGACTTGAAAGGAAGTCCATCAGTGCAAATAAGACCAAGTTAAGGTCCTGTTCCACAGCTGGCAGTACCGCATTGGTAAGACCTTTCAAAAAGCCTTATAAAGAATGAGCAGAGAAAAATCCCTGAGTGATACTCAGAGTAAGCAGAGGTAAATGTTTGCCAGATTAACTGTAAACTGCAGCTGCTTGACTTCAAGCATGTGGTCTGAAAAATCTTGAATAATGCCAGTCTTATAAATACAGTGAACTTTCCTAATGTGAAAAAGAAAATCTTACATATGCTGCCAAGAAATTCTGCCTAGAAACTTTCTGTTTAAGGTTTTTACAACCTAGGAATAGGATTTCCCCCAAGTCCATCTACCAAATATTCAGGCAATAAGAGGAGGTCATTCAGTCTCTAAATCAAGGCCTCTTCTTTTTGGATGCATAAATTGATCCAGAATTTTAAGCTGACTGACTACAAATTTTCCAGTGGAGGAACATTAAAACTGTCTTGGAAAGAGCAGAGATAATAATTTCATCTGGCCAAGGTCTGTCTTTACTTGCAAACAGCCTGCAGAACCAACAGAACTGGCAAGCCTAAACAGGTTAGTACTTTACAGTCACAAAAATTAGAAAAACAGAAAAGATCAATGCCACCCTCTGAACAATATGCTGCAGTCTTTAGTCAGAAGCACAGTACAAGGAGATTCATTTCAGAGCAACCCCAGGGGAACCACCAGAGAAGACACGCTCCCTTTGGAACTGGGGCTTGTTTTGCAGCGTTGATAAAAGGACAAATGATACACACATCTCCCAAAATCATCACACTGCAAACCTGCTTGTTCCCATGGATGAACTTTCTCTCTTTTATTTAATGAAGCAAAGGCTGCAACAGTGGGTTTCATTATTATTTCATCTCTTCATTTCCCCAAGCTATTAGTAACTCCTAGCTAAACGTAAGCCACCCACAAGTTCTTTGCCACATCAACAATCAAACAACCATAGCTACAAGTACAAGCAGGAGATGCAGTATCAAAAATACACATTTCCAGAGGTTTTGGGCTCTATTTACCATTCAAAAAAAAAAAACAACAAAAAAACTAATAGGACATTGTCCAAATTATATCTATTTGATGCATGCTGGAAATAAATCCTAGATTTAGCTGACCCTGCTTTGAGAGAAAATGCAGGATGTAGGATAACAAAGAGTGCGTGACATCACATGTCACAGGAGACCAAAGGATTTTCTCAGTACCGTGTAAGGACTGAGCTCTGGGCTGATGCAATGAACTTTGCCACAGTAGGAAGCAGATTTCTGAAAGAAGGAATACTAGATTAAATCCCAAGTCCTGTGTTAAACAGGATCTTGTCACGTTGACTTTCAGGCATATAACAGGACCAAATTAAGTAAGTTGCTAGTTGAACTCTGAGTATGAAAAATTTGCAAGAAAGATAAAATGCAATACTCCTGTGTACTTCATACATCTTTCTAAAACAAATAAATATCATATGGAGGCTGAGCATTGTGCAAAGAATTCAAGTATTTTTCTAAGTAGCTCTTGATTTTGAGCAGTTTATCAGTAAGACTAGAAAAAAAAAATCTTAAACCTTCCAGAGTTAAGTTATTTCCATAAAAAAAAAAAAGCACACGGCACACTGCCAATTCTTCCAGACTATCTCCAATGAATCACTGCTTCTTGGGCCTCAAAATGATGCTGTCTCTCTTTCACTTGGCTGTATTATCTCATTCCAAGGCTTTATCTCAACACCCTACTTTATCATCACACTTACTTATTGTGTAAAATGTTGACTAGTTTTCTACATTCAGATTTTAAAGTAGAGTAACGGCATAACCGGTCAAATCTATTGATGTGCTCTCATTTCTTTGCCATGCCTGTAATAGCATTTTAAACACTGTTCATTTTTCTCAGATTATAACAGGAACTTGAAATTTTTACACATTTTAACCTCCAATATCTTCAAATTTTTTATGGAGTTTGAGCAAACATTATTTCTCGTAAGCATGGGAAATTTTAATTTAACATATTATTTCAGTGTTTTATTCAACCACACAAGCAGCTTAGGAAAGCATCTTATTTCCATTTCAGTTTAAATGGCAGATGATTGATAAATTGTAGCTAATCTTGGAAAGAGATGTGTAAAACCAACCAACTCCTGATTATTACTAACTCTGGCAATTTTCTCAGCAATTATTTCAAGGACAAGGCTGAAATGGTCTTTAATCTTTCCTTATTATAAACAAACATTTCCTTGACACATTACTGTTTTCAAAAGAGCTCCTAAAAAATAAATAAGGTCAAAGAAGTTGGACAAAGAATGATTGATTTTTCAGAGAACACAAATGCAATAACATGTTTTTAAAAAGTTGCACGGGGAGATTACTGAACATATGCTATACTTTTCCCCATTTGTAGGAAAAATAAACCCAACCAGCTATGCTTCACTGTTTCTACAGGAACAATTGGGTCTGCCTACAGCTCAGTCCCCACAAAAGAAGGATTTGATAAGGACACTTTTCAGAGCCATCAGATCAACCATGGCTTAAAGCTATAATTCTAACATAAAAGACATAGCAATTAAGGGTAATTTGGCACAAAAAGAAAAGGTTATTTTTCATCCTGTGTCAGACTCCCCAGGTTCAATCTGCAAAACAACTGAAAACTTAAAAAACACCAATGAAGACAGTAGGAGAAAGCACATCAAAGGCATATATAAATATATTTCTCCTTTTTCACTTCATCCAGCCTCCCCTCTTTCAGCTCCCCACCTGTTTGCAGGAATCAGTTCTCTTTCCTATGTAAAACCTGATTATCCTATTAGTAAAACACCTGATGAAAACCATTCAACAAATACGGGACTACAGGTTAATATGTTGCTTAGAATTAATACTGCACATCTCAAGAGTATTATTAATTGCTTCCTTTGGCAGAGGAAGAAGAATTAATCTATTATAAAATATCAGATTTTAAGGAAGTGTTTTTATATACCTAGGACTGCTTAAGGTCCTATGCCTTTTCAGGCCAGTCATATTCGGAAACTAAAATACAATATGACCATCAGCGGAAACAACACTCACTAATTGAGCTCACGTGGATGCCACTCTACAATTCAATAACAAAAAAAACACTTTATTGTAAATTTCTGAAAAGATTTACAAATCATTTTAGAAGTACTGGAGCATAAATCCAGTACTAGCAATGAACCTAGTACTCCAGCAAAATCTGAGTGAGAACACACCAAGGAAGCAACATTAAAGTCTACAGGAACATATAATCAGTGCTGGAAGTACTGCCTAGACACACAGCCCAAGAGAAGACAGCTCTCTGCTGCAACTGCCCATAAAACTAGCAATTTTGTGACTAACTGAACAGAAATGGCACTTATATTTGCAGTGTATCTATTTCGAGAAGAACAAAACCAAGCCCTCATGAGTTGGAGCAGGAAGGTACTGTGGACTATCGTGTCAGACAGATCATTCAGCAAATCCCCCTGGTTAATTGCAAAGGATCTTTCTTTGAGCTCTGCCAGTGACTGGAAGCAGCTCATCTTCATGATGGAGAGAAACTGAAGCAGCTTGCTGCACATTGGCCAACCAGCAGTTATTTTCCTATGAATCCACTTGCATTTTGGAGCAGAAGATGACATTTGCTTTATAGAGGATCAAACTGGTCCCTTGTGCTGGGTGTTTGTTTCCAATCAAAACCACACAGCAAAATCAATGCAATATTGAAAATTACAAAAACACTTCAGGAACTAAGCAATTGTTTATGATGGACTTAAATGTAATTATAAACTGAATTCTGCAGGTGACTTAAAACATGTTATTTCTAAAAAGAACCCCCATGTTTTAAGGCCTTGTTAAAAAAAATTCCAAGTATCTAGGCCTAAAAACAAGAACTTTAGAAGTTGTAAAAATACTGCATTTATCTTCATAAAAGATCGTTTATCGTCTCTGCATTACCTATAATTAAATATATGCATCAGAAACCTTCTTCCATTGCAGATACTTTGCATATCTGTACTTACTATAATTAGGAGACATCTATGATAGCATATAATAAAGCTTGCATCTCACCACAAATTTATAGACAATGCTGCATACAAGAACTAGAAACCACACTGAATTTTCTGGAAAAAGAAGGGGACAAAATAAAACAAAACACTTGATTCTCATTCAACTCTATTCCTAATTTTGATCTTAACTGTTTACGACTGCATAGATTTTTCTCTTGAAGCTCCTGCTACACCCCACACAAGAGAGCAGCAAATACAGGCAAGGAGATTCCCAGCAAAGCTGTAAGGCTTTTGAGAGGTTCAGCCCTTGCAAGCCCACTCTGATTAGAACAAAACTGAAAGATGGAGACTGTCAGAGAGCAATCACCAGCCATAAAGATATTAGGACAAAGAGAAAGCTTTAAGCCTAACTCAGTTTAGGCTTTCTGTTCATCCCATATGGCATCCATTATGATGGAAGAGTCTCCAACTGTATCTTTAGCAAAGTTGCAAAGATAATTCTTTACCACCATCAGATTCACTAAATGCTTAAAAAACCCCTCACACCTCTGCCTGCCTGAACAGCCAAGGCCTTGCCTCCTCCTCCTCCTCCTCTGCATGGAGGCAGCTCTGTCACCTGCAGAAACCCCCCAGGCTCAGCCATACACGAGTCCTGTCACACCTTTAGAATGCCCCACTACAAAATGACACCTCTGATGCCGAACCCCAGGTTGTGCAGGTTGTGGCAGACACTGGAAAGCCCCATTCCTCCTCTCCCTCACTGATCCAGAGAAGCACACAGCCAGCACAAGAGACAGCAGCAATGGGAATGCCAAAGAAGGAGGTTCAACAGCTGCCACCCCTAGGGATGCCACCCACCTCCCTTCAGGGCTTGCATCTCCCTTGTTCTCTCACAGCAGGCCACGTTTGACCTCTCAGACACATTTCAACACCCACCATCTTAGCAAGCTCCAAAGTAGTGCTGGCAATCATCTCAGAGGATATCAGATACGAGCCCCTTCTTCAAAATTTCCACTGCTGCTTGGAAAAGGATTTGTTGACTTCAGCTACATGCAGAGTAACATCAAACATGTACACCCATTCAAGGCTACGAAGGGAGCTCCTACCCTTCCATTTTTAACAAAGGATTACACTTGGTTTTTCCCCCTGGTAATTTTCTCTTACCCTGCTACAAGAAGCGTAAATGGACGTGTAAGAAGAGCATTGAGATGTTCTGCCTGTTTGTTTTGGTTAGAGGGTGTATGGGGTTTTTTTAAACACATGGCAACATTTTGATTTCTATTCTTAGAAACCATTTGAGGCAAAAAAGGGCCCATGAAAGAATTGAAGTCCACAAATGAAGTTCCTTTCTGCTGGCTTTTTCTCAGCCATCTCCCCTCCAGTCATGCCTGCCAAAATCCCATGCTTTATAGGGGCATCTGTTCTATTCTCTCCAGGCCAAAAAAGGAGACTTTTGAAACTCTTACTAGAGCCGAGAAAATCTATAGCTCAATGAGCCTGATGTGATTTTTTTTCCCCTAAGTCTGCAGCTCCACAATTGCCATCAGAAGGCAAAGCCCCTTTTTCCCCCCTCCCTTCCTCGAGCCCCATGCTCCCAATCCAGGCCTCTTCTAAAAGCTGTCCTCCTCCCACTCCCCATCTAACTGCTTTTTACCACATGAATGAGGAACTGAGAACAATTTATTTATTCATTTATGAGCCATAAATGAAACTCTACATGAACAGCTGAACTGACATATTCTTATGAATCCCCACACTGCTCTAAGTTCTTCACCCCCGCTGTGAACTTGCTATACTTCATACAGCAAGAAATACATAAAAAACAGTTGCTTTCCCATACTAGTACTACTCCTAGAGTAGTATCACAATAAAGGCAGTCTCACTGGATTTGACTAAAAACTGATTCACATTGCTCAATACAAACAGCAGGTCACCCTGAAACTACACTGCCTGCCAATAATTTAAAGTCACACACTGGCCTTCAGAGGAAAGTTTGGTTGCTCCCATCATACTCCCTATGCCAACCTCACTCTAAGGTGGCTCTGTCCAAGTGCAACATATTTCTTTCAATAACTTACAATTTTTGTTGAAAACCCCAGGGCACCACAATTCCCCGCGAAATAGCAGTTTTAATGTGTTTCAAATAAGCAAACGTTCTACAATTGATCACTGGCGTAAGGCTTCAGTGCAAACACAACAGCAAGCACAGGCCACATGCATCACTGCTGTGGCTTTCAGTGAAAGCTGCAGAAAGAGACCAGAAAAAAATCTAACAAAACAACCCCAGACATTTGCATCAGAAATAGGAGATGAGAAAATTAAGCTGAGCAGTAGGTATATATTCTCATGTATTACAATCAGTACTTGCACAGTATCTCTAAAAGTGCCTCATTTTCTTATGGGTAAAAGCTAATGGCAAGTCTGCAAAGCTCCTTTTTCCTCTAAAAGCAAAACATGTCTCATAATTTGAGACACAAAAAGGATGTAAGAATATATTAATTGGTAAATGAGTCCTATTTGTAATTATTTATTTAGATTTTCTGGCTAGCCACACTTTGTTGACATACAGTCCTCAAGAAGTAGGAATAGTCCTAACAGGTTAAAAACAAGTTTTCAGCCTAAGATTGTTAGTAATGGGCATGAAGACCAAAGGTAATATCTCTGCCCACTCTACACCAGCTCTTTGTGACTGTAAATGCATAGTCTCACTGGCAGGCTGCATCTATGAGCTGAATATATAAGCTCTTCCCCCCAGGAAAAGAAAAAAAAAATTAAAAACCAAAGCTACGCCCTACATCTGAAAGAAAAAAGGCAATTAAAACAAGAGGAATATATTTCTGACACGGCCCAGTTCTCTGGTGAAATCAAGATTAAGAGGCGTGTTTATGTGCAAAACTAAGTCAATATTTTCAAATTGGTTTTTAGAGCAAATCTTAGTTTTACCATTCATAAAATTCAATAAGTAATTACACAGCCAGGCAAACGTCCTTAGAGGAAAGCAGAAGAATAATGAATTCCCTACATAATTATTTATAGCTGTGTTTTTGAGTGAACACAGCGTAACAGGCATCAAGCCAATATTTAAAGGAAAAAAAACAGAATTGTAAAACCTTAAATATTTCTGTAAGCCAGTCCATAGACAACAGCCTATTTCATAATCTAATCTGCCTTTGCAATACATAAAAATCCCAGCAACTTAGACTGCCTCTGTGATTAATCATTAAGATTTAAAATAAAACCTTGACAAAGATGGATCCAGAAGCATAACCACAAAATATGTAATGCTATCAGAACATGCAATTTGCTTAAAATAATGTTCCTGGGAAGTGCTATAGTGTAGAGTGCAAAATATGTTGTCTGATCCATATTTTGAAGAAACCCTCGGGAACAAAATCATTACCAAGCATCAGTCAAAACAGCAACAACTAGAGATCAGATCCAATTCAGTCTTCTATAAGTAACCCTAAGAACAAGCTGCTTATCACTCCAAAGCTCAAAAAAGATGATGAAAACTATATAACACAATGTCCTTTAGCTCCCCAAAGGCAACTGATTACATTCAGTTAGGAGCTGATTGGTGTGCAGTGATGCTTCTGCTTTCCAAATACACAGCTTAATTGCTAATACAACTTCACAAGAAAACAGAGAGGAAAAGATTTCTCACTCCTGCTATTGAAAAGACAAGAAGTAGCTGCTAGCAAATAAAAAGAAGGCCAAATTGTTATTTTTTTAAGCTCAAATATCATCAGTAACATGCTGAAGACAAAACTAAACAAACATTTTTTTTTGTTACAAACAAATAAAACATGATCCAAACATTCCTCTAAAATCTCATAGGTTTTACAGTGTCACAAGTAAAATTATAAGAAAAATCTCTATCAATACATAAAATGTACTGCACAAAGGAGCTCTAACTAGATTGAGAAGAATGGGGTTTAAATGTGTATATTATATACAGATGCTCCTGCTCCAGTTTAAACCTTCTTCTATACACATTAGAAACAATACTGGATAGATTGCTCTGCTCTACTTCAGCACTTCACAAAACAAATTTAAATGGAAAAGATCATTGCACACAGGGCTGTGCAGAGCAGTTTTCTTTCTTCTTATACAACATCAGGAGTTTTTAAGCAATTTGAATGTCACTTAGTTTCATTTGAAGGAGAGAGCACAAAGTTGGCATTATTTTTATGACTGTATGTACCAAGTGGTATGTATAGCAGGAAAGCTGCCAGGTATACACTGGAGCAAGAGGGGCACATGTCCTTAAGGGAATACCCAGACAATAAAGCTTTATCAATGTTAGCAATAGACATGAAGTCCCTTCCTCCTGCAGCAACTTTAACTTAAATGCCCAGCAGCTCTGTGGACTCAGATCCCTGCTCGTGCCAAATACCTCAATTGCTTTCAATGTGCATAACATTTGCTTAGGACTAGATATATTTGTCTTCTTTTACCCAGCCAAAACATATTTCCATGTTAGGAACTACCACTTTCCACTGATGCTATGACAAGAACCTGCGCACCTCTCACAGCTCCTCCAGCTTAAGGACAGGCCTGCTAAATGACACAAAAGCACCTTCCAAACACCCTTTCTTCTTTATGAGGAATGCAGAAAGATCCTAGTGATTAATTTCAGGACAATCCCAGGGTTCCTCCTTCAGTGCAGATGTAAGTATTTGCAGAGATGCACATAAAAGTTGCAGGACAAGTTTTATGTAAATGGGAAAGGAAACAGGAACCAAGGGAGGGAAAGGAGGCAGGAGAAACAGAAGGCACCATAAGCATTGCTGAAACAAACAGGTTGTGAGTATCCCATGTGTAGATCAAAACCACTGTCAAGTAACTCCACAAATTACTCTTTAAGCAAGAACTGACCTCCTGGTTTTAAGACAGCAATAAACTAAAATAACAGGAAATGAAGAGTACATCATTGACTCTCTAGAGTTTAAATTCATTTGTCTGCCCTGTTTTTCTGTAATTTTCATCCATCTTGGAGAAACACAAAATTAATACATTTATTTTTTCTCCTGCAAATAAATGGTTATTGCAAATCAATTATGTTCACTTATACCATGTAAAAATATCCTGCAAGATAGCCAGAGATAAACAATATATAGATCAAAAGAGTTTCTGGGAAGGGCACAGCAGCTGAGCCAGGAGAAAACTCTGCCCCCATTCTGTTTAATGTCAGAAACACTGGGCACCATGGCCATGTCAGTGGCAATTCTTCCTTAGTGCAACAGAAACCAAACTGTCCCAGGAGAAGAATCAGAGCAGGAAAGCCTGTTGAAGATGCAGTCTAAGCCCTAACATAAACCTCTCAGCAGCAACTGTGAAGAGGCATTTCCCTCATATGGCTCCTACAACTTGAACAGCCCTGCCTGTACATTACTTGGTAGGAATGTTTTGTGGGGATTTTAAAAAAATTTACTCTGGACAATTTCACATAACATATTCATTCATTAACTCATTTATCCATCAACAAACTCATTTATCCATCAACATCCCTTCATTATCTTCAATGACAGTACCATTTCAAAACTGAGTTTTGCTTCAGCAAACTATGAAATCTCTGATTTTTTACAGAAGCTTATTCACCTTCCCAGCATTTGTATTACATCACTTGAGTAACTGCTAAATTTGGGTTTATTTCAGGGAAATATATAAATATCTCTTCTGTAAAAATCTACACTTGAAGTCACACTCCCTTTAATGTCCTCAGAAAGATACAGATACTCCTAGACTGTAGTTCACCGTCCCTGCTTTCTATGCTAGTTTTGGAGATTTGATAAATCATGCCTCAGTCTGTAGAGGCAATCAAATCTCCAGTGACTCCACGAGCCCACCTCAACATGACTGCTTTGTTTGATGATGAACCTCCTTGTGGATCCTCTTTGCCCTGCTCCCCACCATGACAAGAGGAGCAAGAGGAGATACTTGAGACCAACTTCAGATATCCTTTAGGTAAACAAGAAAGTCAGAGAAGCATGTGCAGCTGGTGTAAAATAAACACTCATACTCTGCTAAAAATGTTCCAGGCTGAATTGAACATCCACAAGGAGCTAAGGAAAACAGCAGCACAGAACTCCTTACAAAGATTCCTTGGAGATCCTGTTGCTACTCTAAAACACTACTTAGACTTGATTTTTTCACACTATTTTAAGATAGGACAGAATGTCCCAAACAAGTAATTTACTTGATCCAGGGTTTCCACCTTGATATTGTTTAGTGCCACTGAAAACTCCCATGATCAATTAATATTTCATGTCTGTCCAACAGATACTGAAGTTTAATAAGGGCCTGACTTTATCAAATCCACAGCCTACCACAAAACCTCCCAATATAATTACTGCAGGATAAAGTCAAAGAATTTTTAAAAAAGATGTGTACTGATAAGAATCAATGCAACATCAATGGAGGTGATTGTCAGGTTGTCAACCACACATCCATTGACACACAACCTCCTTCCTCAAAAGCACAGTCTCAGTGGCACCAGAGCCACCCTGGGCCCTGGATACACTTCCAGACACCCTCTGTTGGCCAGATGGAGCTGTCCTGCAAGCACCCACACTGGTCTGGGGTCCCCAGGAGGTTCCATGAGGCTCTCTCCCTTTGAAGGAGACACACAGACACCAGGGCATGGAAGCTCCCACCACCACCCCATCTTCTACAGGCTCTTTCCAGCACCACTGCAATGGGGACAAATCCTGCCAGGGATTTCCCCTCCAACCCATGCCTTAAAATAACACTGGGATGTGGGAGGAAACCATCTAGGTTAACACTGCCTCATGCAGCACTATTTTAAGCAGGAAAACCCTGAGGATCAGTAGGGTTTCGATTCTTTCTTCCAAATGTTGTCACTTTAGGCGCTTCCATCAGACTCTGTCTCCTCCTCCAGCTTTAATCACCTGATGGCATTTAGAGTAACAAAAATAAGGATAACTACTATACATGGAAATGAATGAGAAATGAAAAAGTATTTTTATGCCAAGATCAAAACAATAGCAACCGTTTTTCATTGTGCCAGTAGAGACTTCTGCTGTTTCTCAGACTATAGCATCACTCTGAGTTAACAACTTACAAAAAAAAATTTAAAATCATATTTTGAACATTTACACCAGCAAGCCATCCAGTCTTTGAGAAGCTGAAAAACCCATACCTGGCGTACAAAACTGTTGGAGGTAGTGTCAGAAGATGTACTCCCATCTGATCCTTTAAATCGGTTTTTTCTTCTTGCCCCTTTACCATAAGACTGTTAAGAAAAAACAAGCAACAAAACACAGATTAGAGAAGCAGCATTACAGCATCAGCTTGTGTTGCACACAAAGCTTCCAGTGTCTCCCAGACTAGCAGGGATTCAGATTATCAGCTTTGTGCCAATCAATAAGCACATATTCAGCAAGTAACTGATGGGATGTGTGTGAAAGTGCTCACCAGGCTTGGTCAATTGAGCCCTAAATGTTTTGCTGTTGTAGGGCTTTTTTCACATTTGGGTTTGGAAAAGCATTTATAAACTCACATAGACGTAGCATTATTCGCCCAAGTCACAGTGATTAAAAAGTACAGTTTGTTGTGCAGCTAGTTTAAACAAACAAGGCAGGACAGGAGGTGCTGGAGCAGTCACCAGTACATCACAGCTATGAGCCAAGTCAGCTGAGGGAATGTTAAACAGCAAGAAGTGACAAACAACTTGTTGACTGAGATTCAATCTTATAAAAGAGGGAGATTTTACAACAATAAAATTTTAAGAATAAATTCAAGAAAGTAAAAGCAGTATAACAATGAAAAAGGACTATATGTATAACTGGGAAAGGGATAATATGCAACTAAAAGGCAAGGCATCATATTTATCTACTACGAATTTAAAGAGACATCAGGAGAAAGCTATGGCTGAAATAAAACTTTAAAACTATGGTTTAGAAACACATAAAATCATGGTTTAGAAACAAAGCAAATGTATGCGCCCAAAAAAAGCTGTTTGTTCTGTGCATTGAATGTGGATCATCAAAAAATATCTTTACATTAAATTACTAGGAAAAAAAAAAGAAAAAGTTCAAAACTATTTTATTTCCAACCATTTATTTCTGCATAAATGAGTGCAAACTGTGTAAACTGTAAAATGTGCCATGACACCACCTCTGGGCTGGGCAACCTACAGAGCTTTGGGTCTGAATTTATTGCTTCTCGTGGTAGGGAAGAGTGAGCTCCAGTGAGGGCTGAGACACTTAAAATGCCATACTGGCAGATTTTTAACATTGTGTCCTCAAAATCTGAGTGCTGTTCTTAGCAGTAACACATATGGTAAGTGTGATGAAATATTCTGCAGTCGAAGAGGATATGAGGAGGACAAGAGGTAGCCACTACTAACTTCAGATCATCTGACAAATCCAGGTAACTTGCCTCCATGAGATGCAAGAGAACAATCTCAGACTGCAACTGTGTTGATTCTGGGCGAGTTTGGAGCACTGGTTGAAATCTAACACGCTAATCTTTTAGAAAGGATGACTCAAAGAACAACAGTTCTGTCAGCCGGCAAAAACAGTATCTGTTATCTCACTAACCTAACAATGACCTACAGCAAAAGCAATGTTGTACCCCCCCAAAAAACAGATTTATGGGAAAGATATTTTGCCAAGCTCCTATGATTTTTTTCAAAACTGCAAAACTGCCGAGTAAGAAAGGCACCCAAATTGATTCTACACATGCTGGTTAGGGCAGAACTATGCAAAAATCAGCATGCTGCACATTATGAGAGTGAAAATAGGAATTTCTGATGAGTCTAGAACTGTAACCCAGCAGGTCTCAAAATACAAAATTAAATTTCAATCAGGAATAGTTTTACATGGTTGCATTTCTAAAAGGAATCTTTTATAATCGAAGAACTTGTTGGTAATAGAAAGGTCTTCCTAGATCAGTAAGAATAATAAGTAGATTGGAACCACTTTTACAAGAAAATTATTAAAAATACTTTCCAGTTATAACAGACAGTTCTATCAGAGCCATCTTTTCCCACTAATATAATTAACATAATATTCCACCTAATATAATATTAAAGTACCTAAATACACTAAAAGTATCTCTGACAGCAGTATTCTTCAAATAAATCATCTTTAAGTCAAAATTTACCTGTTATGAATGTTTCTTATTGAGTTAATTGACTGTGGTTACCCACAAATATTCTGGTCTCCTTTCCTACAATTTTTTGTGGAATAATATAGAAATATACTTACAAAAAATAAATAATTTCTAACACTCACAAAGGAGCTCAAGAATATGAAGCATCTACATGAAGATTATACTATCCAGGCAATTTTATAAATGATGTACAGTACAATATTGGGTAATTCCCAAAGAGATCATTTTTGAAAATGCACACATATTTTCTTTCACAGTCACACTTTTTGTATTTGTTTCCAGTTTCTGTGAAATATTTATTTCATCTAAAGTATCATAGTGTTCAGTTTGCTAACACAAAAAAAAAATGAGGAAGGTAAAAGAGCGACAGTCTTGAGAGATGAGGATAAAACAAATAAGAGCAAAAAAATAATAGGGTACAAGCACAGATAGAGAAGTGAGCATTTTATCTGTGTAGCAAAGACTAAAAGCATTTATTTCTGGCAACATCACAGCCAGTGCAGCTCAGGCTGAAACTCACCTTGATTTTTCATTTTGAGGAGGTTTTTTTGTGCACAGCAACATGCATATTTTTGTTCTAGTGTTCTATAAGTGAAAACTCTTCAGAAGCATAAGCTACATACTAACTTTAAAACAAAAATCCTGTTGACATGATGGCAGGCTGTGGCTACAGATTGTAGTCAGAGTCAGTTTTACGCCTGCTTCTTTGCACAGAGCAGTTTTCAGTCAGAGGAAAGCAGGACAACTTTGGTATGTGGGGAAACTGGGATTTGGTGACTCTTCTCATTATTTTAAAGGATGCTTATCAAGGACTACGTTTGTCTTCCATGCCTTTCAAGCTTATTCCAGTCAGAAATGCCTGAAACTTTCTTCTGAAGATGAGATTAGCCTTCCATAATCAAAACAATCTTATCTGTTTTTAAAATTATTAACTACCTCTGTAAGGTGGAGAATCTTGAGTACTCATCCTTTCACAGTCATTATGTTTTGCTTCTTTTATTTATTTATTTATTGTTTTATTTTGGCAAAGGCCTCATTCTCGTGTTAAGATCTTATAAAAAAAATACATATAAAGAAGCAATGATCTATCAGTTACTTTCAATTCTAAGGGAGGAAACAAAAAAAAATAAAAAGACCATTTTTCCCCAATATGTTACTGTGGTTTTCATGTTGAAATTCATTCCCTTATCTGTGTTCTGTGCAGCAGTTGGCTGCAATTAGGCAGCTAAAAATAAAGGGCTGAATCACGAAACGAGGACTTTGGCCAGTAAAAGCAGCAACACGGGGCAGTCGTTCTGAACCTGCATGGCAGCTCTACCTGACAGAACAACCACTGGAGAAAAAATGCCTCAGCACCCCAGCATTCAGTGCCCAATGGTAGCAACCTGAAAACCCAGCAGGGCAGGGCTGGCACACCATCATTTGCCCCAGGTGATCTGGATACAACTGGCTCCAGCCCTGTGAACAAGGCTGTTTATGTGAGAAGTTTGCTGACATTAACGCTGTCACTGGATTTCAGCAGAACATCTTACACAAACATGAAGTTATGTCTACATGTAAGTGTTTACAAGATCAAAAGTATAGCTTCGTTTATTAGTCAGATGTGTGAAATTCTTTTAAAATTGGCTGAGTTGACAGAAACAAGAAATAAAAAACACACATTTATGTTCTAAAGCTTCATAAAATACCTGGAAAACAACATGAAACCTTATAAAAAAAACCCAAACCAAAGTAGTTTTGTAAAAACCATTTCATCAACTAAGCCTTAACAAAGCAAAGAAGGGCTCTGCTTTCCAACTCTGATTAGAAAGTACATCATGCAACCTTTATTCAGCCCATGTAATCAAGTGAAATATGAGAATCATATGAAGAATTAAAGGCATGCATTGCAGTTTGTTGGTAATTAACAATTTTATATACAATTACTTTTTATTGTAAACAGATGAGATCAATGTCCCTCAGTGAAACCCTTTAATTGTAATGAGGTTCTGTCTCAACACAAAAAACACATGCATCTGTAACATCTAATTTTGTAACACACATGACAAGCAGAAGGCATCGTTTATTCCTGCAGGCAAAATACTATCATCTGGAAGAGGAAATATAAAATATTTAAAACTACCAGCTATCTACAACCAAGGAACTTGTCTTCAGTGAGAGTCTTAAAATGTCCTTCCCCAGTAATCACTCTAATGTATTTTACAGCAAAGCAGTGGGGAAGACTCTACAAAGGATGAGTCTGAACCTTAACTATTTATCATAGGTAAAATAGCACCAGTCACTGAGACTGATGGCAGAAGGTAGAGGCAAACCCTTAAAAACTGGTCTCATGAAGGAAGGGTACAAATGATTAAGGCAGTAGAGTAACTGATACCACGTCAGGCCCTTAAACAAAGACGGAAGAAATAAATTGGAGGAAAAAACCAGAAAACAAAATTTCAGAGCTACACTGAATCTTACATCATCTCAGATGTACAAGTGACCAGCTACAAAAATCAAAAGAACATCTAAAGTGACCACCTGAAGGACTCGGGAATGCTAGAGGTCAGAAATGCAAAAATGAACTAAGTATTTTTCCTTCCTTAGCAAAAGCTTCAAAAATATTTAAAGATGCCCATGTTCCATACACCGAATAGCACATCAGGATAGTGCAGAATATAACACACCCAGCTCCATCCTTTCCTTAAAAAACAGCCACTGCCACTTTAAGCAATTTCTTCCAACAAGGCAACAAATGTTCCTGTTGGTCAGATCCCCTGGGCCCCCTTTGGCCAGTGGCCAGGCTGCTACCACTCAGAAATTTCATCTTCCAGCATCAGTTGCATAGCTGCAACCCTCCACACTCTCACTCAACAGAAAAAGACATTAATATTTCTGATCTCTGCACCACAAATCATACTGATCTCATAAAGGAGTAGAGATCAGCTTCCTGGCCACACAGCCTAGGGCTGGAAGATGTACCCAGCTCCCATTCATGACAGGAATGAGGGCAAGGTAGGATCCAGCAATATATCCTGGCTTGCCTCCACTTCAGGGGTGAGGTTTGGAGTCACCCTACAAGGTCAACATCAGCGCAGTCCTGTGACAGGCACTCTGTTCTGGGACATACCTTCAGCTAAGAAGCTGCCTGAGGAGAACAGGCTCATGTCCCCATAGCAGACAATAATCCCCAGCTTATGTCTCAAAACCTGGATTTCTCCAAACAAACAACATCGGGATAAAACTCAGGAAAGACAGAACCTCCCATCAGGAATCCTGTCAAATTGAGGATCTCCATATACAGTCATCAAGTTCACACAAGCTACAGGGATGAGTCTGCAAAGTCCATTTCACAGTCATTTTATAAAATCCTACACCTACACCAAAGCAAAAATCCATCCGAACAAGCAAACAAACAAAAAACCCCAAACCTCCACAAATAATTTACTTTTCAAAACTTGCAAATATAATACATAAATAAGTATTCGACAGATGCTTCTTTTTCCCCACTAAAAGAAAACTAATTTCTGCCAAGCAATATGTAATGGTTAAATCTTAGATGCTCTTTTCTGCTGGCCTGTGATAAAGCCTTGCCAACACTGCCTCTAGAAACAGCCCTATTCTCACCAGTGCCTACATTTGTAAGCCATCTCCCAGTGCTCTCACCCTGGCCTCAGACCAGGTCATCTGGCAGTTTCCACCTGCCAGACAAGAAGCTGGGAACTTGGCTGGCTCTCCTCCTCCCCAGTGGCTTGGAAACCCACCTCGGTGCAAACCTGCTGCACATCTATTTGTAATGCCAGTGATGAAGATGTCAGCTCCCAACTCAGCAAAACAGGAGCCCACAACCGCAGGAGGTGTGAAGCTCATGCCCAAACCCCACTGTGCCCCTGCAGCCTTTTAAAACTGGCAGCTCCAGTTGTAGGGCACGTGCCTGTACCTTACCTCCCCTCTTGCTCTCCATGGATTCTGCCTTGCACTTACACAGCAAACAGAAAGAGATCTGACTCTGGGACAGAAGGATTTCTGCAATGACCAACAGCCAACTAGGAGACAGCTCCCCTCTGCTGAGGGTCTGCTGCCCTGAGGACAGAGACCCCTTGGAGGGGCAGAGAAGGCAATTTTGGTTCTTTGATTTTTAAATTCTTCTATCCTGGCACAGGAAAGAACTGAGTAAAAGAAGCAGAAGAAAAGTAACTGAGACTCCAGAGCAGCCAGCCCTGGAGCAGCACAGAAACTTTTCATCTGGTGTGACACAACAAGACAAAATCAGAGATTGCCTCTTGAAGATGGTTACCCAATAAATAAGTTAGGACTGAAACTGATGAACTGTTTCAGAGGGATTTTACACTCTAGGATAATGTAAAGAACAACTATTATATCTCATTTATGCTGATAATGTGTAATACCTGAGTGGAAAATATCTCTGGAAGAGATGAGCATGCAAAATCACCTTTTACTGCTTGAGTTCAGGATAATGCAAAAAACCCCCAAAGAGCAGAGGAGAACTATCACAAAAGTAATAGCTGAAACCTGAAGGGCTTTCTTCATTGAAGGACTACTAAAATTTATTTTTCTCAGTAAGGAATGCAACACTGAAAGGAGGTCACAAAAAAGGGAAAACACTACTCCTTGCTGAAGGCCACGAGGAAGTTCAATGAATGGAATTGGGTCTTATCTCTTCTTCATTTGTATATGCTCTACTGAATTGCTGCCACGTTGGATCTGGCTTCTAGGGATGCTGCCAGAAGAGAGTAAAACCTTCCAGGCCTCTATAACGAATGGGTGTTGTTATTATTTAAGTAAGCAAAGGGATATAAATTGTGTTTGTTTATGGCTTACAAAGTATTCTTGCCAGTCAGTACTGAGAAATACACAGTTGCAAAATATTTGTTTGAAGAACAGGTGAACACGGTATGAATTGTGATAAATCAACTCAGCTGAAAGCAGCAGAGGGCAGTGTGATTAATCTGCTGAGAATAAATCTCTGGATATTTTTCAATTCCTCATTACCACAAGACAGGCAGCGAAGGCATGGTGCAATAACTGAGAAGGTAGCTGGAGATTCAGGAAGGACAATGGCCAGGGTTAGGGCCTGTAAGTAAGCTGATTTTCTGGAGCCACTACATGCACCTCACTCTAAAATTCACCTTAACATCAATCATAGTTGATACAGAAGGAAAACTGAACAAGCCTGTCCCCCAGCCTCATGCATTCAGTTTACTTTCTGTAATGCAACCTGAAAAACAAGCCAAGCACTCCAGGGAGGACGAAACCTTTAGACTTGGAAGGCAGAAGCATTTAGCAGTAATGGAGGAAGTGTAAATGCAGGGGAAAGCTGAAAAAAACAATCGAGAAGAGAATTGTTTTCACTTAAAATGTGTCAGGTTGTTTGGACGTGCACTGGCAGATGATGCATAAGCAGGCAAGGAAAAGAACAGGAGGAAAATAATAATGAGGAATAGGGAGGAATTCATCCAGTGTAAGACACCTTCTCCCTCCACAAGGTAGTCTGCAGTTGCTTGACAGAAGGTTTCATTATATTTTCTTTGAAGCATCTTTGTGTAATTTACTCATGTGATTTACTATGACTGTCCCTAATGCATGGCACAGGAAGCTTTATGATGAGAGAACAGCAACAGAAATTGAATCTAATGATTTTTGAGGAATGAAGGACTTTGAAGTAGAATTGTAAGAAAATTACATGGGAGGGAGGGGAAAAAAGAAGAGAGGCCAATAGTTACCATGAAAGGAATTAATATGCTATGTTGTATTATAAGCAAATCAGAATAGTATCTGGGTTATTTAGGACTATTAAACTGAATATTCTACTAATTCGGATTCCTAAAATAAAGGGGTTCTTTAAATAAAGAACTACAAAGAAGATTGAGGTTGATTTTAAAAAATCAAAAAAATTGATCACCAAACACTGATACATTTGAACAGTTTGCTTCTTTTCAAAACCTAATGCTGATTTTATTATAAAAGGGCCACACCTAAAACCACCACTTTGCACTGACATATACCTGGATATTGTGGGTAAGTCCACAGTGAAACTGGTAGCATGCAGATTTGTCTGGATAAAACTGGACATCTGAAACTACATTGAAACTCCGTCTAAGACCAAGATTCCATCTAAGACTAAGATCACACTGAACTATAACTAGAACTATGTTTTTAAAATAATACGGACCTAAAAGCCACAGAATTTTAGGTAAATACAGTAAACCACACCAAAATCTTTTCCCAGTTGCAAAGAACTTCCCTGGAAAAATACAGTATAACTGTTATGATCAACACAATTTGATCATGATTTTGTTTGCACATCTTGTTAGGGAAATGCATTAGGAAAATGAGAAAATAGATTTTACACAGTGTAAAATAGATTTTACACAGATGCTATCTAGGAATATTTCACATATTTAACTGCCTTTTAAGTTAACTACTCCTAGAATGTCAACTACATTCATTCCTCTGCCACATGGTGACAAATTTGGCCAAAATGGATGGACAAGCACAATCCAAGATGTTAAGATAGGTTAAAAGAAATCTCAGCTTTGCAAAAGTAGAATTCATAGACAAGAGAATTGTTGTGACTTGGTAGAACTCTACAAAGGCCCTTCAATAATATTTCACTAAATTGTAATTCCCAGAAGAAGCACTTCAGAGTGAATACTTTTAGGAGTGACATCACTCCATAAGCTCACATGTTGGTTTGAGTTTTCATTCCTGACAGATTATTTGGCAGGAAATGTTTCTAGGATTGATATTCAAGTACCTTAGTGATAAAGATAGTGGGACACATAACTGAAGTACCTGTAGGCAATCTACTTGATGATTCGCATGTCTTCATTAAGCCTCTCCTTCTCACTGTGTGTTCTAAAGCAGCAGGATTTTACAATATTGTCTTTTTTTAAATGTTCATGGAACAAAAATTCAAATCAAAATAATTGTCTCTAAATGCAGTGCTTGCTAATAAATTAGCTTGTATTATTATTCAGACAAAGGGCTCTTTTGTTTCTATAATCTTATTTCCTCTATATCAAAGGTTTTTGTATGACTAAAACAAGTGCATATTGAGAAGATGATTCCTGTTCTGCCTAATGGCTTTGATTCCAAAAACTGAAAAACATCCCTGAAATAAAAAGCTGTGTTATTACTGTCTTAAAAAGTGAGTATTCTTGGCTGTGAATGCTCAGAAACCTGTTTTATAAAACAGCATATAAATGCTTTACCTGAAATATAAATAATGTGGGTGTTAGCAAACTATTCTTCCTCTGTAAACAGAGGTTCTTTAAGCTGAGTAAAAAGGAGGGGTGAGAAATCAGTTTTATGATCAGTACTTGACATTTGTCCACAGCAGAGAGGTACCATATGAATTGACAGTTTCTGATTCTGTGCTTAGGGCTGGAAAGACATAAAAAGGAGGGGGTTTGTAGGTCAGAAATTAGCTCCCTTGCCACTGTTTCTGGCAAAGCATATGGCCCTACTAAAATGCCTGTTCCATGCTTGGAGGTTACAGACAAATTCACATCCAAAGTGACATTTCAGTTTAACCCAGTCTCTGCTTCAGTGCCTGGATTTTGTTCTGCTGTCACCAGGCCCAAGAAAGTAAAGATCAATCACCACGACTGCTGACAGACTGACAGTATTTTCCAATGTCAATCAAGCACTTCTGGAACTAAGCTGGTCCACCTTCTCAAACAAAGCATCAGAGACAGCTTTGGCAGCAACAGTAAAAGCTGCACCCCAAAAGGAAAAAACCTCTGCCCTAACAAGGACATGTATGTTTGTAATCTCAAATGCACACAATCAAATTTTACCACCCTTTTACTGGGTTTAAAAACAGCACACTAAAGTCTTTGTAGCCAACTATTGCAAACTCGAAGACATTATGCAACACTCATACATTAAACAGAAACAACCTTTCAAAATATAAAGTCTTTTCTAACTGTGCTTTACCCTGCCTCCTTCTCATCACCCAACCACCCGAACACTGTGCCCATGAACTGAGTTGTTAAAATTTCTGAGACGACGGCACTACTCCCTTCTGCATGGAAACCGAGCAGCTTAAATCTGCAGCATGCTCAACACCTTCAGCCTCCCCAAAATTCCTGCTGAACGACCGGCGTGAATCGCCTTCCCTCACCTACAGACTGTCACCAGCCCGAGGAACAGATGAGAGAGGTTTCAGCCGTGCGTGGTAAGCATCAGGTACAGATACAACAGGTTACTGGAGCAGGGAAAAATTGCCGTAGCCTGCGAGTAATACATGTACGGAAGAGCAGCTTAATAGCAACGTATTCTTACACATTCATCCTC
>JAHLSL010000022.1:18679436-18755544 GCA_025920805.1 Petroica traversi
GCGATGCAGCGCGGCCAGGCTTGAGACAGGGCAGGGCAGGAGGGAGATGCAGGGGGTGACCGCGGCGTCGCCCGCCCAACTCAGCGCGCCCGAGCGAGGAGCAGCAAAGTTGGGGCTGCGGGGCTGCGGTCAGGCCCTGCTTCTCCCTCCTGCCCTGCCCTGTCTCAAGCCTGGCCGCGCTGCATCGCCTGCCTCCGCCCGCATGGGCTGAGACCTCTGGTTTTAGTGAGCAAAGCGGCATTTCCACAGGGAAACTTCCATGGGTCTCTCGTGTTGATAGAGTTTTTGCCCGTACTTGGAGGTTCCTATGTACATATCATCAAGAGATGAGCGGGATGAAGCCCACTGTCTAGTTTTATATAACCTATATCTACACAGTCTCGATCGTGCAATCAGATACCCCAAAGGAGGCTTTTGAAACACCTGTTCGATGATCCGGGAAAATCATCCTCCATCCTTGAGATGATCTGTCATTTCTTATGAATGACAGATCATTTTTATGACAGTCGACTTAATTAATGTCTGTTGATCCCTCTAAAGCTGTCTGTCTGGATCCTGTCCTAAACCCTCTGACCCCGTGAAGCCCTCAATGGGCTGATACCTGTACTCGTTCCTTTTCTTTATCTTCACTGGATGGGACCCAGCTGTGCTCTTTGCATCCATCATGAAAGGAAACTTACGCTTTCAGAATCAGTTTGTGACGGTTTGTGAAATCTCTTATCAACTGTTGTAAACACTGAAAACTAAGCCTAGAAACTGACTGGCCTAATGTCACACACTTAAAATCACAGCGATTACTAAAAGCAATAAAAGTCACTTTCAGGAAAAGAAGCCAGCAAACCAAAGCCAGCACAAAAGCCAGATCAATTTCAAGAAGTACTTTCAAGCTTTGTCCAGATTGCATGGTTGATTTATTTCATTTTTTGTAATAGCTAATAAGATTCCTTTCTGAATTCGCTTACCCCTATGGATTTTCTCATATGAATAATGAAAAATCTTACAGGAACTGCCCATTTTTTGAGAAGGAATTAGCTTTCTCTGCAAGTGGAAGTGCTCTGAGGTTTCAACTTTCAAACTTGTCCAAAAAGTTTCATACTTATCTTTGAAGACAATTTCAAAATTAATTTCTAGAATTATTTAATTCTTGTCCATGGCAAAACACACCTTTAATTTAAAGTGAAAAGTGTGGGGTTTGTTGCTTAACTTCCATTCAAGTAACTCAATAAAGATGCTCAACAATCTTGAAACTATAAAGATGCTGGAGCCTGGACTGCTTCCAGATGTTTTCCTAATGATTATAACCAAAAAGATATTTTCTTTTTAGACATTTGGTATGAAAAAGGCATACTTCATCCTTTAATAGATGCCTTGAAGTAGCTATTTCTTTGGCATTTACAAATCAGATGGCTTAAATGGAATTACTTTTTGCAACCATCATCATTATTAAGGAATTTAGTAAAAAATCTAAACACAGTATTCCTGTTAATGGTTGCTGGGTGACATATTATTACTGAAATGTTGTCTGAATTTCTAACACCTTTATATCCTTGGAACAATTCATCCTTGTGTTTTGAACCATGCTCTAGGAAAGGCACTTGGCGATCCACCATGATTCAGTACATTTACTTGGTAGATTTTCAGGCTTCTGTCAGGGATTGCCTGTTCTCTCTCACACAGAGAAGGGAGTTACTTAATCATGTAACAGTGGCCCTTCATATTGCCTGCTGGCTTTTCACTTTATAAAGAGTGTGTAAATAAGAGCATTTTTTTAAGTATGCCATCCTTCTGTAAGAGTAGTAGTGGTAATTTTTTAAACATTACAGTGTCTAAAACCATAAATTGTGAATCTGGATTGAAAGAGTGTTTCTACTCTCTTATAAATTAGAGCTTGAATCTATCAATTGAAGTGCACGGTATGCTCAGCCATATCTTTTATGATTAGTTTGGGTTTTTTTTCTCTTCCATTATAAAAATATAATGGTAATGATTTTGCTGGTTTATGTACACATATATAGGGTCAGTCCAAAGCAAAGATTCAGGGAAGAAGTTTCCCCCCCACCCACACACAAATAACATCTGAATTTTAGTAAGTTTATTTGTTTTTTCTTTCTGAGGAAAAATATTCTGTTCTTTAGCAGCTATTATCATTCATTGCCGTGATGTAATGAGTGGCTGGCTAGAAGATTAGTGTAGAAAAATAATTGTGAGTATCTTATTCTATTTCTCTCCTTTTGTTTAGCAGTCAATCCAAGTTCTCTAACCTTGAAATGTGCAGTGAAAATCCTTCAGCTGAACACATATGCACACAGGCATCCCTCTGCACATTGTTTTTACACACTGACCCTTATCCCGGAGCAGATGTGGCCAAAAACAGCATGCAGAGATTCTAAATGGCTTGTTCTTTCTCAAGGGGAAAAGCAACCTGGTATGCCTAACCCCTTCTCAGCAGAAAACCTCACTGCTGCATTTATTTACACTTTTATCTGCAACGGAGAGGTGTTGTGCATGCTTATTTGGATTTTTATAAACATGTAAATGTTAGAAAACCAGAAGAAAACACAAGCTGTTTTGTTCATAGGGCTTTTTTTTTTCTTTAAAAAAACAACCCCAAAAGCTTAGGCTAACAAACAAGATAACCTGATTTGGCTGCCAAAAATAGCTGGGTTTTTTGCATGAGAGTTTAGATGTTCTTTTAAAGCAATAAGTGTTGTATTTCTTTGCATGTTTAATTATTCTTTACCACCAAATATAAGAATGTGGTGTCAGCACCATGTCCTAACCTTAGTATCCATGAATGGCAAGTACAAGTTTGGTTTTGCCTATAACTATCACCTGAATGTGCAAAAATAGGCCTAGGAGGGTTGGCTGATATTTGTGCAAAAGCAGCTAAAAGCTAATAACTTAGATCCAAGGGACTTCATTAGAAACTTGCATGAATACAGACCAGTGAGCTTACAATTATTCTTACAGAACTAATAAAATGCTTCTAACTGAGCATATGTTTAAAGCCCTGATATGGAGAATTTCTATTGGACTTTCAGTTAAAAAGACATGCTGGCCATCTATTGGTCCGTGCCCTCTCCTGCCTAAAATGAATAGTAGCCAGAAATTCAATATTGTGAAAAGAAGAATTCACTTGATTACCTGGTTTCAATATCTCAAAACAGACATAATTCATCTTCTTCAGTGATAAACTGGAAGCTGCCTGTCACAAGTGAAAATTGAAGGGATTCCTCTTATTTTTGTATTTTAACTTTCACACAAGTCTCAATAAAACCACTCCAGACAGGCTCACTTTTGAATCCATTATCAGTCTGTATCAGAGCACAACACCACCTGGCTGGCTTTAATGAACTGATCCATTCTCCCAGCTCGTGTTTATTATGTTTTATTCTTGGATATAGGTGCCATGCAGCTAAAAAAGCCTTGATTGATACTGTTACAATGTATTCAGGAGAATTCAGCTTTGGAAGGAGGAAGGTTTCCACATGATGGAAGATAGGAGCAATACATAAACACTGAAAAAATGCTTTTAATGCACAGAAAGGCTTGCAATACTTGAAAAAGCCACAACACCTACTAAGCACATATTTTCAGCCCTTTGCAAAACGTGACCAAAAAAGGCACGCTCCCGCTCGCAAGCTGTTCACTTTGCAAGAGGCAAATTTGCTGTCGATGGGTTGTATACAAAGTTCATGTTTGATTAAGCACTTCTGCAGAAGTTGCTGGTTTCAGTTGATATTTTCTTTGCTTTTTCTTTGCTCTCCTGTCATAACTGAGACTGCATATCTCCTTTTGTATCCCCAGTCCTTACCAACTATGGTGTTCCTATTTATAGCATCATTTTTCTCTTATTAAAGACTTGAATCACAAGAGCACAAAAAGGCTTTATAGCACTGTCACCCACAAATATGCTCAGCCCATGTGAGTTACTGACATGAGAGACAGATTTTAATAGATCATCTGTGGCCTGTGTCCAAGGACAGCATCCAAGCTTCCCTCAGCTCCTTGAGGATGGTTTTTCCTCCACCATTCATTGAGCCCTGTGCTCAGTTTCGGCTTCTCTGCTTTTGGGTAGGTTTTTTATTTAAACCCAACAATCATTTATTTGTGGCACTGAGGCAAAACTTCATTCAGAATAAATGGTGTAAGAGAAGTTGTCTACTCATTGTGAGAATTGCAAAACTATCAACGTGGTTGACAGTTAACTCCTCGTTACCAAGGCTGCTGGCAGAGTTAATATGTCTGAGAGTATTGAAATGCTTTGCCAATTTATACATGCACAGATCTGAAGCACAAATCGCTGATGGCACCACTCCATGTTGCCATCAAGTCAGTTTTAACAGTGAGCATTTGCCAGATGTCATTTTCCTCCCTTCTTGCCTTGGCTCTGCTAATCTGGTCCTCCATGGTACACCACACAAGGGACTCCACTCCAGAGCTAAAGGTAAAATATGGCAGAAAATTAATTACCTTTCCATAGGTTAAATCTGCTGCTTTATCTTCATGAGCCATGAAGACTGAGTAGGGCAACTGCCAGGGTGAAAGGGGAAGGAGAGACAGCAGGGATACACAACTCGGAGCAGGGCTGAAAAATTCCTTCCTGGCAGCACACCAACCCTTAAGGCAGCCTAGCTATAAACATCAAACTGCAAAGGCTTGGTTTTGAGAACATTACTGCAGAATAACGCTGATTTGATTTCAGAAAAGTAATTTTTGTTAAGTACTTTGAGTTTATGCAGCAAAAGGAGGCAAGGAAAGACAAGTCTTGAAGTTTTGTTTGTTCCTCTGTTTTCTCATGTATTGCTAAGCCTCTTTTACTCAACTTTCACCTAATCTTTACCAAAACTGAAGTTCTCATTTCGTAAGAAAATTATTTTCAATAAAGCACACTTCAAGTTTTATAAGAAAAATGATTCTGAAAAATATTAGCAGTCACATTAATACTGTGATGTAAGTGCTGTAAGAGCCACAGTCAATTAATTGCCATCAAAACCATCTTATCTATTTCCAGAGAACCTTTTTCGAAGGAAACCTTTGTGCCCCTAAAACATGAAATGGTGCATAAAGTTCCACCATCTTCTCTGACCCTATGCAGCCCTGAATTTTATTGAAATAACTGTCCTTGATGTGTCCTTCAAAAACCTAAAAACCAAGTTAGTACTGACATCATAATTTTCTGTTGTAACATTGCAACAGTATCCCATATGACTTCTCTAGAAAAAAAAAAAAATGCCAAAAGCATAATAGCAGTGTTTTGATCCCAGTCATGTGCAAAAAGAGTGGCGAGTATCAATCAAATGTACTATATTTTGAAACTATATATTTTAAAATACACTCTCCAATACTTCCTATGATATGTTTCTCAGATCTGCATGGTATCCGTATATCATTAGATGCTAAGAAAACAAATTTCCCTTCAAATTTGCCCTAGTCTATTTTGTAGGAGGAATAGCTTGAAATAGATATAATATCTTTTTTTTCTTTTAAATTTTTCTTAGTGGTGGAATTACACTTATAAAAATAATAGGAAAGGATCAGCTTCTAAAATTACACATCTATTAAAAGCAACAGCTAATACCTCCAGGCCTGGGCCACCCAGGATTTTAAAAATCAAACCACTCTGTAATACTCCAGTGGGCAGTGCAGGAGCTGCTGCTCCCAGTGAAAGCCTTGGTGAAACACATCCATGTTCCCTCTTGGGTGAGTTGCCTGAATGCATATTTCTGAAAAAGGCAGCAAAGAATGAAAGTGAGGAAGAATTGCTCTTTCAAGGAGGGCATTTCAGGCCATTAGTAATCTCACAAAGCATCTATGAAAAGCCAAATCTTTAGTATTTCTTAAAACAATCCCTTAATAGGAAATCTGATCAGAACTGCTTTTCCTTATGGCACTTGTGAAATCCTGTGGTCACTGAAGACACGTGTTAGTGGCAGGCTGATCAGCTCTGGTGTGCCATCTGAAGTCTGCCCAGGTGAATTCAATAGGCAGGGGCAGCTCCATGGCAACAAATACTAAAGAAACATCCTGCTAGCCAGAGACCTAATTCTGCAAAGATACACGGAGCATATTCTAGCACAACAGGAAGAAAAATACATTTCAAAGAGTGATAATGAGCAAAGCCTTAAAAAATTTCCTCCTCAAAAAAAGGGGTCATAGTCTTTGGTAATTAGCCATAAAGGATTTTTCCTGGGAACAAAATACATTCCGGATGAGATTTTACAGCCTTTGTTTGGACAATATTCAAATACATTTCTTTCACTTATTTTGTTTCCTACTTTTTTTTTCTGGTATAATCAATGTGCATCTGTTTATTCACTCAAAGCTCAGGAAGTCCTGCAATTTTTCATGTCCACCTAAAGACAGAAGCATCAAAAAAAGAGAACCATTCTTGTTCAGTTATTACTTAAGCCTTGGTTTTCCAAGACTTGTGAATGAGCTGTATATGAGGGTACCAAGAGGAATCCTAAAAGTCATTAATGGATGTAGCTTCATTAGTTTCACAGAAGTGAAGTTATAAAGTGCACCACACTAGTTTTTGACTGGATGCTAGAATCCCAAACATGATTTCTAATGTATTGGACATATTTCAGTATGGCTTATAAACACTAACAAAATTCTTGCTTCATGCAAAATTTTTCTTTATAGCACTTTATACACAGTAATTCAATATTTACTATAGTAAATGTGTTTTTACCTTCTGAATGCTCATCTACTTTAAATACCCAGCAAACCCCCATGATTTTGTTTCTACAAGCTAACACAAAACATTTAGAAAAGATCAAACACGTGAAAAAAGACAACACTGTGTATTAAAGTCTCTCAGCTACAGAGTAACATATAGGTCAATGGCTGCTTGCATAAGTAGTATGGCAAGTGTCATAAATATTACTTTCCAGTGTGAATCTCTGGGCTCTGCATGTTGGGTCATCGTGAGGTTGCTTCTTTGAGAAAAATCTCTGTTGCATGCTTTTACAAAAAACAATACTGTTTTATTCAATTTGCTATATATGTCACCCAGCATAAAGGAAACAATGGCAGTAAACGTAGTGAGATAGTCAGAACCAAAATTTTAGCTGTTTTTAGCCAAACTATTGTTCATGAATCAACTCCTGAACTCCTGCTGTTTCAAATCCAGTGTACCAGTTTAAAACAAGATTAATTCTTGATTCTCACTCATATGTTCAGTTCTCTAAACAGAAGCCATTGCTGAAGCAGCAAAGGGGCCAGCTGCATGTGGTCACCCACTCAGCAATTCCAACCTCATTTGCCGTGCAGTTTCTTCTGGAAGAAGCATCATTTTGTCTGCAGTGTTTATTCAGCCATTAGTGTAAGCCAAAAGGGCTTTTACTAGGAACTTTTGCCAGAGTAACTGTTTCTTTTCCTTTTTTTTTTGTTTGTTTGTTTGTTTTCCCTAAATAAACAAGGATAAAGTTGTAATAAAGGATTTTACATGTCTTTTTATCAATTAGCAATAAAAACACAGTGCACACAAAAATATCTACGTGCAGATCATGTAGAAGAAAGAGACTTGTTATATCCTCCTTGCTCTGGGAGTTCATAAACAGATTAGGTGCTGCTTGTGAGTGTTCCTCCACACTGCAGTTTAGATCACTACGTAGCTGGGTGTCTGCTCTGCTTTTCTTGGGTTGCACATATGCTGTTATGCAACAAGCCTGTAAACTCTTTTTAATTAGCATTCATGTTGCTGTTTGCCTCTGCAGTGAAAGTTCATTTACCACGATCTACAATACTGTCTAAATATAATCTCCACGTGCATAACTACATTCTGCATGTTGTAAGAAAATTCACCTCTTTTTTTGCATTTGCTACCATACTTCAATTAAAAGAAAAAAAAACAACTCTAGGATAAGTGTCTTTCTTGCACAAATATGTGTTCCAGTACATTTAATGCTTCCATTATTCTGAATGTCTTGCAGAATTAGTAATTTTGCCAAATGACTTGCACTGTATAATTTAAATGTGATCTTCTTTTTTTTTTTCTTTTAACATTTTAAAATATAATGTTGATTAGAAATAATAGTATAATTAGCCAGTGAAATTATAGCTTGCAGGTCAGGAAAAAGAAGTACAGAACAGTTCCGTGTTTCCAAGGTGAGACTCTAGTGGCTTTTTAGCCAAAATAGGCATTGGATAAAATAAGATGTTCTTTAAGAACAGGAATCAAATCTCAGGGTAGTTCAAACTTCTTGGAATATTCAACCATTTGACTAAAAATTAATATTCACCCCCCATTCCTTGCCCTATCAAAATGTGTGTTCAGAATAGAGGCCATTCATGGATGGTCACAGAACCATAGAACTACACACCAGTTTGGGTTGGAAGGGATATTTAAAGGTCATCTGGTCCACTCCTGTGCAGTGAGCAGAGATATCCTCACCTATATCAGGTTGCTCAGAGCCCCATCCAATCTGACTTTGAATGTTTTCAGGGATGGCTCATCCTCTGCCTGGGATGGTTGCAGGAATTTCCTGGCAGATATATATTGTGGATACAAGCATCCTTATAGGAGTTTCTTAGGGAAAAAAAAAGTTACCTACTCTTTGGTCACAGGTGGAGCTTGAAAGAGAAATACAAAGTCCATTGAGTTGAGTGCCTTTAAGATCACTTTGCACCTCCAGAGGGTTTTTCAGGTTTGCTCTTTACTACTGCTGAACCTCAAATCAGATCCCATTTTATAATCGCAAGCCTACATTTAGATCTGATCTTACATTTTAAAAGTAGTTAAAATTTCAGAGATACTACAACAGCTTTAAAAAAAAAATCCAAACTTATCAAATCAAACAAAAAAAGTCAGTTCTAAGCAGAGAAACTTGACAAAAAGTATTGAAAACACAAGTGGTAAAGCTGATCTGACACACCTTAAAATGTCCTTTTTTGGCTTTTGGGTAATTAAACAGATATCAGATTACAAATCAAAATATCCTTAAAAACAGAAACAAAAACTCAGTGTAGTTACTATTTTCTCAGTTGATCTGTGCATCAACTTTTATAAAATTATGAGCAACATAAATATTAAAAAAGCAGACTGGTTGTAAATGAACATACAAGTACAAAAACTATCAATGCAAAAATATTTTTTAAATAATTCATTTATCGGAAAAAAAATCCTTTAAAATATCAAGGAGGTAAAATGTTATATTGCAACCTTGGAGTGCAATGGAACATTCAACATTCACTAACACTTTCACATCTTACTTACTTACTAAACATATACTTCAGTAGGGAAAGCACTGAAAACTAAACTTGGGTATAATATGAAAATGTAGTTTGGTTATATTTTCAGAGCTCAGAGAGTTAGAAGTAGCATTGTATTACATTCAAAGTCAATGATCAGGCTGGGAGCCATCTGCCACAAGTGTATAGCACCAGTTTATTACAAAACCAAACATCCTCCCACTCCAAACCAAAATGAAGTCTTTCAAGGCTTAGTATCTTAAGCTGAGATTAAAATTATCTTAAAATTGTTAGTTGCTACCAGTCTTATCTCTCAGAAAAGTGGAATTAAACTTCTTTGGAAAAATTTAATGCAATTACTTTGTAAGTGGGTTTAGCATCTGAATGAAAAAGGAGGACTAGATTTGACTGGCCAACTTTATTTACAACCCTTAGCTTAGGTTCATCTGTAATACAAGGCCAAGTCTGGAGGAAAAAAAAAAAAAGGAAAATAAAGAAAGACAAAATAAAGAAATAGACAAAAGAAAATTGCTGGTAAAATAAAAATAATAAAAGCCTGAAAATTTTGAAAAGTGAAAGTTCAGACAAAAAGATACTTGAAAAAAAAAAATTTCTATGGACTATAAAATATTTTACAAGCAGTTTTGGTCTTTAGTAAATCATTCAGACTAGAAATAGGAAAATCATGTTGTTCACATAGACATGCTGTAATTTCTAGTATAAATTGTCTCATTTCACTGGTATCAGAGCAGTACTGTAAAGTCTCAGGAGTGAAGCCCTCAGGCTGTACAGTACAGAAGAAATAGACCTGCTGCAGAAGTTAAATCTGCACCCTTCACTGTTTGTTAGATGACAAAGGTGATGTGATCTTTAAATATTATCTTTGTTAGTAGGAAATTACAGTTCTCTGTGGGATCTTAGATTAACAAGAACCCATCTTGTCAAAAGGCATTTTTATAATCTCTATTTCAACTTCCCTTGCTCTCTGTAAAAATATCCCAAGATATTAATACTGTGTCCATTACACCTGCAGATAGATTGCATGTTTGCATTTCTAGCACAAAACATACATATTGCTGAATATTTGTCAGTCAGTGGCTTTGCTGAAAGCAAATCACTGCAGATGGGACACCCAAGTTATTTAATCACCTTCTCCTCTGCTTCAGATTTTTTTTTAAACAATACTGCTGGTCCACAAAGATTTCTGAAGCCAAGGATAGGTAAAAGCTTGATGTGGAACAACAATGGCTCTGTGGCTCCATGGTTTAGCAAAGTGTGTAAAGCTGTGTCTTGGCACATCCCTGGCAGTCAGAAGTCTGTACTGAGAAAGGCTGAAGGGAGCTGGCATGGATGAGAGTGTCAGGATCCAGCCAGAGTTGCACATTCCACCTGAACAACTGGTAGTGCTCAGGTGGCTGGCACACACTGCGCTCTGTCCTGCTGGAAGCCTGCTGCTTCTGTGCTGGCCAGCCTCATAAAACTGCCTTTGATTTATGGCTCCAGCCTGGGTGATCCTTGGCTGTAGTGGGATGTGTGCTGAAACTCACTGGCCAGCTGAATGTAGGGCTCTCAGAGTCTCTAACCGTTCTGCTGTTCATTGTCCTTATTGTCTTAGAGGGAAGGTGATTTAACTGAAGGCTTCTCCGCGTGGATATGACTTCATACATGGAAATTATGAGGCCAAAATGCTCCAAGACGAACACAGCAGGATGCCATGGATGGGAAGTGATGTTTGGCTGTTCCCTGGATGCTGTAACTGAGTCCCACACACAACTTCTGTTAGCTCTAATCCCCATGCATTTGAAGTACAAACAGGTTGGACTCCTGTGCTGGCACTTTTCAGATTGCACCATAATCAAGACAAACCAGCCTGAAAATATGTGCAGTAAAATCAGTTCACACAAAGGGCAGCCTTCCAAGCCCTACAGGAAATAAAATACAATGTCAGAAAGGCAACAACCACATATACCACAAAGCAAGGACATCAGGTCTGATTGCACTAATTATTAAGTTTCTTGAACATCTGGTAATTAGTCTTAGTTTGGATTGTAAAATGTTGGCTTGTATAACCAATTCCCTCTCACTCTAGTATTATACCAAGGGACCTTTGTTTCTATGCTTCTCAGTTGCTTTTCATGAAGTTTAAGAGAAAAACCTGTTTAGAGGTGCACATCCCACTTAGAAAAAAGTCAAAATGTCAAAAAGCTAGATTGTGCTGAGAAGTACCACAGAAAAAGTTTTAGCTGTAAGCAGGGAAGAATCAAAAAATAATTTCATTGACAGAGAAGAAGTATGAGTATTCATTTCAGAGTTTGGAATTTATCTGATGTCTGCTTATACACACCTACCAGACTGGCATATTAAGTGCCAATTATCTGAGTATCTGTTGTGTTGAAATGTTGTTTAATTCAGTAGCTGTTGAAGCCACCATACAGAGTAGAAATAATTGGTTGCCTAAGAAATCTTACCAGTTTCTTGGAGCTAAAAGTGCAAAATCTGCGCTCTCTTGTCTTCTTCCCTGTTCATCAAAGCAACAGTTGCTATATTGCTCAGTGATGTTCCATATTATTCCATGTAATTCCATCCCAAATACTTTGGTATTTACTCTGCTTGTAATTTGAGTTATCAAATTGACTGCATTTCTACCTGGGGATTTTATTATTAGAATTTTACACCAGCTCTTTTATCATGGTTATTTTATGCATATATTGATTGTGGCACTCGTGGAAGCTTCTCAGATTAACAATACTGATGTGAACACACATCTAAGAGCACCAGTCTCATGCACAAGAATGCTCCCTAAAGCACAACATATGATAACACTTCCAAAAATAATGTTTCTCCAGTGTTCCTTCTGAGCAGCAAGGCTCCCCTGAGAGACTTGTAAACAGGATACCCATGTTAGTAGTTGAGTCATGTACAATCACATCACACTGTACAGGTCTAGGTAAAACTTTTTTAAAAGTCAGTATTTTAATTCAGCTCCATAAATATAAATCCAATCCAGTAAAGGGTATTGTAGTAAGCAGGCTAGTACAAAAGTAATGATAATTTTTTTATTGCTTTCTGTGACATCAACTGTTCTAAAATGACTAAAGCTGAGTAACAGCCAATTGGGCTAACTTACTTATTATTTTGATTGATAAACCCCTGTAGGAGAGCTCTGAATTAAGGCAGAGACCAGGAAGCTCTAGTTATTTTTACAACAATTTAAAGCAAGCAATTATTCTCAACAAAACTTTTCTTATGCATTTTATAAGGATTAACTATTTTGGAATTGTCATAAATCTTTTTCTGAGAACAGGAAAATATTAACAATAGCAATAGGCAGTCTTATTTATAAACAGTCATCTCATTTACAGGCCATAGGGAGTGTTTCAAGCTATTATAGGAGCATGCTTTAAATTGTAATTGTCTTTAAAATGATGAGTCATTTGAGTTCCAGCTAAGACAGCTCAGTTTGTAGAGTTGCTGGTTGGGGTAATGAGGTAGGATATAGATACAAGCCACCCTTTCCTTCTGAGATTTTCTCAGGAATAAGTTTTTAAGTGCTCTTGTCACATTTCACATTAGCACGGGTGCAAGAAGAGTAGCTCAAATTAGGTCAGGTTCTCTGAGCATTGCCAGATAAGTCACTCTAGAGAGGAGATCAGATTTTTCTAGTTTGATTGTTGCAGTGCTCTGGGCTTCTATCAAGTTTTAAAACTGCCAGAAGATGAAGTTTGTTTATTGCAGTTCACTAAATTTGCTGAGACTATTGTTCTTCAGAGGATTTACTACACTGACAGTATTACATAGCCCTTTTTGCATAGTACCCTGAAAACCATGCTGGAATACTGAGTGTACATCTCTTCTCTATATGCATGCAATGATTTCATGCTGTAACATCAAAGAATCCAAATTTCAGTCCTAATGACAAACCCAAGTCACACATTTATCTAATGCCCACCCTGATACAACTCCCTTGTACTGCTGTAGCTGGTGGAAATTTGGAAGCTATAAAAGTGAAGTAGCAGTGCCCTGAGCTGGGCACTCCAGGCAAAGCCACTGATCTCATCCTGGGACTGTCTTGCTCTACAGGCTGATGAAAAAAAGCAGAGAATGCTGCAGCTACATTACAGCTAAATAAAGAAATAAATAAATACAAGATACATTTAAAAATGTTGCACCAGCCACTGTTTTAAATACGCAAACCTTTAAAATGAGATCTATTCAGATAGCCATTATTATTTCCTTACAAAACATAAGAGACCTGAAATATTCTAAGCTTCTGAACCTCTACAAAATCTTGGGTAGAAAACAAGTTTACAGGTTAGTAACCCTAGTAACCTGTTTTCCACAGCAGCTTCCAAATTTTCTCTTCCATTATGTTGGAAAATTTGATCTTGCTAAGAATTCCCAAGGGAGAAGTATGAATACATTTAAAAGACATAAAATGAGAGGAGATAAATATTACCTCAACAGTATTTGAAGGTTTAAAGCTTTTTTCTCATTTGATCTTGGCACAGTGCAAAAAACCGCAACCAAATGTAAATATTTGCTTCAAAGCCTGGTTTTTGTATATCAAAAAATTTTAAGCATGACAGCCAAATATCTCATCAATTCACCATGAGAGCCCAAAAAGAAACATCCCTTCTTTGTTGTGATATCCAGCGCACAATAAAGGAGTAAATTTTCCTGCCAGAAAAATGCCTTTAGTTTTCATTTTTACTATCTAGGATCTAACCCACACCATCAGTAAGAGATTAGTATGAAGTGTACAGTATTCATAAGAATGCATTTACTACCACTTCCATTATCTCTAGATTTTCTTCAGACTACAAATGTATTCTTGGGACAAACATGCAATATACAGGTAATACCACCACTAAAAGTCTTGGTATTTTCAAATGATTTATGATATGAACTGATATTTTCTGACTTTATGAGCAATATATATCTTACCCAGAAAAATTTACAACATTTAGAAAATATATACTAGTTTCTCTAGAGCAGCCATATCATCAACTTCTGTTTTATTGTTTATAACTAAAAGATGTCAAGCAACAATATCGAAAAATTTCCATGGTTTGCAAACCAATGAACTTATAATGGATTTTATTCTTAACCCACTAAGTTGTATCATGAGAAGGATAGGAACTACACTTTGTAAGGAAATGCACTTTAAAGATTTCTCATTAAACATTTACATGGGATTAAATATTATTGAAATATAGCATTTACTGGATGAATAGAAGTAGTTTACAATTCCATATCTGTTCACAGCATAAAAGATTGTCTTTCACTGTACCACAGTAAAGAATGAGTCTTAAGGAAAACAAAAGCTTTCCCTGGAGGAACCAAATTTTGAACATTTTGGAAAACAGTCACTAGGAACAAATATTGCTTCAATAAGCACACTGATTACCCTCCACTCTATCTTGTAGCACCTTTGTGAATGCCAGCTAGTTGTAATTGCCTGAAAAAACCTTTGAGAAAGTGAGTGATCAAAGTAGCAAAAATAAGTGAAACAGCACAGAAGTGTGTATTTGTGAACTTCCAAAGATTTCATTTTGGTTTTCTACAGAGGAAGTATTGCACAGATTTCTACATTTGTAACTATAAATACTGATAATTATTTGATAGCAAGAAATAAGTCACTGATATTCAGGGTGAATTGCTTCCTACAGTGATTCTTTAAGGGGCTCTGAAAATTCTCCTAATTATAAGGTCTGTGTTTTATGAGTTATTTATTTAATTAAATGCACTGAGATCACCTTAGAAATATATTCACTTTGTTATTGTAGCTCACTCACATTTACCTTTAATTTGTTCCTGGTTTCTCCTAAGGCAATCTCTGAAGTGTAAGGGGCTTTTGCTTTAACTGAGGACACTGTCACTCCAATAAAGAGACATCTTACAAACTTGGCATTTTAAAGCTTGTGTTCCAGACTTATGAACAGCTTTGGAAAGACAAGAAGTGCTATCCAAATAGAAAATTTTATCTGATGGGCACATTTTGGGATTGACAAAAGCATGGAAAGTACAGTCAGATCTGTGCAGTGCAGGAAGCTGAAGGAGCTTATTGATAGCAAGTAAACATAACATATGAAAAGAAAACATCATTCTTTGAATTTCAGATTTCCAAACAAGCTTATTAATGAGACAATGTGTGGGTGCTTTACATATTGACATAGTTTTGGCAGAAATTAAGATGATAGTAAGTAGATTTTGCACTTTTTATTTTTCAAAAATATTTACTCGTTTAAACTTTTAAACATATAAATCTGTAGCTCTAGTGGTTTTTGTACAGCATAAGTTTTACTAATTTGCAGGGATGTGGATTGGCTGGGAGTGTTAGCATAAAATAGCTGTCTCATCTCATTCTCTTTCCGTCTCTAGTCTGTAGCAGTAGTTTGACAGAGAATATTGTACACTCTTGGAACTCTAAAGCTGGATGGAAAGGACAAAGTCAGGGTAAAGTTGCTATATATGAATAAGTTTTAGAGTTACATAAGCTTGTTAAATAACTCCATTTGATCAGTAAGCTCCCTAAATTCAGCTTCTGTTACAGTCTGAGCAATTCAGAAGGTTATCTCTCAAGGCTTCAAGACCTAGAAATTAAAAATTTTTTAGGGCCCAGCCAAGATAAGCTTCAAAGTTGCCTAATGTGTGAACTATCCTCTGACAAAAAGTGTGATCACTGCCTTTCCAGAGATGGTTGAGAGAAAAACATAGATCCATATTTTAGGCGAGATATCTAATGTGCAAAGCACGTTGCTGGTGACATTGCCTTGTTGCTTTTATCAGGAGGAGTTTGAAATCCCTGTCTGCTACTCCCCAAAGGACTGTGCTTACATCACACTTACTGGCAGCTCTGAGGAGTGACACTCCTTTACTCTCACTAGAACTCCATAGGAATGAATTTAAGGTAGTAGAGGAGTAAAAGAAGGGGAGTGTAACCTGCAGGTGGTACAGAACTGGGGGTTGTGCTGCCATCGAGAGGGACCTTGATGGGCTGGAGAAAAGGGCAAACAGGAATCTCATCACGTTCATAAAGTCAAAATGCCAAGTCCTGTCCCTGGGGAGGAATAAGCCCACGCACAAGTACAGGCTGGGATCAAGCTGGAAATCAGCTTTACAAAGGAGGCTTTTGCCCTTTTGTGCTGTAAGGACATGTGGCTGGCTCAGATCCAGCTTGTCCCTCATCATTGCCAGCAGGCTGAGGGAGGTGACCCTTCCTCTCTACTCAGTCCTGCTGAGACTTCTCTGGAGTGCTGGGCCATGCTGAACCTCCCAGGACAAGAAACATGGAAATACAAGGCCAGCAGAGCTCTACAAAGATGCTTAAGGGCTTGCAGCATTTGCTGTGTGAGGAGAAGCTGAGAGGGCCAGGACTGTTCAGCCTTGGGAAGAGAAGGCTCGGGGGCATCATATCCAGGAGAATGGATAAATAGATACTTGAAATTAAACTGTTGCTGTGCAGATGATGGAGCCAGACTCTTCTCAGTGGTATTTAGTGACAGGACAAGAGGTGAAGTGCACAAATTGAAACAGAGGTGGCTGAGCCAGAGAGGTTGTGCAGTCTCCATCCTGGGAGATTCTCAACACTCAGCTGGACATGACTGTGGGAAACTTTCTCTAGCTGAGCCGCCTCTGAGCTGGAGTGGTTGGACTAGAAAATCTCCAGAGGAGTCTGCCCACCTCAGCTCTTTTTCACTGTTACTCTTCAGCCTGGTGACCAATTTATCACATGGGGATTCTAGTCTTGGCTCCAAGAACAGTAGGCCCTGGAGAAAATTCACAAGCAGTCTCTGGAAATTCAATTAACTAGTTTTGGATTAGTTTTGGAGTATTCTGATCTGCAATTATGTTGCATACATTTTGGCAGAACAGCCTCCTTCAGCCAATCTCTAAAAGAAAGGAGTGATCAGATTCAGATCTTTGAAAGAAATGGTGTGCACTCTCAGAAGAGAATTACATCCAATTCTCTATATCCAGACTGGATTATCCCTGCATCCTGAAAGGCCTCTAAACTGTAGAGAAAAAGGTGGGATTATATATTTTGCTGTCTTTTGCATTGACCATACCCAGAAAAATGTAGTTTCTGTACAGGTTTTTGGGCTTTTCACTGACAATTCTTTTCTGTCCTACTGCCCTTGAGCTCCCTTACAAAGTCTTGTATAAAGATAAGACCACAGAGCTAAAAAAGTTTCTTTTGTTCTATTTATCTGATAGACAAATTGACAAACTTGCCAAGCCCATGGAGTTACTTGAAGCACCCAAGGATGCTGCTTAAAACTGGTTGGAAATCCCCATGTTTTGAGCTTTCTGTTTAAAAGTTCTTTCAATTTCCTTACCATTCTGCAGAACTCAGCTCAGATAATGTGAGACAGAAGACATGGAAAAATCTCATTTGTGAAGGAACACTCTTCTTCATTAGATTTTCCCTGAGAGAGCTTGATTGATTATTCTCTCCTTTAAGTAGGTAATATGGAACACTGTATAATTAGAATGAAAAAAGTAGATGTAGCCAACAGGCAGAGTTAAAGTCGAGCAGAATAGTTCCAAAACTGTTACATTACTATTGATGATTATTATCTCACATCACAGACATATCAAACACTGCTTCTTCCCTGTCACTGCATGGGAAATTGTTTTGTCTTATTTGTCTTAAATTCATAGACCTTAAAACCCCAAGGACCCATTCATACAGCAAGGTGCAGTACCAAGTAATTTAGAAGTTTACTTTCAACCTTTTTTTTTTTTTTTTTTATTTTTCTTTTGGAGCAGATTAATTATGGTAGAAGTATTTGCAGCAGCCTATCTGTCACCAGAAAATAATAACACAAGGCAGCTAGAACTGTGGTGGTAGACTTACTGGAAGGGTATCACATGATCTGGTTAAACTTAACAAATTGAATTTGCTTTTATTTTGTTAAAATCAGTTCCACAATGGATTAGCTAACGAAGTGTCCTTGTGGTGACTGAAGGATGTAAACCAGATATAGGGGTTTTGAGTTGGTCTGTAGTAGAGATGTTTATATCTCACATTTTAAATAGACATGGGGGATAAATGAACATGCAATGTGTTTTTCATCAAACATACTGCCCAGGAACTTTAAGTACTTGAGAAACAGTGCTGGTTGCCAGCTGTATTTCAGATGATCTCCTTATCATGTAGATCTCTGTTACAGAGGCACTGTGCAGGCTTGGGAGTTTTGTTATAAAGAATCCAAAAGCCCGTGTTGTCTTTTGTCTAAAATAGCATAAAGCAGAAATGACTGCTTTTAGTAAAATTTTGCCAATATAAAACAAACCTGAGAATTCAGGAGTGGTTTATTCTTTTCATGCTGCAAAGTCTCACTGATTTTAAGAGTATCAGAGAGCAAAGTCTTGAGTCTGACATCTGATGATATTTTGTAACCATGAATACAGTGAATGCAAATGTCTCTTCTGCCAAAACTTTGTGTGTCTCACCACGTAAACCACCAATTTCCCTGGAGAACAAGCTTGGCAATTCTTTGTAAAAGGTGGCTATTTCTGAAATAAGTAGAACAAAAGTGCAGAAGACGGGAAAGGGCCTTTTTTCTTTTCAAACTGCTGCTTTGATTGTACAAAAATGTAATTCTTGAGAAGGCCAGGGACCTGAAAGTTTATTCTTAATGTCTGAGATATCTTTTGTGTTGTGAATTTTGAAGGGAAAAGTATGGGATATTTCTTACTTGAAATCAATATGAGATACTCAAAAGCAACAATTGTTATTGCTATAGTCTACATTCATACCAGAACTATAAATTGCAAGAGTGTATTGCAAGTACATATCTACTTCAAGTCATCAGCAATTTTCAGTTTATATTGCCTAAATCCAATATTTATCCATTATTAGAAACTGTCGTCATCTGTAATAATAGTAGGCTGTAGATATGAAAGTGGTTAGAAATGGTTTTACTGAGAATTTGCAAAAGATAGACACATACCCAGGGTCAGCTAATATGTCTCAGCTGGGAAGCAATAGCTTTAAAAGAGTGATTGCAGATGTGCAGAAGACCTGATCACTTGCAGCCTTATGTAAACTGGTGAATACCAGTGTCAGTATTTGCACCTTGACATTTAAATATTTTGTTGGCGTTTTAGAGGTTCCTTCTTTTTTTTTTCTTTTAAAGCTGGAGTACACTTTCTAATAATAAAATAAAACAAACATGCAAAAAAAGCCCCAAGCAACAAACCAACCAAACAAAAAGATAGGAACCTCTTGCTCTATTTCTGCTTCCTTAGAATTCAAACCATCCTTTCTGAAGTCTCTCTTGCCTATGATAAAGCACACACTATAGTGATGAAACATCTGAAAAAAAATGAGGTATTCTCCACCAAAACTGAAACTTAACTTATAGCAGGAATTATATTGGTGGGAGAAATTGAGAGAAAGGGAGGGAAACAAAAAAAAAAAAGCCACTTCACTTTATTTACTTCTAGAAAGCACAGTTTCATGAGTAGGAATCACAGTCAAGACTGAAGGGTTAATTGTGTGCACTCCAACCTAAGAATTTTGATGGTGTATTAAAATATTACATGCTAGAAAGGAATTTACAGATAGTCATGTGCTTTCTTAGTCTACCCTAATAATGCCAGAAACATCAGATATTCAGCTACTCTGTTGTCTAGACAAATGGCATATTCTTGCTAATTGCAAGTACAAAAACCCTATTTGAAAACTAGGTTTTATGGTAGCAGGAAATGATAGAAAATGGACTATGCTCTCATGAGCTTTTTTCACTCTAATTACTTGAGACGGAATTGACATCCTGTGCAAAAAATTACATTGATTTAATCAACTATGAATATGTATTTTCCAAACTACATGCCTATGAACATATAGATCATATTGTCAATGCCTGTCTCAAGTTTAAGAGTTATTAAAATGTCATCTATTTTGTAATATGTGAGCTATTTCCAGTGCTGAAACTTAACTTCTTAGCCACAATATTTTCCAGCAACATTTGAGAGAATTGTGTGGGATTTGTGTTTGTCAATGAGAAGATACTGCAATTTTCTTTATGTATTTGTTTGTTTTGCCATTTATACAGTCATCCATGAGAACTTTCTCCTGGACACTGCCTTTTCTGGCTTTCCATATCAGTTTTGCCCTGTTTGTCTCAAAGTGAAAAGGGAGATGCTTTGCATTTGTGCAGGATGAGGAATCACTGTGCAATTTACAGTGTGTTGCCACTTGTGGTCAGTTCTTTGCCTTATTACAGAAGAGGCCTTATTGTCCATTTTATCTTTTGTCTGAGACCTTGTGCAAAGTGCACGAAAATTTACCATCAATGAAGTTTTGGAGTACAAGAGAATAATTCTAACGTGCATAGGACTTCTCATTTGGATGGTACCTGGGAAAAGAATTGCATTCATGGCTATAGCACAGTATGGATGTTTTCTGAATGTTGTTGTGCTGTCCTGAGCATCCTAAACCACCAGATATACATTGCCCATTTACACCTTTCTAAACTTGCTCATAATTACAGCTACCTGCTCCCAAGTCACTGTACCGTGCCTATAGCTGGCATTAGTTGCATACTTAAATTCAATACTCATCCCCTTCTGGACTGGGATGACAGTCAAAAAGTAGATGTACTCTTGCTCCAGAGCCTTTGCACAGGAATATGTGGATGGCCTTTGAAGTCCTGAAAATATGATAATCTACCAGTAGTTAGTGATAAAACTACCCAAGACCACCAAGACAACACCAACATCAACACACTTCAGTGTGGAATCAAAAGATGATTAATTGTGTTTGTGCTCAGTACTCACAGCAGTATCTCTCCAAAAATGAGTTGCATTACTGGTACCACTGTGTAATAATAATATTTCCTTCTGTGTGATTCTCAGTGAAATCTCCAACATTCTGTTTCCCTTTCCAAAGAAATAACCTGTTGCAACACAATAACCTGTCCAAAACGATCACCATGGGTGGTAGACAAGAACAGATAATGGCCTGTATCATATGGATTATGGTATTTGCATAGCAGGTGGAAGGACAAGCACTAAAGAGTCCTTGCCAGAAAAGCTAAAAGGAATATTCCTAAGGTAGTGTGCTGGTGGATATAAGGGATACAGCAATACAGGGACACCTGCAATATCCTGAAACACTTCCCAGGCCTGACCTAGGGCTGATGTTTACCTGGGATGTACTCTGACAGGGACAGCCTGGGCAGCTGCCCAACCAAGTAGTGCAGGCATTGTCCTGCTGCCTTCCCTGAAGCACGAGAGTCCGTGGAGAACAATTTGCTGGAATATGTCATAATAATTTTCTAGTCTATTTCCCTATGCATAACTCTTGTCACTTCTCTTGGATGGGTCAAACTAGGTCCTTCCGGCCCTTGGAAAAAGGAGGAGGGTTCCCCAGCCAGCTGCAGTGGAACAAAATGGTGTCACATACAGACACATCTATAGCAGTGCGTTAGGGGTGGTCGGCATTATCTTGGGCCCATATGTAAATGGTTGCTAGGCAGATTCAGGTTGCCAGGTAATCCTGTTCTTAATGCTCTCTGGCAATATCAGAGCTGAGAACCTGGCGAGGAGAGACTGCCATGTCGCGATGGGTGCCCTGCAGCAGTAAGGTGGAGATGGGCCGCCCTGGGAATCCCTGGGATCACCAGGGCCCTGCGGTACCCGCGCTCCCGGGGTATCGGCCCCTCTATCACGGAACTTTTCACTTCCAAAGCCAAGGCAACGCGAGCCATCTGAGGAGGCGCCCTGCAGGGCGCTGCCGCAGGGTGAGACAGCTGCAAACCCTGGGATGGTCCCGCTGCAAGCGCCCAAGTGCCACCCTGCGGCTCCCCATCGGAAGTCCCCAGCCTGCTCCGTGCCCCGTCCCTTGCAGGGGGAGCGGCACAGCCCTGCCCGCTCCCCGCTCCCTGCCCGGGGATGCAGCCCCGCGCTGCCCCCACGGGAGGGACTCAATGCGCCCTGGCGGCTGTGCAGGGGCTCCCGCGGCTCTTGGTCCTGTTATCAGGGACATAAAAGGAAACAGGCACTTCTTTCATTCCCCTACGTGACCCAGAGAAACAGCTCCATGCGTGGATTTTTTGTTCTTTTGGGGAGAAGGGAATGTAGGTGGGTGTAGTAAAATAAATTGCAGGACTTTTTGTTTTGATTAAGGCCATTGTGTAACTACTGCTAGTATTTTCTGGAGTCACATTCCTTACAGCTACACTCACAATAGAAGACAGCTTTTTTTTAAAATGAGAGGAAGGCTTGACAAAAGCTTACAGTAAAGAAAGAAAAACTAAGACCACTGATAAGGTATCAGCCTTAATCCATACATCAGACAGATACAAACCTGCTTAAAACAGTTGCAATGATAATTCGCTTTCTCAAGTGCAATGACAGGGTGATAAAAAAACCCAAAACAATCCAAGGGTAAATACCAAAACTAACTATGTTTTCTTATATGAAAAATGTAGTCTTCTGTCTCTGGGGATATGCCACATTTGTGTTTAAAGCATAAAATATAGTAAAGAAATAGATGGCAGTATTTAAAACATGCAGATGAGCTCCAGAAACTTCTGAGGGCATTACTATAGCTGACTGCAAAGAAGGTACTATTTATCTTAGGCGTCACTGAATAATGTGTAACATATACAGAAAAGAGAGGTACAAGGTCAGCTCTCATGCTTAGGACTGCTGGTAGTTTGGAATTGGAAGCATTCTTTATGAGGCCCTCTGCCATCTAACTTCCAAGAAAAAATACTGTAGCAAACAAATTCTTTCAACCTTTCCTTTTCTCTCTAGTTTTCTGTGTAGGAAAGTAATATCATTTCATCTTAAGAGTGCCTGAAAACTAAGAATAGATGAAAGGGAGAAACTCTAAGTCGCTTCTTCCAGAAAAAATCCTGTATCTATAGATTCATGTATTTAAAGTTTCAAAGGAACATTATGATTATCTAGTTAGAGCTGCCTGACTAGCTGTAAAACCTCACCAAGTAATCTCTCCATCAAGCACATAACATCTGTTTGAGTAATTGCATACCTCTTAGAGAGAAACCGAGTCCTGATTTAAGGGCTGCAAGTGATGAAGTTCTGCAGTCCTTACTCAGGATTTGACTCAGTGAAAACACTGGCATGTTATGCTCTCTGTCTGTTAGGTTTGAAGCAACAGGAAGATGTACCTGGCTTTAAAAACAGGTCTGTTTCAAATCCCTTTGAACAAACTCTACAGAAGTTAAAACAAATTGAAAGAGAATGTTTCATAACAATACTTGTGCACAGTCTTCTCTTTTGTAAGGACACAAAAATATACTCTTTTTTTTTTTAATATTTAGAGAACATTGATGAAAACAATGAACTCAACATGTCAATCTCTTTGGTGTAAAACTAAGTTTTCTGTTTCAGTGATCTATAGGAACAGTTTCCTGTCCTCTGTGAGGCTAGAAGTCTTGATTTACATGTTGTAATACTCCGTCCTCAGTAACTTTTTAAAGACATTAATGTAAAGAGATTTACAGCAGAGGCATTAACCTTAAGTAGTGAGATAAGTTCTCTCTAAGTGCCTCAGGAATTCAAACGTTTGTGTGCTGATGAGACTTTAGGTGTTCAGGATTAACACCAGGGCAAAATGGTCATAGAACTACTCACTTACTGACAAAGACCACAAAAGCCAAGGAATAAAGATTAACTGGCTTTCTGATCAACATATCTGCGCCTGTGGTGGAAGCTGTATAAATACATTTGGCTGTTAAATGTGGTCAAGATGCCTGATAAGCATAAATAGCCAAAATACAGCATTTTCTTAACTGATGTGGATACAATATGTTCACAGATCATATCTGGATGGGAACTTATGCTCACATGCAACTTTAAAGTACACACTGCCAGAAATTACATGCCCGCTTTCAGACACATTAATAAATAGTAGACAAATATTTCAGAACACAATAAAATTACCAAAACATGATCATATTGGTAATCTTGTTTTCTGTGGTAGCAAATATTAGGCATACATAAGCATTCAAACTATGGTAACTCTTCTCTTTGAAATAATAAATGTTTCCAATATTCATTTTCACCATCTGATACAAGAATAGATTTTGCATATATCCAGTGATGCCCTGCTATTGCTTGAATTGACTGTCACAGCTGAAGGTCATGAAGTGACTCAGTGCCAATACAAATAGATGAAATACTGAGAAACCACTTCTTAAAAATATTACCTTGATAAAATCAAGCACAAGCTCCTGAAAAAAATGTAAACTTTGAAAACAGATGCATTAGACATGGCTTCTCAATTCACCTTTCAAAGTTACAGCAACTGAAAAAGCAATCATAATATTTGCACACCTAAATAAAAGAAGCTGGCATTGTACTTTGGGCCTTAAAAAGAGCTCAGCTCACTCCCCTGTCAGATAGAGACTTCCTCTGTTACCTTGGATAAATTGTTTTGCACAAGGTTTCTGAAAGTATGTAGATGTCTGTTTGTCTAGATTTGCACACAGGTATTTGCTACAGGTTCTCATAACAGACATTGAAAATGAATGCATATCTACTTTCAAAATTATCTCTAAGTTTTTTGTTTTTTTTCCTGAAGGTTAGTCTGTGGTTGACTAAGAGTTCAAAAGCCCATGAGCAAGGACTATCATAAACAGTGAAATCAGTATTTTTTCACTTTGTATTTTAATAAGTTAGTAAGGTGCCCATGACGCTTTTGAGAGCTAACAGGTCTGACTGCTCTAGGAGAGTAGACTCTGTTCCCCTCTGTATTATGAGAATAATTGTACCTTCACTAGGAGCTATCAAATAAACACAGGACACGTTGTGAGACAGTAGAGATATTTCAGATATTTCAAGACAGAGTTTAGACAATGAGAAGGAAATTTTCATTTGCTGCATAAAGATTATATGTCTGTCTGTAACTTGCTCTCCCTGTTTCCACAGCTCATCAGAGGAGAAAGAAAGAACATAATTCAGTTCTCATACAAAAGTATAAATAAGGTAGGGCAGAAGTCCTTGCACCAGAAATTGAGAACCAGTAAATAACTGAAATCACACAGCTGAGTGTTGCTCAGTACCTCCTGAAAGCTGCTCAGCACATAAGAATCAGGGTAGAATATGTATATTTGTTTCAGACCTGGTTCCGCAAAACTAAATTAAATTAATCATCTCAACTTATGCAGAATTACCTTGAAATCAAGAGGACTAATTACAAAAATCACTCAGGATAGGAGGAGTTGCAGTGAGGCCACATGCACTCTGAACAATTGAAAAAGCTCTTTCCATGATGCACATCACATATCTATGATTAAGCTAATTGCTGACAGGAAGGCAAGTGTTTATTGAATGCGATGTCTCAGAAGCAACATTTGACTCAAGAAATCCTTTCATTTGAGGAGCCTGGAAGGGATATCAGGGAAAAGCAATTTAAACATATTTCTTACAATCCTTCATAAGCAGTTGCTATAAGCAATCGCCAGAGCTGAGATAATGCCAACGGTGGTTAATCCAGTGTTTGACTGTCACAGATTCTACGACACATATGAGAAACTGAAATATAGTTGCAAAAGAGTATTCCCAGATTTCTATATCATAAACTTCAACATTTACACTTGTCATTTTTTCCTGCCACAGTAAACAAGTAAGATGCAACTGATGAGAATCTTTATGTTGACAAAGTAGAAAGAGCAGACTTTATGAGATTGCTTTATGCCATTTAGCAGTTTAGCTTTGCTACAATTTTTAGATTTAAAGAAATATATTTGTATTAAAAGGCAGAAAAATCACTCCTTATTCAAATTATTCCACTATGGTTAGTCCACTTTAATTATTGCATATAAAAGTGTTTTATTCTTTTCTTCAATCAGACTGGCAGAGATCATTTAGAGCATTCAACTAGAACAGTCTCAATAAAAACTAATTAAAAGCTCCTGTGAGTTTGAGCATGGGATCTGGTAAACTCAGTAACAAATAAAACATAATTCTAAACATTCATGTTTACAAAAAATAATTATAAAAATCTGAACAATAAGTTAATAAAGTAAAATAGTTATCTACTGTTCAGATATAAAATCCCAGCAACTTAATTTACATATCACTATAGCAGACATGACAAAATTGTGAATAATGCTATCCACTGTCATAAGTGGTACTTCGAGATTTCCAACAGAAAACTTATATTTTAATTTTCTGTTCAAATACAGCCAAAAGTAGGAGGCAAAGCCAGCCTAATAGTAATCCAAGGTTCTGTAGGAGAAACATCAACCAGGGTCGCCGTGTCTGAATATGAGTCATTTCAGGAAGCTAAAAAAAGAGTAAGACAGCAGAATGAGAGCCAGATACATTCATCTGTGGGAAAAAAAGTTATGGGAAAACAAGGCAAACTTCATTAAAAAAAAGAGAAACCTTCAAAATGCTGAGCTTCTGACTGTAGTTATCTATGTGTAGCATTTTCTGTACGTATCAACAAAGCTCATCTTGACAGCGAAACATTTAAATTAATTCTACCCACTTTTGTTCTTTTACTAGCACTGACAAGAATTATAAGCAAAATTCTGAAATTTGTTAACTTCTCAATAGTTTGTAGTAATTTTATACAGCTGTCTGCAAGGAAATGCTTGTTTAGTAAAATTAGTGATTTCCTTTTGTGGGAATAAAGTAGCTGAAGTAGTTTTTTCTTCAGTACTATATATAGGTTCAATCAGGCTTTTCCTAAAATAACTGGCAACACTCCTATTTACTTGGGCTTTAGTAAATGTACAAGAAGAAAACAGGACTTTTAAAATATGCTTGAAAAAAGTCATGTTTAGTATTTTTCTCTGTGAGTTTTAAATCAAGTAATGGAGAAACATTTGTTTCTAATCATAATAAAAGCTACTTGCATTGACCTTTCACTCTACACAGTGTATTTTATCAAAGGTTTAAACTAAATATGTTTCTAAACAGAGTTTGCAAAAATGATGCCTCAGGCTTAGATTCTCTTAATATTTCTGCTTTATTCAGGGGAAACACTGATGACTGCTAATACTGTCACATAACTCTGGAAATAAATACAGAGCAATAGTCTGGTGCTGTCCTCTGGTTTGGTTGTGTGTTTTTTTCTGTGCTTGAATAAACCTACTGAGTTCCTCTGCACCTTGGAGGCTCTTCACAGTAGCTGTAACAGCAGCAGCCACTGGGAGACAGTGTAGTGGTGCTGACCAAGGAGGTTAAAGGGAGTGTTTGCAATGCTTGTCCTTCCCTCTGTCAGAGAGGGGTCTCTGGGGCTGCCTCTCCTGCATTCTTCTTTCTCTGGAAGTTGGCATGGGCCCAAAACAAAACTGTGCTGGAAAATCTGACTCCACTTTAAAGCTTTGACTGAAAATAACAGGGAAACCCAAATGCCCTGGGTCTTTATTACAGTCAGGCAGTGGTTTAAATTACGGTACAGAAACTTCTGCAGTTATATTTGATCAGTGTTTAAAGATAATCAGAAATTTTCATCTAAAACAAGTGTAAACACCTCAAAGTTCTGATGGAAATCAAAATCTGAACTGACAGATTTAAGTGCTCAGAGCACATAGGGTTTTTTGTGTATATAAGTAAAAACTTTTAATTAAGACCCAGCCTGAATCCAGGGTTCCAGTCTAGATGTTTAGTCTTTCTTATTTATCCTTATAATTAGCCTATTTTGTCCTCTTCCCCAGTGCCTGAATGAAAAGTTCTCCAAACAGGAAAATTTTCTCCTCCCACTGCAAAATCTAATTTTCATTGCTGTCAGTGACAATGTATTTATTGCTGTCAGTGACAATTTAGGAGCTACACACAGGCACAGTAGGTTCCTAAAAGAGTTTTCAAAAGGAATTGTTAGCAAGTAAAACCTTTTCCATGTCCAGTGCTGATGTCTGCTCCCTCCATCTAACCTATGAGCATATTATCAACACACAAACCATGTCTATAGCCATACCTAGTGTGACATCCCTGTTAAAATAAAATGGTTGCTGTCAAAATATTAGCTATGGTTACCCAACTCTCTCTGAACAAAAAAGCATGTGGTATAGCAGAGAGAATCTTGTTTAAGAAGCATAAACCTATTCAACTGGCAGCTGCAAACCACTTCACAAATTAAGGGAACACAGCACCACATCCAAGCTGTTGGAAGCTATCACACTTGCCAATGCTTCAGGTCTGTCAGAGGCAAAAGCGGTACTGCTAATCAAGGGACTGCTCAGTTCCACTCCAGCTCATGTTATCATGAGCCCACAAAAGATAAGAAGAAATAGGAAGCAGCATGCTGAAAGAAGGCATGAGGGGCTCTCAGGCATGTACTGGCTGAAAAAGAGTTCTACCAAGCTGGGCACATGTGGCCTGGCTGCTGCACTGCAACAGTCCAGTAAATGACTTTAAAAACTACTCCCTTATCTTCAAAATTGAAATAATTTTTAAAATTACTCAGAGTAAAGTTCAGTTTTGCATAATTTCTTGGTAAAAAATGATGGATATAAGTGATTTTATCTTTTGTCCCTTATTCAGTTTCTGAAATTATTATTCTACCCAGCTTGCTAATGGAGTTAAAATGTCATTTGTAGAAATGAAAAACCTTTAATTAACCACAGAAGTAGATTTGTGCTACTTTGTCTGTGGTGGCAGTCTGACAGTGCTGTTCTGTCAACAAACCTCCACTCACACCCCTCAATGTCCCTCAATGCAGAAAGCAGTGAGGCTGTTCAGTTTTAACTGTTATTCTGACAAGCACATGAATATATGAAAGCCCATAAATCAAGTACTGAAAATTATAGTCAAACTTAGTGCTTTATTAAGTGTTTGTACACCATTGGCAGGAGCACTGATGATTGCTGTTTGTAGGTGAGAGTGCAGCAGAGAATAGAACCTATTTCTTTGCAGAAAGTAGAAAAATACATAAAGAATGGCTCATTTTCTGTTGAGATGTACTGAACAAGCATTCAAAACTTTACAGATCTATAGATGCCTGCAGTGCTGCACAAATAATTTTTAAAATAAAATAATCCCTGTGATATTTGACACTGACAAACATGTGAGCCACCCAATGACCATTCTTTTGGCAAAATGCAGAGAAAGGCTGATTTGAGTCTTATTAATAAAAGGGATTGAGAGATATAAAATTCTCCCCTCTCTCTCCCTTTTTTCTTCCCTTCTCATCAAGACCAAGATTATGATGACAAGCTGAGAACAAGGGAAAACATCTTCCTGTCTCTGCCTGGAACTATATTTTCTCTTGGGATTTACAGCTGGCACATTGCTTTGAAGAGTCAGGGAAAAACATGGTGTTGTTCTAGGAGATTGTGGATCCCTGATGGTTGCTGATCCTACAGTGAAGGAAAAATCGGTGTACATTGTTCTTAGCCCCATTAGTAAAACCATGCCTACACAGTTGGTAGGAAGCCTCACTTCCAAATTTCTCTGTCAGAACACGCTGCAACTTGGTACACAGTGTTCTTGACTGTTATTTACCTCCTCAGTCAGTACTGTTGACACTTCCGTAATCCTTTGGCAGTTCCCTCTTAAGCTTTTAGGTGCACTTTATGTTAATTTTATTTTACTTACAATAGCAAAAATTGATTTAAATACTACCAAGTTCAAAGATCAATTACTGTAAGTAGCATTTTAAATAGGTTATATTACTGGAATGGCATATCAGGTTTAAAGTATGATGCCTGAACCTGGTAAAGAGCATCTCGGGCATGAAGTGGTAATGAACTCAAGAGACAGAAAGCCTTGGGAAAAAACAAAGTAATAATTTATGAAGAGACTTTTTTTTGCTCCCTCTTGATCTACTCACTCAAAACATTCTGTCTTTGCGGAGGAGCTTGCAAGAAACTTTATATCAACAGGTGATGGTTAAAGAGCCATGTGACAGAGCTGGGCTGGCATTTAAGTTCTGCATTGTTACAAGTGTACCATTTATCCATCTCTTCAATAAATTATGTGGCCTGAGGCATCTGCATGAGCTATGATTCCTCTACACTTTTGCTCAGTCCTTAGAACTTTCTCCTTCCTCCTATCTTCACACTTTAATTTTCTATTGACAGATTATTGCTATTGAACTGGGAGTATGAGCAATATTGGGCAACTATTAAAAAGTTGAGGTAATCTGGTTTTATTATTGCTTAAGTGATCACTGAAACCTGCTTAGGACAGACAGGAAGTATTCAGGCTAAGCATCTTACATTTTAGTTCTGAAACAGCAAATTTGCATTGAAACAATGGTGAAAGGAAAGGGCAGAAAAAGAAAAAAGTAACCAGTTTTTTCAAGATCTTAAAACCCCTGAAGGTTCAAATATATCTTTTACTAAATAACTAACAATGCATAGTTTAAAAGACTTTAAAATATTTTTTCAAAGACTCTAAAAGTCCATTATGGCTTTTTAAAAAATTTTAGTCTCTTAATGGCCTTTATTTCCCCTTTTCAATATAATAACACCTAGCATGAGACTGACAGAACAAAAACAGATTACTTTTCTAAACACAGTACACACACGGGGTAAACAACATGCTCCTCCCAACAAGCCTATGAGCTCTTTTTCTCTCCAAGTTCATCCCCTTGCATTTGTCTGACACTCATCTAAGATGTGGCTATGCTATAAGGAAAATATAAAAATAGACTGATTTTCTCACCATTTCTGCTAAAGATAAATACAAGAACATTCCAGCTGTAATAGTAAAGATCCAGTTTTGAATGGATGGGTCAGTCGATAGAGAAAGGCCAATATAAAGTCCTAAGAATGCTGTTAGTGCACTTATAAAATTCATCAAAATTGCAATCTTCATGGGGAGCCCCGTACTTAGCAGCACAGCAAAATCTCCTGCATAGAGAAAAAGACAGAACATTCATTATTTAGCTGATTAATGTATTTTTAAGATTCTTGGTAATATGAAGGAAAATAATTAAGATATGCACAAAGATAGTGAATGATGGTTTCCTTCAGAATTCTGTAGAATTATAAACTTGTCCTGTGTGAAAGAAAAATCTCAAAACAACAAAAAAAATCATATTGCAACAAAAAAAGTCATATTGACTTGTACTTGTTTAGCTGTTCCTAAAGATAGAATAGAGTATTGAGGAGTGGCTTTCTGCTAGTTCTCTATGTTCCGTGACATTTCCAGCTTGGATACATGCAAAAGTGAAGTCACATGGTTTCCCAGAGTTTCTAAATCTTTCTCCACTGGGAACTTGCCAGTTTAAATCCTGTGGGTATATTTGCAGCACAGTCTTTGAGTTTTACAGGTGCTGCAACTCAGAGTAATCTATGCCAGTCGGATGCCAGTTTGAGTTAATTTCCACTGATTTCAGTCCTAATCAATTGGAGTAAGTTGTACATCAGAATCCCATCACAGATTTTTCTTCTAAAATAAAGGATTTCATAATGGGCCACAATTAGAAGATTTGAAAATTTTGCTCCATGAGTGTAAAAATGCCACTTTGACATTGGGAAACTAGTGCCCCAGAATTCAGAAAGTGTTTTTGGAGGTAACTGTCAAGTATTTCAATTTTCTTTGCTATGCAAACATGAGTTACCAGTTTTACAGCAATCATCCATCCCACCTTTTTGTTTTGAGGAGTTTTCTTCATAGCACATGAAATTATAGAAATGAGAACCTGTAGTTCTCATCTCAAACTTCCCAATTTTTAAATGTTCATCAACACAATGCCAGGAACAGTTTCAGTTATGCTGGAGTTTTACCAGAAAAAGTCAATCAAGGGGAATATACAACAGAAAAATCCTCCTGCCCTGTCCACTAGTAAAATAGGTTATACAACTTTTATCATCTTATTGTTCTTGATTAGCAGCAGGAATGTGGGGAGCAAGAGGAATAATTGCCTAAATAGCTCTGCTGCATATTGAAACTCTTGGATAGCCCATTGTGTCAGGCATGGCCATTATGCACACGTCTTGCTTGCAGTTTATTATTTTTTGTGTCTGTACACATAAGAATAACAGGTCACTCCTGATCGGATGTCATTTGCATCTGGACAAGGTGAGATGGGAAGGCATTCAGCAATGAGTGTAGAAGGCTCCTCTGGTTTTTGTGAAGGGCAAAGTATCAGTCTCACACAGTAACATTGCAATTCATGATGCTCTAAGCAAGAATTCCCACAAATGTCATACAGAAAAGAACTTCTTGGGGAACCTGGAAATGCAAAGTCAGTCATGAAAAATACACACATTTATTTCTTACCCATTTCATGAGGAATTTCATGGCATAAAATAGCAACAGTCGTTGTCACACCTGTTTCTGTTGAGGATGAGAATGCTGCTCCTATTACCAAGCCATCAGCAAAATTGTGAAGACTGTCACCCACCAGAACCATTATTGCTAACAAGCTGATTTTCTTATCTTGAAAAAAGAAAAACAAATTGATAAAAAATCCAGTATTAACACAGATATTGCCAGTTTTGTTATGTTACAAATTATTTGGGATTTTTGGTGGCTTTGCATATAAGATTACAAAGAGTCATAATAATCAGAGGGAAATAGTGCTTATCTGCTTTGCCCTTGTTATTATACTTCCTTCAATACATTTGAAACAAAAAAGTATGTTCCAGAAAAATTTAAAATGAGATGCAAATACCAGGAAATAACTTCCTTATTCTTACTAAGTCATCTATTAGACAAAAAAAATTAGGTTTGAGACCAGTCTCATGATGTATCTTCAGGGTTTCTATTAATCTTTCTTTATTTGATGAAATTCACACGAGGTTTCCCAAATGTTATTTGGAGTTCTTCCATCATTGCTCACAGAATTGCAAAGCTATAGTGAAGATAAATATCTGGTCTCACGCAGCTGATTGTTTTAATCCTTTAAAGATTGCTACTACTGAGTAATATTTGTAGGGTCTGTTTTTTTTCTCGGCAATTGTATTACAGTGAAAGATAGAAATTAAAGACAACAAGCCTCAGAGTATCACTTATAGTACAGGGTTACAGCATGCTTATATCCAACATTTGTTGCAATCAATTAATGGCTGTTATGGTCACAGTACTCCTATCTGGAGCTCCACTCATGGGTATAGATGGCTGTTTGTCTTTCCCATGCTGTTCTGTGACCTTGTTTTAGTATGGAACAGCATAGTGGGTGTTCATGGCATCACGTCACCCGCATGAGTGCAAAGGTGCTACTAGTGATGCAAGTACTGAAATCAAGCTAGGGAATTAGGGAAAGTCTCTCTGCCCAGCCTGTGACAGAGACAGCTGGGTGGAATGCTGAACAGATTCACAGGGAGGGAATCTGTTCTATCTGTTCTATCTCTTCAAGAAGCAACAAGTTCCATATAGGTTCAATGTCTAAACTTAGCAACACATAATTAGCTGCCCCATCCTGAACTTTGTTTCATTCCTTTTGTCCACAATCTTTCAAGCAGGACTCCCTAATGTCTGTCAAGAAGCTCATCCAGCTTCTCTCTACACAGAATGGACAGAACACTTTGGAAAGGGTTTGTTTCACGCCTGAAGTGGCAGAGTCATGCTTTGGGCCCTAAAATATGAATTTTTCTGACTTTTGGTGACCCCACATAGACATAAGATGACAGACTAAAGAGCAAATGTGAATCTGCATTCATCTGTCTGAATACAGTTATTACAAGGTTTTGCTCCAGTAATATTCCTCAGAGATGACCATTTTATAGTGATGGAGGAGGTATTTTTCTTACAGAAACTGGCTAGAACTGAAGTCTTCAGACTATTATAAAAAACACACAGAGCACATAAAAGCCTAACAACCGTATTCAGAAAATCCTCCCTAGCTGTCTGGGAGCTCTGTGGGTTCAGAAAAATTGGCAGGCTTGTTAGACTTTGCTGCCAGCTTGCAGAGCCGGACACAGATGTCCCCAGTTTGCACAGTTCTTTCTAAACACTATGGGCAGTTTATGATCAGTAGTGCAGAGCATGAATTACATAGAAATAATAGCTTGCTGCCTTACATTAAGTTTGTCATTTGTAGTAAGCACGGGCAAGGATGAAACCATGGTCTGCCCTGAGGTCTTATTAGTCTGTTTTGTTCAAGCATCTGATTGTTGGAGAAGATATACCATGATTACTGGAACTCATTCCAGAGTGTTGTAGTATAACACAGGGATCAGGTAAACATTATGGAGCAATTACAGATATAAGCTTTGTAAACTTTCTCGACAGAAAGTTAAGAAGATGCATGTATAAACAAATTTGAATGTTTATGTTACTTCTATCCTGTTTCAAAGCACCTTTGTTACTGGCAGTTATCTCACTGCGTTATATTCCAATACAAATTATTAACTATTAACTCATTACCTTCACTACTTCTACAAAGCCTCTTCTTCTCCTACAATCTTACTTTTTATTTTTCTTCTCTAGGGGATCAGAACACACAGCAAATTCTATTCTATAATTTTCATAAAACTAATGGGTACAGGACCCCACCTGTATACTGCACTTTTAAGTTAAGAATAAGTGTTTAAAGCAAACACCTATCTATAAATAGATCTTATCTCAATGCTTCCATTACTAACCCAGAAAAAAATATTTTTAGTAAATGTAAAGTATCACTAATTATACCAAATATAAATGCTACTGTTTGGTCTTCTCTGATACTGATAGAACAAGTATGGATAAATGAGAGGGCCAGTCCAACACCTTTTTTCTTTAGAAAGTTTCTTGCTTCCTAAGTTACTCCCTGACAGTCTGTGATTGACTCCTTTTGCAGTCCTACATGACAAGTATTTTCAGTGAAGCTTCTCAGTTCTGGAGTTGTCAGGCTTCTCTCTTAGACCTGCAGATTCCATTCGGTTTTGGGGAAGAAACACCTTGCTCAGTATCAAGGTGGCCAGGTATGTTTATGGACTTAGCTATTTGAAAGAACTGCAATGAAAGAAACTTTTGTAATTATGTATTTCAAAAACAACCCTGAATAATCTCCCCCCCCCTTCCCTACTAAGGTTTCATTTGACTGAGGTATGAGGAAAAATTAAACTAAACAAAGATTACTGAGAAACTATTCCAAATTTAGTTTCTTGGAAAAAATAACATTGAGATCACTAGAAATTTGTTGGTACTTAGCAAGTAATGATGATTGAAACAAACAGAAATATCTAGATATGAACTATGTAGTCATATTCAAACGGGCACTGGATTGTGTACTACTGGAGAGGTGAGAGTGAAGAAATAAAAATCCAGATTTCTAATGCTTCATAAATAGAAATTAAGTCCACAAGAACAGAAGAGAACTTTAAGAACCTAGAAGAAGACAATGACATAATTAAATAAATCGAACTGATGACCCGAGTTCTGAGATCACAAAACAAAGGGGAGTTAATTATAGTAAATAAACTGATTTCAATTTAAATATTATTCCCTCAGTTGAATAACTGCAACTCTACTAAATTCACAAAGGTCACAAAGTACAGTTAAAGGCTAGATTTGGTTTATTTTCTATTTCCATATTTTTTACTAAGCAGCAAATCACCACAGAAGATAGGAGTTATCTGAAGTTCTCAGAAGCAAACAGATTATTCTAAAACTGAGAGCCGTCATGAGGCTATAATTCCATATCTGCAATAAATCATTACTGGTTTAAAGAGTCTATTACTTCACTGTGTAAGAGAAGGATGCAGAATTTTATTAGCATACTGAGCCAACAAAAAATACTTCACCAACTTCAGAAATAAAAGCCTGAGCTAAATTTAAAATGATAAGAAATATGTTTTGTATTAATATTTGACTATTTCCCTTTAAGCGAAGGCTTTAGCAAAATAGATTGCAACAGAGAGACAGCAAATACGAAAGCAAGGACAGTGTAAGATTAATGAACTTCACAATTACAGGCTTGGCAGCTGAGAAGGTCTTTAAGCAGAGATTAAATTATGTAGCCAGGCACCATCAAATGCGGTGATGTAGCACACAGCAAACACAGAGCTAAGCCAGCTGCACACTTTCAATGCCATCTTAGGTCTGAAAGATTTTCCTCTCTTGTCTAGTCTTTTTATTGATACTAACTTTTTTTGCTGATCACCTTGCTCTCTGGAGGAACTTCAGCAGGTTCAGAATCTTCCGGGCTTCTCTAGTTAAAAGCAAAGATAATGGATCAGTGTTAAGGGGCTCTTCCAGCTGCTGCCACAAATACAAGAAAATATCAGCTAAATCAACCTATTTGTACTGTTATTTGCACAGATATCATCAGAATAATTTAGTGGCCACTGGCAGTGTGATTGGTACTGCAGAAACACATAATAAAGAAATCTGCCTCGTCCAGAGAGGGACAAGTCTAATTCAGGTAGGAAGAAAGACATTCATAGGAATTGTTGTAACCCGAGAAAATCATACTTCTGTTTGAATACACAAAAATCTGAGCCATATGCAAGACTAAAAGGAACATTATAATTAAAATTTTGTGTTTTGATTTTGCATGACTGGAATACTGTGTTTTCCTGGAGAATATGTTCATAGGATTTCCAAGGAAGAAGAGGTAGAATCTCCTTGGCACTCATGTTCTTCACAGTTTCTTTGTGAGAACACAAGACTAAAAATGGTGATGCTCAGTAGGTTTCACCCCCTTTCAAAATAAAGGGGTTTTTCTTCAGGGTGGTGCAGCTTCCAGTGTTGTATCTTGGCTTAGCAAGGGCTTCATCTCAGCACCAGGCAATTCTGGTTGGGCATAGCAGCACTTGAGTTCACCCCATGGTGAAATTTACCCTTACTGCAAGTGAAGAAAGACATAGTGTCTTTATCCTAGAGAGATAAAATGATGCACTGGCCCTAACATCTAATTAATAGATATTGCAACATTTGGGAGATAAGGGAGAACATGAGTAATCTCTCACTGCCCCTACCTCCCTGGGGCTTTGCTTTCTGAGTGAAGAAATTATTAGAAATTCTTGTGAGGGAGAGAGAAACCAAAAAACTTGTTTGCTTGAAACTAGAAAGACTGAATTGCTGGGTTGTTGGTTTTTTGTGGGGTTTTCTTGGTTGGTGGTTTTTTTGTTTTTTTTTTTGTTTGGTTTGGTTTGGTTTGGTTTGGTTTGGTTCGGTTCGGTTCGGTTCGGTTTGGTTTGGTTTGGGTTTTTTTTAAAAAGTGTGTTAAAACCTATTATGGCAGCCAGTGGAGTCAACACAGCACAAGAGCCACCACTCCCAAAAACTATACCAGAGATGTGCACGGGCTACAAAATAGGATATGTTTATTGGCTGGTCTTAGCTTGGTTGTGATGAAGGACATGCTGTAGAAGCACGAAAAAAGAAGGCAAAAGAATTGTTTTTCATATTCTACATTTTAAAGGAAAAATAAATGTCTCTAATTCCCATGATTGCAGCTAGTCATATGAATTCCAGTAATTGTTCCACTTCTCCTATAATATTTATTCACATGCCACTTCTTTGAACTGTGAGTCAAAACTGCAAGACTAATTACTGACCTGAAGGATTTATAAGTTTTTCTTAGTCAACCAGTGTTTGTCTTAGTATTACTCACATGATTCTGAAAAATTGGCTGCTCTTGTACAAACCAGCCCAGCCAGGCTAATTCATGTGATCTGTATAGAACTTTGGGGGGATCTTGTATCTGAGGGGAACGACATGTTCATTCACTATCATAACAGGAAGCTATGACGTGTCTCAAAAAATAGTAAACATGCTTCACTGCTCTGTTTGCTCTGTTTCCTACTGAGAGTTTTCCAACTGTGTTTTAGACATTAGCAGTGACTCATGAGGCTCCTGCCCATCACAACTACATTTGTAAAATGGAGTTCACCTAGGCATCTAGACACTGGATATAAACTGAAGAGATTCCTTGATATAAAGAAAAAACAGGTTAAAAGCAATGACTCAATTTAATTTGCAAAGATTTATCTGTCTGGATACCATCCACAGACCAGTATAAAAGTGTGTAACTTCTTGTATGTAAGCACCATTCCCAGATATCCAGAGTGTTTATGTTACTCTTCAAATCTGAGGAAAAATGCCCACAAACAGTCCACAATTTAATCTGTTCAGTAAGTATGCATTTAATTCTCATTGCAGAAAATTCTGAAATTTTTCCTAAGGGGGAGTCTGCCTTTACTTATGTCAGTGTTTAAAAAGAAGGGAGAAAGAAAATCTTCAAGAATTTTATCAACAAAATATATAACAAGACAGGAAGTGCATTGTTATATCAATCTGGTACACACTTAAGAAGAGTTACTGTAAAATCTGTTCTTGATATGTCTGTGAAAGCTCATGTTAAGTTTCAAAATCTAGAGATTCTTGACAATCATGTCAAGTAATAAACAACAAATCAATAAAGACTGAAAAATAATATTGATTTATTACATTAATTTTGTTCATTTATTTTGAGGAACAGAGAAAGAAGAGTATAAATTCAGGGAAATATGTCATATTGGTAACCTACCAACTGTATGGTTGAAGTAGATTTGCCTCTGCCTGAATGTTCATTTAATTCAGAGTCCACTGGAAGATCATGGGAATGTCCCCAGTGCCCATTAACTAAAGAAAGGCCCTGCTGAATGAAGATGCTTTGCAATTAGTTCTGAAACCCAATGAACACAGCTGCAGCATTTCTCAGTCTTTTGTGAAAATTTAGCATTTTAAGAATTATTTTCTCCAAACAAAATCTATTGAAAAAGATCACTGGCTGGCATCAACATTTCCTAATGATTATTTTGTTAAAAAACACTGAAAAGTGGATCAGATAAATAAGTGATAACCACAGTGGTTTGATAAAACCTAATTTATTTTTAAGATCAAATTAAAAATTAAAGCTGAGAGAGATATAAAAATTAACTCTGAGATTACATCTAGTTTTCAGTAGAAAAAGTTTAAAAATTTGGGATGATGATAAAACCCTTCTCTCAAACAAGTAACAAAAAAGGACACCTTTTTACCAAGCAAATAAAATACCACCATCATCAAAATTTTCTCATTCTATTAATCTCACATTATATTCCTTTGGCTGACTCAAAGGTAGTGGGAATAGGGAGTCATTGCTGCCTATCTAAATCAGGCCAGACTTCACATACTCTGTAGAACAGAACAAGTCAAGGTTTTGCTTTCTTAAGTTACATTAAGATTGTCTCTCAGGCTGAGAAACTTAATGAGCCATCCCATTTTGTGCTACATTCTATCCTTGTGTAGAATCATATTTTCAGGCTCTGGCCCTACTGTAAGCATGGCAGGGAGCAAGGAGATCTTATCAATATAAGATTGGGTCCTACTGACTGTGACACACATATTTTCAAATCACTGGGATAGGGATCAAAAACAATTTTGAAAATTTAAGATCTCTCTCTTGCAAATATCTTATGCTTACATCTATCTTTCTAATGCATCTTTCTTCTCTTCAAACAGAGCCTAGAGCAAAGAGCTGTCACTGCTGTTTCATATGGATACACACTTTTCACCTGCTCCAGTGTGAGTCATGAATGCAGGCTACGGAACACGTTCGATTAACTGTTCCCTTCTGGAGTTATAAATACATGGAACACATTCATGAAGCAAGCACAATCCACAGAGCAGAGCAAAATAGAAACTGAAGGTCAATCTGGTAGGAGCACTTTGCAAAGCAATTACAAATGCTTCATTTAACTCGCAAAAATGATAATTAATTTCCACAATAATTTTAACATTCTGTGCACTGCAAAGTCTCAAAATAAAGACTTTTTTAAAAAGGTGAATTGTACAAAGCTTTACCTGGTCACGAGGTGTTACCAAAAGAAAGAAACACTTTTCTATCAGAAAAAATCCATGAATTCCTCCAATTATTCCCAAAAGTTTCCAAATATATTCTTTTCCCTCATAGAAATGTTCTACATCTTGTGCTTCATGTTTATGTAAACCAAGAGTCTAAAATAAAAGAGATAAAGTTCAAAAAAAATTAAAATGGCAATGTTTAATTTTTGCTAGAGCAAGCCATAATGTGATAGTTCAATTTATTCTCATAATTGTATTTTCCCCAGTTCTTTCAAATTTAAATTGTGTTTTGAAATAATCAGCTGAATAATAGATGATGAAATTAATTACTATGAGCCTCTGCTACACTTCCTCACCTCTCAGTCATGAAAGTAACATTATTTTTAGGGACAGTTTTATGAAATCACCCTTTATATAGATGAGATATATTTTGTTTGCAATATATTGATGTTAAAATTCTATAAAAAATGACTTGCATCATCTTAATATGTAAACTTCATACTGGAAATAGATAAGGAGCTACTGGAGAGGATCCACCAGCAGCCACAAAGATGTTTAAGGGAGCATCTTTCTTATGAGGAGAGTCTGCAGAAGCTGGGCCTGTTCAGTCTAGAGAAGACTGAAAAGGAATCTCATTATTGCATATAAAGATCTCAAACGTGGGTGCCAAGTGGGTGGTGCCAGGTTCTTTTCAGTGGTGCCCAGTGACAAGATGAGCAACGGACATAAACTAAAACATAAAGAGTTCCACCTCAACATGAAGTAGAACTTCTTTACATTGGGGGGGCAGCACTGGCGCAGGCTGCCCAGGGAGGTTGTGCATTCTCCCTCTCTGGAGACATTCAAAAACACCTCAATGTAACCTGCTCTAGGTTATCCTGCCTTGGCAGTGGCTTGGACTAGATCATCTCCAGACATCCCTCCCAACTCAAACTATTCTGTAATTCTGCAACTATGTGGTTCTGTGAAAATAATGCATAAATTAATTAATGCATAATTAATTTTAAAATTAAGTTCTATTGGTGGGTATGCTTCCCTTTTTTCCCTAGTGTCACAGCACAGCAGCCCTCCTTTGCTCTGAAAGTGAGGGCTCTAAAGGCTACTGGATATATCATTTAAAACTGGTGAAGGAGAATACTTTCACACTTAAAAGGTGTTGCTGGGAGAAATGCATTTGTCTGACACTCAGTTGAAATTGCCTTCCTTAAACTACTCTCCCAGTTTTGCTTCCAGAGATGATGCACTGAGTATAAAAAAATTTTAAACAGAATCTTAAGTGAAGCTGTGAAACTGTCTTTCTGTGACCATTAGAAGTCTACTCATAAAATCTCTCAGAGGAGACTCTGTCTAAAATAAGTGAATACACAATGGAAAATTTGTTTCTGATTTGCATGTTATCCTGTTCTTAAAATTCAGATTATGAATTTAGGAAAAAATCATGCCACCCATTGTATTAGAGTTCTAGGTATCAGGATTAATTAGACTGATAGCACCTGGTTCTCTGGAAGAATCTGTGGAGGGATGGTGGATGTCTCATATAACCTTTGAATAATTTCTGTTAAAATGTGTTACAGAATCTGCCTCATGAAAGAGATTAATACCCATCTAGAACTTGACTTGCACAGGATTTGTCGGGGTTCCTGAATTTATTTATTTCTTTTAATAGGAACCTTTTTTTCTTTGGATTCATCAATCATGGATTTTTACTTATTATTATTTTTAATCTCTCTCTGATCTACAGCATGCAAATGTAATTGGAGTGCTGGGGGGATTTCACGGAAAGCTTTATTTATAAACTGATGAGCATTACCCAGGTTTAAATGAAACCTTTCTCTCTGTGTGTGCATGGGTGCACACACATACATGTGTCAGCATTTTAAAAGCACAGAAGGGTTTAATATTTACCTGAGGAATAAGATGTAGCAATGCATCTCCAGAAAGGGTTCCAACAGCCAAACCGACAAACAGCTGTAAAATGAGTGTATAGATTTCTTGACAGGAGTTAAATAAAATGAGAGTTGTACCAAACATAGATCCAATAGTTATAAGTAAAACAGCAACAGTGCTGTAACCATATTCTGTAGGGGAAAACAAATGAAACAAAACAAAGGGCACCTTTAATCATCCAATATTTGTATTTGTGTTTGAGTATTTGTTTTGTATTTGTAATGTTTTTGAGGGTATGTTTTAATACCTTTATATTCAAGCACGCAGAAGTGATTAATTGGGACACTGTCTGGTTTCAGCTGGGATTGAGTTAATTTCCCTAATATTTGGTACAGTGCAGTGTTTTGGATTCAGGATTAGAATAAATTGCTAACACACTGATGTTTTAGTTGTTGCTAACTGTGCTTACCCTGAGCCAAGGACTTTTCATGTCTCATGCTTTGAAAGTGAGGAGCTGCACAAGAATCTGAGGAAAGGAGGGAACTGCTGGGACAACTGACCAAACTGGCCAAAGGGATATTCCACACCACACAACATCATGCCCAGTGTATAAACTGGGAGAGTTGCCCAGAAGGGACTGAGTGCTGCCCAGGGGTGAGCTGGGCATCAGTCAGCATGGGGTGAGAAATTTTATTGTGCATCACTTGTTTATCTTGCGATTTATTTCTCTCTCTCTTTTTATTTTTTTTTTTTTTGTGTAATCTTCCTTACCATTACTAATTGGAGGAGGAGGAGGAGTGGCATAAATTTTATATTTTACTTTATCTCCATTATTAAACTGATCATAGATTAGCCAATGGGTTTTAGCTTTGTCCAGCTCTCCTCCCCATCCCCTGTGAGAGGAGGCAGTGGGGGAGTATGCAAGTGGCTGCTTCATATTTAGCTTCTGTCTGGGGTTAAGCCACAACAGCCATTTAGATTTTTCTAGTCATGTGTGAACAGATGACAGAACTAGAAGCCCAGAAAACATTAATTTTTTCTGGCTTTCCATGTAATAGTCTGGTACTTCCAAATTTCAGACCTTAAGAGCTAAACAGACTGTGGCTATGCAAATTAGAGACACTCAGAGCAGCACAGTGAACACTGCTCTGCATTTGCTTCCTCTTTTAATAGATTTATGCTTGAGATTCTATGTTCTCACATGCCATACGTGTGTATCTTCACAGTCATAACCACATTTTTAATCAAATCATATTCTGCAAACAAACAAAGGCCTAAAACCTCAAATGAATGTAGCAATCTAATTTAGGTTCTAAGCATAAACATTTTGGCCCAAATTGTATTTAAAATTCTGCTGTGGAAATACATCCCTTAAGTTAATAGAGCAGAACCTATTTTTCTCAGATTACAGGGATGTTTCTGAATGTTACTCTTATAATTCCTCAGAGCTATATGACGTTCACATTTCCAACCTTGTGCACAACATGAATCCTGATTAATTTGTATGGAAGTCTTATAGAGGGAGGTAAAACACTGATAAGAAACACACATAAAGGAATTACTGCCAAAATATTCAAAATTGTCATTTAATGTTTCAAAATTTAATAGCACTGCAAGTTCTCAGCAGCTCATAAAATCAGACAGTTAATTTCACAGACTGCACATCAAAATGCAAGCGTACTGTAGACGTATATAGAAGGTCAGGCCTTGGTGACTTAGCCAAAACAGCACAGCCTGTCAGTAAAATAGAGCTCAGAATAAAACTAATGAGCCTATGCTCAGGTCACAAGGTCACACATAGGTCAAACATAGAGTCCTTTATCTGCATCAGGACAGCAGAAATGTCCCTGTGGTCATGGAAACCTTCCTTTGTCAAAAAGCACAGGGAAAGGGCTGCAGAAAGGGCTCTTATTAATTCCATTCTGCTCTTGAATAGTTCAATTTTTCTCATCTCTCACCTTTATGAGATCACTAAAATGCCATTGATTGGGCTGATGGCTTTAGACTTGGAAGAATCCCACTTAACAGTGAATTTTTCATGAACCTGTATGTGACCTGTGTAAGTTCCTTTCTTTTCTTTCTTTGTCCCTTGATTCCCAATCTGAAAAATGGTCATATCTGTGTAGCACAGAAAAGATCAAAACAGTAAAGACTGCAAGGTGTTCAGGTAATGAGCAGAGAGATAAGATAAAGAAAGAAAGACTGCTGCCTATTGAAGACCCATAATGAATTCTGTATGTCTCTTTTTCCTATAGAAATTCTTGGGATATCCATGACTGTTCTCCCATGCTTTTTAGTTCTGGGATATCCATGTGTGTCCTTTCATGCTTTTTAATTCATGTGCTGTTCCATAAGGCTCATTGGGCAGCAGGATGTGGGGAAAATTACTAGCTCCAAAAGACCAAGTCATCTAAAGCTGGCCATGTAGATATTAGGATAAGGTTATTGAAGACACTGATTTGTAGCTAAAAAAGTGCTCTTCCAGATGCAGGCAATTGTGGTTAGATGCCTATTCCTTTTTAGACATTCCTGACTCCTAAATTCCTCACCAAAATTAATGTCTCTGGTAATACACCAGCACACCTTGATTTGTAACCACTTCACAGATATCACTGGCTTAAAGTAAGAAAAAACCACCCAAAACCACATTAGGAAGCCCTTAGGTTAGCTGAGATTCAGAATTTTCTTTTATAAGATGGACTAAGGATTGATTACAGGAGAAGCGGAATCCATGGATCAGATGGGGCAGAAAACACTGGAAGCAGAGGCACGTGAGGGCTACAGCTGCAAGTGGAAACAACCTGGTTATACCCTAAATCAGGTCCCATTTCAGCTCCATCACACAGGTTCCGCTGCCCGGATTCTGTTTTTCTGGATGTTTTTCTTACCGCAATATTATACTCAAAGCTTCTCTGCTATAAAGTATCACAAGCTGAAACTGAAGTAAGCATTCATGCAAAACTTATCTACATCAAACATTTGCCACATCATGGTATAAAATTCCAGCTAATGTAACCTTAAAGCTACATGTAAGAGCAATGCAATGATTGCAATTTAAACCTGGTGCAAACTTCACAAAATAAGCCTTACTGCCCATAGATGAGGACCTGCTGGCAATATCAAACAGTGCTCTAACAAATAAAGAAAATGAAGCTTAAAACCTTACATGTTGAAATAGAATTCCAAATACTATAAAATTAAGACCATTGAATCCTCTCACTTCTCAATATAATACTATTATCTGACCTGTATGCTATGAAATTATAGAATGCATAAATTACAGAGGGCATAAATCCCATTATGTTCTGGTTTATTAATTAATGAAATGTCTACAGAAGTACTTGCACCTCTTTATCTGAATTTAAACAGTAATTTATTAATAAGAACATAACTCACTTTCCACAGTTGTTGGTGGAAGCTTTGTCTGCTTGAAGTCTGGAAGCTGACATGAACAACTTAAAAGCTGTTGAATGATAGCTGGACTGATTTGCTTGAAGTGGTCCTTAGAAATGGAGGAAGAACTGTTTTTCAAAAATATCTTCACAAGTTCATTGGCAGAGAAACAAACCTTTGTAGAAAAGTATATTCAGTTACTAAACACGTTGCATAAACCTGCATTTAATTTTGAGGTTAAAAATAGAATCTTAGAAGAACACAAGGCAGTCCAGCCCTAGAAGAAACTTGCTATATATATATACTTCTTTTTTGCTTAAATTAATTGCTTCAATTACTTCACCTTTTTTTCTGTGTAAACTTGATACTACTATATATTTCAGAAAGATCAGAATCTTTGGGATAAAGCAGCTCAATTTCTATTGAAACCACTTAATGTCATAAAGATTTTAAGAAACAATATCTCTCAATAGTTTATTGTCATATGTGTTAAGAAAAATGTTTTAATGCTAATACAAACCATATTCTTATGGTTTGTATTAGCTATTGTTGTGAAACTGCATTATTTGCAGTAATAGTACCATTAATATTATACTGCCTACATCAAAGCAATACTGAGATTCATCCTTGTACTGGATCTTCAGTAAAATATGGAAATAAGTTAGCTTTTTTAATTCATTAAATGAGGGCATGCCAGCAAACTAAATGCTACATAGTCTAAAACTGGTCTAAAGATTGCTTAATAATTGTATTATTAGAGGCACTTCAGATTTCCAATTGCTTTTTGTTCTTGTTTGGAGCATCTCTTTGCCAAAAGAAGCAATTTTTCATGGGAGAATTTATATTCCAAAAATTTTCATGAAGAATTGGCTTTTCCTCTCCAGGATGAAACTTCTAGTAAAAAAAATGAGCATAAGAAGTTAGCATAAGAAAATTTCTAGTGAAAATTTCTGTAAACCCTTTTAAACAGAAGAACTCCAGATCAAGTATGTTATCTTACTTAAAGGAATAATCTTTATTTCTTAATCTCATCTGATGAGCTGTGATTCAATATTTTAAAAAAAAAACCTCTTTCATTTAAATTGGTTCGCATCTGAGACTCAAGGGATTCTAAATATTCTAAATATTCTTTCTCTCATTACTGAAGATTAAGCTTCTTTTGAAGTTGTTAAGTTTAATTACTTTTAAATAACGCAGTTAAAACCCAACACATTCCTCCCTTTGATCATATATTAGTGAAGTAAAATATGCCTTTTGGTTCACTAAGAAACTGAATTAATTGAGCACTGATACATTTTTTCTGAAAACTACATTCAAGTCTTCAGGATAACAGGTGAATTTGTCACCTGGACCTGGTATGTGCTGCCTTCAAGCTAAAGGAGAGCATGAAGACAATTCAGGACCTATCATATTGGGAAAGAACTTAATTTTGCCTGTTCTAGGCAGTAGTTTTTACCCTAGAACTACGGAACACTGACATCTGGTATCAAGATGGAAGACTAGCTAGTGGCTGATTATGAGCAGCACTGGTGACCAGTCAGAGCAGGGATGATATTATCTAACACCTTCACCAAGTTGAGTGATGGAACAGAGTGCACCAGATGGCATTCACGGGTGAAATCCAACTGGGACCACAAGTCAATATGCTGAGGGCTGTGGCTGCTGTTCAGAGGGACCATGACGAGACAAAGCAATGGGCTGACCAGACCTTCATGAAGATCAGACAAGACAAACTTATTGTGCTTCACATAGAATGACCACATGCATCATTAAAGGCTGGAGAAAAGCGGCCAGAAGGAAGGCAGGTTTGCAGAAAAAGCCCTGGGAGTAGGTCCTGACAGGAAATGTGAACATGAGCCACCAGTGTGCCCTTGTGGCAATGACCACTAACTGCACGCTGGCTGCATTAGCAAGAGCAGAGCCAGCAGGTCCTGGAGAAAGAGTATTGCCCACCACTCAGGACACGTGATCCCACAGTTGGCTATGTCCAGCTTAATAACTAGCAGTGCAAGGCACTGGCAAATTGAGGGAAGCCCAGTCGAAGGCCACCAAGATGGATAGGGAAATGCAGCACATGTTGTGCCAGGAGAGGCAAAGGGACCCGAGTTTGTTCAGTTTGGGAAGGGAAGGATTGGTGGGTACCTTAAGTTTTCAGCTGTCTAAGGTGGTTTAGAGGGAAGAGATAACCAGAATCTTCTGAGGCTACAGCAAAACTATAGGCGAAAGGCATTAGTTGATGCAGCAAAAAATTCCTGTTTTATAATACTCCTCCTTTATAATAAAGAAGTCCATTAAGATGAGGGCAATATAGCACTGGTACAAGTTTCCCCAAAAAGATTGTATAAACTCTATTTTTGAAGACATTCAGAATTCAACTGGGCATGGCTCTGTGATCTTACTTTGAAGTTGGCTCCTTTTTGAGAAGTATGATAGACAAGATGAGGTCCAGGATTACTATGAGTCTAAATTTTAATGTGAATTTATTACCAGGAATTTTCAATGAAAAGCAAAATCCCATCTGTAAAAATAAACTGTCCACCCATACATAAAAAATAGCTGTTAAGGTCTATTTAGTAAAATGTTCTTATAAGATATGGGGCATGAGGACCCACATCTTCTCTAGTTGCAAGCCTCAGCCCTTTAAGCTTTTGAATATAAGGATGCATAGAACTGTCTCCATTAGAAAAGCAACAATGTGTGTTCTCCTGGATGATGATATCAAAGAAATAAGTAAATTGAATTTGCATATTTTCATGTGAAAAACTGGATGGATGGATGGATGATTTGGGTTTCCAAAATACATGTTTGTTTAATGAGGAAGAGTAAACGAATACATAGACATTGTGACATAGTTTATAGAATTTAAGGTTATTTATCTTATTAGATCATCTGCCACTTATTTTTTTAATGTACATTTTTAAATGTAAAGACAATGATCACTTTAAAACAAAGCAGTGACCCTTTTTCTGTGGTAATATTTCAAATAATTATTCCTAGATAAAAATTAAGTTACAGATCTTAATGCAGTTAGGAAACACAAGCCACAGATGAGTCAATGTCTTATATTAAGGAGAATCTGTTACTAATGAAGCACAATGGCTACCACAGGTGCAGCAAGCAGGAGAGAAAATTAGCAACACAGCAGTGAAACATGTTCTAATGGAAAATAGGCATAGCTAAAATGAACAAGAATGGAAAAAAACCCAAAACAATGCTGAGTAACTAGAAATTAATACAGAAGAGAAATTATCTTCTGTCCAGATGTTTTTTTGTGATTTTTTTATGCATACAGAATATTTGGCTCTTCGTTGATGCCTAAGACTGAGATAATGCCTCTGCACTCTTATCTTTTCAGCTACAATTGGTCTCAGAAGTTCAAGAAATCAAAAACTGAGCTTTAAAAATACTTCAACTGCTGGAGAAGTTTTACTTCTTTTACAGATAGTATCGCTACTGATTTCTGTCCTTCATAATTTAAAATTCATATGAAACACATTTAAAATTACCTTAATTTAAGATTATTTTGAGACCCCATTAAAAGCCTCATCATGCTGATCAGCATGATCCATTTTTGTGGTCAGCGGCAAAGAAATAAACATACTGACAGAGTACGCATTTCAAATGCAATACAATTACACAGATTAATATCTGTCAGAATAGCATTTAATCAGATGAAATTTGTCTCAGTTCCCTATCATAAAATGGCCACACAGTAAAAGTTAATTGCATATCACTCAATTTCCCTAATTAGAGAAAAACATTGCCACAGAGTTAACGCAAATGGTAAAGATTTGAAAACAATAGAAAAGTGTCATTTGAAGTATATATTTCAAATGTATACATCAAAATATATACCAAATATATACTTCAAAGTCTCTTTTTTTTGTCTAAGGAATGATGCCCAGTCTAAATGATGGATGTCAGTTACCATAGTTTGCTATATACAAAATTTATTTATTTTCAGATTCTTAGGATAAGGATAAAATCACCTGCAATAAGCCAGAGTCCTTCAAAGTGCTCAGAGAGGATACTGGGGCGTAGCTAAGGCTCTGTTTTACAGCCTTTATACTCTCGAAAGAACAACTGTAGGAAAACATCAAAGCCATGCTACTCCAGTCCTCTGTGTCTTGAAGAACACCTGATTCTCTGTAACACTAACCACTATTAGTCCCTCCCAGTGACCTTAATCATGTATTCAACATTATAAAGTTAATTCCCCAATTAATATTTAAATATAGCTATATAAATATGTATTTTCATCAGTATCTACATGCCTTTTTGAAACTGATGTCTTTTTGAAACCTCAGAAATATTGCATGGTTTGCAAGCAAATTTAAACTTCTGTTATTGAAATTCTGCCACCAACATTATAATAACATGAAAATGAATTAACCTGGTCCCAATCTGTGCTCCTTTCACGATCTTCAAAATAGCCTTTCAGATAGTCTCCTTTTGTATGGTTTCCTTTGACTGGAATATTTCTTCTTCCAATATCTCTGATTGCCATGCTGTAACGTCTTCTTTTGTGACTGTGCAATTGTCCATTTACAGTGCAGGTCTTTTTGGCTGTAAGCACATTTAGTAGTTGCTCTAGTTCTAGTAATTCATTAGAAAAGAGATATGTTACCATGGTAAAAAGCACACTTAAAAGACAAAACATTTAAAAGATAATATTTTTTTTCTTTTTGTTTGTTATAACATTGATTCAATTCTTCATTTTAATACTCTTTTCTCAGTTTGGCACTGGAGGCAATTTCTGCTTAACAACTCTAGAAGCTCCAGACACCCAGATCCTCAGCCTTTCTTTCTTTACATACCATGCTCAGATGTTTTGCCTATGACTGTCTCAGAAGAAAACAGATGTGACTGAAAGGCAATTCATCTTTCATTTAATCATCATCCCTGACAAAGTTATCTAGTTATTGCTAAATAACTTCACTGTTCTCAAAATTTTCCTGCGTAAATGGAACTCCACACTGACCTGCCAGAGCCAGGTATTCAGATCAGGAGACAGATCCTCTACTGGGTATCCTGAAATCAATCTTCAGGATACTGTGCTGCCCTTGCACTTCAGAAGTGCAGCACAGGACAGAGAATTTTCCCTCTCCTTTGGTTAACTGGGAAGCATGCCTGCTCAGTACTGAAACAGGAAGGAGAGAGCCAAAATCCCTAATCCAAATTGAGATCATGCATGGATGATGATCATGATATAGTTTAGGTGCAATGGGTACTTCTGCTGATCGAATGCCTTGTTATTTAAGTGGGCAGGCCCTTTCATATCTTCCTTATCACCTTCCTTCAGCTCTGCATTTTCAAATGAAGCCATAGTGAAAATTCTGGTAACCCTAAATTCATCCATTAAAAAGTGGTCCACAAATTAATTTTAAAGAAATTTAGATTAATGAGAATGTTTCCATGTGATAATCCTCTTTTTTTTTTTAATATTGTTACTCAGAAAATGCAAATGGTAAATCTTAATAGTAAATCTCACAAAAAGGTTTCCGATAAGATGTTTCACTACTTTCTTTAGGCTACTTAAACAAACAGATATGAATGGAGCTGCACTTATATTTGCTTTCTAAAGGTAGTAAAATCTAATTTTCCTTTTCCATGCTTCCAGATTCTTACTCTTTCCTGAAGTTACCACTAAGAATTTAAATAAATTTAAAGGGACAGTAAAATGAATTTAGACTTAAACTCATTATACTTTACTTACTCTGTAACAAACCGGTCAGTATTTTTTTGTTTTTCTGAATGACATCCTAACTCCACCAACCACACAGTCCTGCTATTATCCTCACTGGGGCCCAGATTTCACTATATATAGCTATTAGTAGCACTGTGCTGAGATGGCTCCATACATTCCTGTGAATTAATTATTTTAGAAGAGCTGGCTGGGAAATTTTAAAGGAAGGGCTTTGCTGCCAAACCAGTTTATGTAAGTACAGTCTAGGAGCCCCAGTTTAACCCAGTTAAGGGTTATTACTTTTAAAATATTTATTTCTGTGATTCAACATATCTCTGTGTAACCTATGAATGTTAAAAATGTTTTTACCTACGCTCAATTTAACGTTTTAATCTGTTTTAACCCATACTTAATATAACTTATTAAAAGTGCTTTGAAAAACTTGTAAACTGTTGCTGTTAGCAGTTGCCACAAACAAGGAAAACTAGGTCTCTTACAACAACCTTCTAAATCCATACCAGGCTTCCGAGTTGATGGTGTAGCTTCTTAAACTGCTAAGCAGGCACAACATTTTACAAAAATTAATAGCTGCTGCTGCTGAGAGTTCAACATTAATTTTGTTTTGTTTCAGATTTTTTGTTTTGTTATTTTTGGACCACTTAGAGTTCTCCTATACTTCTAATTATTTATGGTTAAGTAGCATTTCTGATAAGTCCAGCAATAAATTTTCCTGAAGAAAATTAACTTTGTATACTCCAGCTTACCTGTCACTTGGAGCTCAGTGGTACTATTTAGAGAACTGAAAATATATTTTATAAAGAATTCTGGGGAAGGCAAACTTGCTTTTCCCATACAGACTCCTTGGAGAGCCAGAGTAAGGATTAAAGCAGCCAGGCGTGGAAGAGTGTTTTCATCAGCACCATCTCTGTCCATTATATCAGCATTTTTCTCCAGAGTGCTCACATCAACACACTGAAATCAGGAGAAAACAGCATGAAGACAGTCCTGCTCACCTCCATTTAAATAATCAGAGTGACAGGAGGAGAAACTGGGGAAAACAATTTCACAGACAGCCAGAGTAGAAAAAATGATGAGATGTAAGCTGTAATTGCCAGCAAGACAGCTAATCAAAGAACATTTTCAGGAAAACAGGCATAGAATTAAAAATCCTGAACATTTACTCAGTGTCTAATGGGGGGAAAGTACAGTCCTTCATTCAGGTTATTTTTGCTTAGTGTTATTTTCCTGCTGTTTCTATTGTTCCCAGTGTCCTCCTCAATTACATCTACATCTACTTCCAGAAAGGGGAAGAAAGGGGAAGAATTGTTGTTATGGCACATTAAATTGACTCAAATAATACAGACTTTAACTCTTCATCTCAAAGTTCAGAAAGAATTCTTTAAATGTTTTTAGTTTCTTACCTATTAAATTGAATCAATAGTTTTTTATGGAATAGTTATCTGGGGACAGTATGGAAAGATATAATTTGGCAGATAAAGGATGACTTTCCTGCTGGGTGACCAAATAATACACCCATATGTGTGGAGGCCTACAAACTCTCTCAATTTCCTGGAAATTTATCCCCCTTTGCTTATTTTCTTCCCTTTTTTGCTTTCTTGTTTATTTTCACTGCAAATGGTTGGGTTTGAATAAAACAACAACAACAACAGTATTTAATTTCGTTTGTTTCTAACTCATATTAACAAAATTTAAAAGTCAACTACATGAGCCAGTACAGTAGTAATTTATTTTATACATAGTCATCTCCCCTTATGTAGGCCATAAACACTGCAGAGAGGAGGCTGGCACTTATTTTCCTGTTCATTTAGTATATATTAAATTTTGATCTCTCATCTCAAACAAGATATTAGGTCATATGACTAAAGAAGAGGATATTTTCAGTGAAACCAAAACACAAAGGAGCCACTAAAAATTCTTTTCTTCTATGACCACCCTGAACCATTGGCCCTTTTCCATAACCCAAGTGTTGCGATTCCAAGTATTATGCTATTATACTTTGTGTACCTTTCATAAAAGAAACTTCTTTTCCCTCAAGTCAGTGAGTGGTGAAGTCTCCATTACTGGACAGGCTTGACAACTGATAGTACTGCCAGCATAAACAAACAGAGCCCTCAGTAAAGCATTTTATGGGTTGTTATTCCATCTTGACATTCCAAATACCCTCCAATGCCTCTTTACTGTTGCTCAGATACCATTGGAGTCCTTGGAAATCGGCACGTTCACCAAGACTCAGCACCAAAAGTTCTGGTCAATGAATAATTTATGGTGCAAAACGACCACACAAGGAAGGCAGAGAGAGGAACTGAAAGCCCTCAACATTCTCCTACCCATCTTCTGTTTGTGCAGAAAACTCTACTACAGTATGGTGTAAACTAAAATCTAATTAAATGAAAAGGATAAATTTGAGTTTTGTATAAACCAAATTTAACTCAATACATTCAACAGATCTAAGGGGCTACAAACAGGAGGTCAGACTGTACTTTAAAAGTTATCTAATCTGGCAAAAATCTATTTTATTGCCCATTACAAGGAAAAGTTTTTCTTCAATTTTGAACTATAAAATATTATTCTATTATTTTATAGGTTGATAAAAGGAATTCTAAACACAGTGAGAAAGTCACAAATGTATGTGTTCCAACTGAAGGAAGCCATCATGTCTTTGGACATTCCATCCAGCTTTGGATAGACATGGAAGTGTAGAACCTGGCAAGGATTTCATCACAGCAAAAGAATTCATTATTTATCCTATATAAGCCAGTAATGGAGCTGTTCTGCCTTATACCATTGAAATACAATCACTGCTAGTGTATCTATGCTAACAAATATCAAAGATGGAAAAGTATTTTCTGTCCTTGGAGCAAAGTGCAAGATCTTGCACCCACACTGCTGTGCTCTTTTCCATCTGCCATAAGCTGGGCAACTGCACCTAAATTACCTATTGAAAATGGTCCCTAAAGTGCAGGATCTCCTCAAGCACTCACAGCAGAACCTGTAGAAGTGGCACATGACAAAAACATCTCAAAGAAAAGCATTAAACAGACCATAAAAACACAAAAACCGATGTTCAACCTGTGCTCAGATATTTTCATTTACCAGTCTTCTGGATGACCGTGATACGGGAATGGTCTCTGTGTAATCATAAAGGCATTGTACCTGTAATAAAGATGGAGTTATTTTTACATATGTTTTCTTTACCTGGTTTTCAGAAGTTTTAAAATGTTGCCGTACTGCAGCTAAAATATCTTCAGTTTCATTCCGTGAAAAATAATAACAGTCTTCATCATGTCTTAAACTAAGCATGCTTTGTAAGTAAAATTTATAATCCTTATCATTCAAGGGGAACTCTGAAGAACACATATCTCTACGATGAAGAATGTAGTAGAGAAGAATAAGAGAAATTCTCTCAAATACTTCTTCACTGAGATGGTCTTCTAAATCTCCACCAGCTATTAGTAACAAAGCATCTGGTTCAAGGCACTGTGAAGAAATAAAAATAAATGGGAATTCAACTCAAGTGACATAATGCCAGGCATCTGCAAATACAGTTAGGAAGGACAACAGGAGAATACAACTTCCATATTTTAGGGATAGAACCAAAAACTACACAGATGCATGCTGATGGAATGGCAGGATGATGGTTCAGGTAATTCATTGCAGTTCTATGGCTGCAAGATCACACCATGGGGCTTTTTTCCAGAGCCCTTCTGATTTTTAAGAAAAGTCAAGTGTCAAAGAGATGGTACTTTGAGCAACCTGGTCTATTAGGAGGTGCCTGTGCTCATGGTAAGGGGAGTGGAACTACATGATCTTTAAGGGGCCTTCAAACTCAAACCATTCAATGATTCTATTCTGTAATTCTGTGATTTAGGGGTTTGAGACTCACTAGAGCTAGGAGTAATTCTGATCAATCATTGTAGAGAGCAAAAACCTTCCACTGGCTTTAGCAGATTCTGGTTACAAATATATTAGAAAAGGGCTAGGGCTATTCTTATTTTCATCTGTGGATTCTATATGTGTTTACATTACAAGATAAAAGCAGGGGCTGAACTGAAGTTAATTGAGGCTATGTAAACAGAAGTTATATCATATTCAATGCACTGTTGAGAGACTTAATCAAGCCTGTAATCACACAGCTATTTTTGTTTCTCAATGAATTCTGTTAACTGCAACAATGAGAACCAGTGCAGAGAGCCAGCAAAAGGTCTCAACCCCATTTAGTCCTTCAAATGCATTTCAAGAGGGATTGAAATTACATATTCACCCATACATATCTGAGCACAGATTTTTAATATACATATATATATATACACACACATCTCTCTTTCTCTCTCAATTTTTTCTTGATACTAAGACACTTTTCAGAAACTTTTGCTGCTCATATAAAATTTAGTCCATAAATTAGACCAGAAGACTAATAGAGGTCTAGCTCAAGGTATGAGAAATAAGACATTGAAGTCCAAAATAAAGAATCTTTCTTAAAGAGATTTTGTAATTGTACATTTCAGAGAAGAAACTACAACACATAAGACACCATGGGAGGATCAACACTCTATTCTAATAAGAATCCATACAGAATCCAGTTTTTCAGAATAAATTTTTTGTGGCTACAAGCATGATGTGTGGTTTGGTGGGGCTCACCTTGCACATTAGTTCATTTTCCTACACTGATGCTGGGTTAATGAAACAAACATTTTCATGTTCAGAAGCCAAAGTTCTTTGGAGGAACTGAGAGAGCAGCTACTTTTTAATATGAAGAGTTCTAACAAAAATTCTCAAAATATTGAATCTAAAAAAAAAAAGAAAAAAACTGTAGATATTAATATCCAAATTAACTATTTATATGTATAAATAAGATAGATTACAGTATGACTCATTGTGTCCTGCCTACATTGCTTATCAAGGTCTTTAAGTCTTACTTTTCCTAATGCAGCCTCTGAGAATTACACTTTGGATTAGAAGAAGTCTATTCTGTTTTCTGCCCCAAAGACCTCAAGTCAGCCAACCAGCCTTTATGAACACTCAGTAGTAATGCAATAAACATATGGAATAAAGTGGAAGATTTTCAAAGATTTCTGCAAGATTTTAAAATCCACTGAGGATAAATTGCAATGAGTGAGTCCATTGTTTTCTCTTGCAAGGAAGATGACTGAAAAGAAAATTGATAATTAGAAGGAAGCAGATGCATTGTAAAAGATGCAGTTACTCCATAGTATATGGGAAGCCCATGGTGAATGACCCTTGAAGAGATACTAAAAGGATATGAAGTGGTTTGTCACTAGGTTGGGGTTTTTTGTTTGTTTGTTAGTTTGGGGGTTTTTTTGCTGCTACTAATATTTTTACAGGAATAACCATCTGCCTGTCTTTGATTTAGAAATGCTTATTTACTATAAAAAAGAAGCTCAGAACTTGGGACTGAAGTCAGTTTCTTTTTTTAAGTGGCCAGAAGTTAAAAAAAAAAATGCAAGAAATATATGACTTCTGCATGCTTAGGAGATAAAGAAATGTCAGATGCCATTCAATAGCCGCCAGCCCCTGCCCAGAGAGTCTTAGGGCCACTCTTAGGGCCACATAACAGCAAATCAGAAGAGTGTCTAAAGAAAGTGTTAAGTTTCAGTGCTTTTAAATGTCCATTAGAGATAACATAAAAAACAAAAATAAAGAAAATCTGAAAACAAAGTCATGTAGTATAAATGGAATCCTGGCTTTAGAAGAGAAATTAAAATCTGAAATGAATTAGTGATTCCCAACAAGTATGAGGAAGAAAACGCCAAGCTAAGGTGGGGCATTCTGTTTCAAATTTTGATGAACTTGAATGATAGTGCTTCTTGCACAGTTATAGCAAGAAACCAAGTATTGTTAAATCATCATGGAAGATTTCAGCACAGTGCCATGTGGGCTCCATGTGACTGAAAATGCCTCGTCTCTCTTAAGGATTTCCTACAGAAAACCACATTCCTGTGGTGCTGGCTCAGAAACACTGACAGTGCAGAATGTGTGCAGTGTTTCTCACTCAGACAACACCGAGGAATACTGAAAATGGTGAAAGTCCTCAGAGTTTTCCTATAGAAAATTTCCAAGATGAAGCCTGAACGGGGCAGCAGTACTGACAAAAGTAATACCTGTGTAAGCTTCCCTCAGATTTTGTCCATCCAAGGACACAGTGGGTAAGCTCTCCAGAAAAACATCACAAATACAAGAAAACACCACGGCACTTGAGAAGAAAAAAAAATAGCAAACAAAAATCTAGTCCACTGTTTTGTGAAGTTTAGGAGGACTATATACCCATGTTTAATACATTGACAGTTTTCAATCTGGGCCCGTATCTGATGCACATTCATTGCCCATGTGTGAATAATGTCCTTCATAAAAAAATTACTCATTTAGGGATGTACAATATTTATGTATGAAATTTCACATTTGGGCTTGTATGAAAAATGGGAGCATTTTTAGAAAGGGTCAGTAAAGTGAGCAGCTGTCTACTGCACAGGAAAAAAAGATTCCCACTTCACTGGCTTGGCAGATTGCTGAGAACAGCACCTTGTAAAAACATTCACCTTTCAGACCATCCTCCTAAGTGTGGTATAAAGTGACACTGCTGTATGTAGGTCACTGAACAGTGCCAGAGCCAGAGGAATGAAAGCCAAGGCTGACCAAGCCCTTTGTCGTCCCTTTCAGCTAACTTGCTCAATAACACTGTCCCTGTCCTTTCTTCATTGAATCAGGACTGAGTTCTGGAAATATTCTCAAGTAGACAATCAACCCCACTGTGCAACTGTACCCTGGACTATTTCCAGTTTCAATTTGGATTTGTAGATTCATTGTTCTGCCTTTCATTTTCCTTGACCTGAACTGCTTACAAAGCCCTCCCCTTAATCTTGAATGTTTCAGTGAAGTGGCACATAAATCTGAGACAATCCTGTCTGGGTTTTATTTTTATGAAGTAAAATCCAGAACAACAGCAAAATAAGTGGCAGAACTGGTCCCCAGTGTTTATCTATGTCTTTCCACAGTGGAAATCCTGTGCCCCAAATTCAAGTTCATGCTTTTATTGTTAGACCAGGTTTCAAAAGAAAAATTTTTGCTGGAAAACAAATACTTGGCAACTTTAAAAGGAATGTCTGTCATGTTTGGAATATCTCTTTGTGAGCTCAAACAATAAATAATAATAATTCAAAATGAAACAAAGCAGGGACTTTTTTTTTTTTTTTTTGCCATAACAACAAGGCTTTTACGTGTTTAGGTATCATAATCAGGACATTCTAACAAATAATGTTAGAACTCACTGATGATCCTGTAAAGATATCCCTCATTAATTGAAGCACTAACCAGATTACAATCCTCTTGCATGCCATAAATCCGCTGTGGGCACTCAGCTCTCTCCAGTAACATTTTGACCAGTTCTCGTGAGTGGTTCATGTGGAGCTCAGTGTTTTCAGCAGAGAGAACGCGTAAAACTTCCACCAGAGAGCCTCTGCTGGGAAGATTGCTGCCATCCTGCCCATGCTCTTCCCCAAGCTGTCCTTCAGCAATGAGCACGCTGAATAGGAAAGCAGAACATACCACCCCAAGAGCTGGATGCTTGGTCAGAAAACACATCTCCTCTTCCTGCAGTGCGTGATCTGCACTGAATGTTGGATTGTTGTTTGCACTTCACAGCTTAAACTGGAAACCTGAAGAATCTGAATGGTAAAGGGGAAAAAACCCAACCCTTTAATTAGTGCAAATGCAATATGTTTGAAAGGATTTATTAATTGGTCGGCTAAGCTGATTTGCAGTGACAAGCTGTTTCTGAACAACAGGGAGCCTGTAAGGGCTTTACGGCAGAGAACAGCAGGGAACTAAGACAACCATGGCCTCAAAACTTCTTTAGAATTACCAATAAGAGGTTGTCTCAAAGTGCCCTTCCCTCTTCTTAAAAATAAAGTCTATGGCTTTCATTGTTATGCTTCTGCATTCACTAGTAATTCTTTTCAGTAAGAATAGGAAAATGCTATGGCTTTCACTTTCATTTCATCATGAAAACAGGTTCTTAGTAACAAAAATTGCTGTAAATAAATATTACTAGTCTAATGCTGATATGAATGTGCAGTAATTACATTACACAGCAATAATGTAAAGCAGGTTATATTGTCAAAGCACTTTATCAACATTACTAAACTCCAGCTATACAACACAAAAAGGGAAGGAACAGGATGTACTTAAAAATTAGTGATCACTACTCAGACGGTAGAGTTATAAAGCCGAAGTTATAATTTCACTCAAAGAACTCAATGAATAAACAAGACAAACAATCTCAACCTGTTAACTCTAAGTGCAAAAGACATTTTATACCATAAATCTGTTTGCCACAATCCTTTCTAATAAACCACTCTGTCTGCTTTAACTGTAATTTATCTCAATATCAAAGCACAATAAATATAACAGTTTCAATTCTGTTTCCACAGAAGTTTTGCTTTTATTGATGGTCAGATGCTGGCAGTGATATACATATTCAGGTAAGTAATGCATGTGTTAAACAGCCACATATACGTTCCTCATCTTTGAACTGGAACATGATAAATGTCTTATTTTAAAGGAAACTCTGCTAACAAAGTATTTTAAAACTGAAAAAGAACTGCTGAATTCAAATGGGAATTTAGTCAGATTAAAGTTAGTATGTTTTTAGATATTAGGAAATCTTTTGGTGTTTAGATATATTTTACTGTTAGCAGTTATGTATCATTGTTATGAGGCTACTATTGAGCATTTATTTCTAAATGTTCTTTTCTTACCTTCTGAAGGGAAAAAGAATGTTTGTGTATCTAGCTTTGTGGCCTTCTGAATCCTCAGAAGTATTTAGCTGCTGGAAGTCCAATGTTTTTAAAATTCCTTGATGGTGCTCTGGAAGCTGGAGAGGATTAGTTTATTGCTGCCTTGAAAAGTTTTCAGTTGCTATGGAGAGAGCTGCCCTTAAGGTAACAATGGAGGTGGATTGGAATTAGTACATGTTCTTCTTGTACTTGCAAGTTCTAAGCATTGCATTATTGATTTATTTCACATATTCTAGTAGTTATCATTTTATGTAAACAGTCTGTTTTATACAAAATGTATAAAATATACTAAAGAATGTGTTTAATTATGATGGATATTACATGCAAGCACTCATAATTGTTCTATGTGTAACTAAATTATTTAATCAATTCTACAAAAAAAACAGAATTTTGTTTTTATCATTAAAATATTACTACTTTTTGAAAATATGAGAACACCATAGAAATAGAAACCTTTCCAAGCACATCCATAGCAAATTGATTTTTTTTTCTTTGCAAAACACTGCCCATAGAGAACAGTCTCTCTCATCCCCACTTATTCTGTGTCACATTTGCACCAACTGAAAAAGCTGGGATAGCTCAGCCTGTGATGAAAAAAAACTGTCGTCCACCCACTCAGATTTTCCAGAGGGATGCTGTTACGAAGTTGACATTTACATCACCATGCCATTACAATATTACTGCAGTGGAAGTTAGTGAAAACTGTCACGACTGACAGATTTCTACAGAGACTGGTACACCAGTTATATCATTCTTCCAAACCTTCCGAGCTGTTATGAAGGACTATCATCACAGCTGGCTCAACAAATCCTGTGAAGCACTAAGCCTGTATTAATAGAAAAATCATAATTCTCTTTAAAGCTAGATTAATGAAAAATCCTGGGTTCTAAAATGTCTGTAATGTCTCCTACAAGGTAGTGAGCTCAAAGGGATCAGCCTTGTTTCAGCAAGACTGAGAACTGACAACTGATACTGACTACAAAAGAATTAAACTGACAACACCAGCTTGAAGGAAGTGCAAACTGTAAACAAATGTTCTCAAAAGTACAATTACATGCACAGATTCCTGTGTGATGAAGGCTGAGTATTTTAAAAATCAGTCCTACTTTTAAATATTCTTTTATTTTACTTCATAAATTACAAAAGGTATTTATCAAACTAACATTTCTAAATATACCACTTTATGAAAGCAAGAATTACAGAAATTTTTCATATAATTTTTTATATGAATGACTGAAAAGCAGAAACACATGATAATAAGCATTTCCTCTGGCTTTTATATAATTTGTTCTGTCAAACAAAGCTAACTATGTCCAGATTTGTTCCACTAATAAAAATAATTCCTCAGATAATGGGGGAATAGCTTCCAGCATTTAATTCTGGGGAATGCTCAATCTCCAAACAAACATAGAATAGGTTTATCTGTATATAATTTGATGTTTTGTGTATAATTACAAATTGAAACAAAGAATTCATTCCATCCAATTAAAGTGTACAAACAGAGGGTTAGTATTTTCAGTTTACTGTGAAAAGCTAACATTTAAAAACACATTTGATGATTCATAACTATTGAAAGCTTCTGAGAGATTTGCATAATAATACTGGGTACAACTTACTTTAATATTTATCTTGGAAAGTGATGGTTAAAAAAGAAAACATTCAGTACATTTAAAAGCAACAGATAATAACTGGTACAGGCTACTGTCGCTGATCTCAATGGGGAATTCACTTCCCTTTTTATGACTAAGTGTTCCAAGCCTCCTCTGGCTTGGAAATGAGCTTCTCAGTGGTGGCAAAATTGCTGACAGTCATTCAAGGCTCACCCTCTGCTTTTACCCTTGACACTGTGTTTTCAGTCATGCCGCTGTGATTAAAGAACTATTCTGTCTACACAACATTTAGATTACTTATTTTGAAGTATCTGCTGGCATCAGTTGCTAACTCTTTTCTTCAAACCCTTGTGCAGCAGCATTACTCCCCCACTACCTACCCATCCTGAAGCTATGCCAGCTGATCAAATGGGTCCACGACAACAGAGCTCTGTTAGATCCCCATTGCTGAGACACCCAGACAAAAAAAAATCACTTGCACAGTTTAATATCTTAAAACCTCCTAAAGCACCTATCACTAATATTGTAACTCATGTGTTATGAGACTACCATTTTGACTCAAATATGACTGCATGCCTTTTGGAGAATTTTGATAAAGGTGAGAAAAAGTCCATGCACAATGCTCATAAGCCAGAGACTCTCCATTTACTGAAGAATGATAATATGCATGGAAGGAAGAACCTTGAGAAGAACTGGAGAACTGGGGTGAATCAGAGTGAAGTACATTACCATTCTAACATAACAGACTCTCTATAGAAAGAACAGAGGTAGGATGAATTTTCTGAATAAAGAATTTAAAAAAAAAATAATTATTCCATTTTACATTTACATACCTTGGCATGTTAAAGGAAGAATATGAGACCAAGAATTTTCAGAAAAAAATCAAGATTTTTAAATTAGTTTGAACAGCTACCATGCTGGGATACTTGCAAGAAAGTAACTGACTGGTGATAGGCATAGGTGTATGACCCAGGAAAATAAGTAAAAGAAGAAATAAGACAAAAAGAAGAGTGATAAAAATTAACTTCTTAAAACTCTATTTCATGACCAGATTCATGACCCCAGACAACTGCACATATTTTTTTTTTCCACCCACAGATATAATCTTTTATGATTTAGAAAGCTCCTACAGTAATAACGTACGGTCTTAATGAAAAGGAGTGAAGGCAAAGTGTAACTAGACCCAGAATATGCAGCAAAGCCTCTCTGTTTACAGGGTTTAGTTAGTTAGTTAGTTTCATTTTAAGTAAGACTAACTGCAGCTTATCTGGTTTCTCCCACCTTCACAACTGCTGTGAGAACAAAAGCAAGTTGCCCATTCACAAATGCCATGGATAACTGCACTCTTACTGAGTTTCAAACGATTGGTGAATAAATTGTATAGGAAAAGGAAAACTCTTTAGAATACTCATTCTGAGATGACAAGGGCATTCCCATGAGCCCTACCAACATGACAAATGGCTTTATTTTATTTTTACAGTAGAATGGGAGAGGATGTAGACATAATTTTAGGAAGACCCCTGCTTAACTTCACATCATACTGGGTAAAGCAGCTATATAACTCTTATACCTCCAATACTGTGTAACTTTTGATGGAATAAGCAATTAAATATTTTGCTTTTTACTAATTGTAGCAATTATGGCAAATAGAAGAGAATCCTCTAGCACTGCAGCTTTCTTCCATATCATTAAAGTGAAGTGTGCACATTGTATTATTAGAGCCATAGGCAGCATATTGACATATGAAAGAACTACATTTTGCATGTAATTTGTGTAGAATTTCAATACATAAAGTATCTTTACCAATGTAATGCCAGAGTGCTGTAATAAAAAATGTCAGTATTTTACCACAGTCAATTAGGCTTTTTGGCATCACGAGCCAATCTCAACAGCATCACATCTTTATGCTTGAAAACCATACAAACTTTCTTTATGTATTTTTTACTTTATATAAATAGTCATTAAATATTCATAAATAATTTTTACTATAAGAGAAATTGAGATAAGTGATTACTCACTTGTTTTTTAAACTATGACTCAGTGCTTAGTTCTAAAGAAATTATCACCATAAGAAGAGTCATTTCAGGCAAATACCTACTGTCTGAGAGACAACTGAAGTTACTCAAGGTCTTCTAGTCTACCCCAAAAAAAGAAAATGCCATGAATAGAAGCCAGAATGAGAAAAGACAGTTTCTTTACATCTCTTAGTCGTAAATTCAGGAAGCTTTTAAATGGCACCAACAGTAAGAAGAGCTTACAGAACATCTGAGTGATTCGAAGGGCTTCAAGTACTAGATGCTGAAGCAATAAAGGCAAAAAAGAAAAAAAAAAAAAACAAACGGAAAATCCTAGAATGGGAGGACAATGAAAGAACCAGAATTGATAGAAAAAAATTTAGCCAAATATAAATTTCACTGCATGATAGTGACCTTTCTTCTACTTTTATTAAAACTACTGACAAACTACTATCTCTCCCTTATAACCTGGTATTATACTCATCGTTCGAAGGCTTGGTAACAAGACTACTGAGAAATGTTTTTACTTTATGAAATAAACTTTTTCACTTTTAAAAGAATTGTTTCTCTATATATAACCATAGTTAACCTAAATACCAGTATTCACAATAAATGCACATATGCAACCATTAGATTCTAAGTTAAATGCTTGCTTTTTTCTAGCCTATAAGAAACATACAGAAAATATGAAATTAACTACTATTTTAACTTTGCAAATACTGTTCAAGTTAAACACACCATATATACTTGTAGCATTGTTCTATCCAATTTAGGAACAATTCTTTTATCATCAAGAGGATACACTGTTCATTCTGCTCAGTGCTGGCCACAGAATTCTTTGAATCACTAGCTCCTAGAAGAGAATTGGAGTGGGCATCTGTAGGTATCAACTGTTACTTCAATGAGCTGTTTGCTCAATTTCAGTAGCCTTTAATTTAGAATTAGGCTATATATATTTTGGTGGGTCTATAGCAACTATACTTTTAGAAAATCCAGAAAGGCTAACTTCATAGCACTATGCTATAGATAAGCTCAGCTTAAAGCTAAAAAATTGAATAAAATGAGGTAAAAAGAGCAAGAGCTAGAAATCCACACAAATAAGTGTAAGTTATGTCTTAAAAAGCAAAACAGCAATCAGCAGCATAGTGAAAATTTGGTACCAATACTCTCTCTGTAAAAATTTTTCCAACCTCTCCTTCTGCTGAACAAATTCTTCTGAAAGTACAGAAGTAGTATTTATCTTCTTTCCTCCTCATGTCTCCTCTCCATAGATAAGGACAAGAAAATATCTGGTACAAATAAAATGGAATTAATGTAGTCACGACTTGCAATCCATGCTAACTCTCTCCTAAGCAAGTGCTTGTACTTTGATTTAGCAGCTGAGCAAGCTCTCATGGGTGCTACGGATTTATACTGAAGGGCTCAGTGTGAGCAGCTTGCCAACACCGAAAGCAGAAACTTTCCTGAACCTGAGGGTCTGCTACAAGCAGCTTACCTGTTTGGTAGGACACCAATCAAGCCTCCTGCAGCTCTGATTTTGCTGCGGTTCTTGTTTCTGTGCTACCTTCCACATACTGGGAAATAGATTTTGAGGTATGCAAGAAGAAAGTTTATTCTAATCACCCTTCCCCACTGCCTTTTTAAAAAAACACACGGCCCTCCCCCGAGAAATTTGGAAAACATAATTATAAAGTGTAATCTTAGTTTTCACATTTTATTTAGATGAATTTAAAGTGAGCAATTATTAACAATTGGATATGCTTTCTTACATTTAACAATATACAATCTGCAACCCAGTGTGAGGCTCAAAGTAGCCAAGTAGAACAAGTCAATGGCTGGCACTCATAAGCTTGAAAAAGAAAGCGTAAGTGGATTAGTATGCAGAGCATTAGGGCATTGAAGTAATTTTCAAAATTTAACTCCATACAAGGAGGGTTGGGGGATTTTTTAAACAGAATTCTATTCTTTAAAATATTATGCAGAAACCTTGAAAAGAACTAAAGAGGAAACTGAGGGAATATCATGTAAGAGGAAAATAACTATGACTCTTCATAAACCAGTGACAAAGTGAAGAAAAAGGGTAGCATGAATCTGTATGCACTTTCACAGGAGTCTGGAGAATGGACAGATCCAATGTACTGGCTTTCCTCCCCATCTTCTGAGTGATGACTCATTGCACTGTTTCGATGCCTGCTTTTGAGGGACATGGGACTCTTATGCAAATATATGTTGCCAATTAAAGTAAATAAATGACACTGTCTGACATCACTGTTCTGTGTATGTATCAACTTCAGTTTTCTCTCTTACTGCAGAAAGAAATCTGAGATACACCTGCCAAAGACTACCTTTACTGTCATTGAAACAGGAAAATACTTGTGAGAGAGGGGAAAAATAGACCCTGTTGCCTCTTGGCAAGCTCCTTTACCTTATCTCTTCTTTAATGTATCGATAAAGCTGAATTTAATCTGTCAGAATTTCTAGCTTTATGTCAACTAATCAATTCTTTAAAAATCTACAAACTTTACAGTAAAGCTGATACACTCAACCTGCCTGCAACTCTTTGGTCTCTGATCTGAATATTTTCTGTAAAACCATAGTTCCAAAAAGCCTCTTAACTATGCAAGGAGACCACTAATTCTCTTTCACCCATTTTTTTTTTAAAAAAAAGAAAACACTTTGCAACCTTTATTATTTATAATTGATTATAGCCTTAAATAAATAATTATTTATATTATATAAGTCTTCTCTTTATTTACATCCCCCCCATTTAAAGAAGGAAGGGGTTTTTTTTTTCTTTTTTCAATGTGATCTCCTGAATAAGTGAGGCTTAAGCTGATAAGATCTGTGTGTGTAGTTATGATGGATCTTATCTAAATTTGCAGTATATGGAAGTATATGGACCAGTCATCCTAAGATCCCTGTACATTCATTGGAGACTGAGGTATTTTAGGAGGCAGTTTGTTGGGCCTATTCCACAACAAACTTTTGGATGAGAGAAATTGCACTGTAGCCTCTGTAATTGTAACACCCTTGACAGCTAAAAGAGCCTGGAGAGATTGCCTTTGCTGTAGACATCTGTACTATTAATTACATGTTGCCAGTTAAATCCTTCCCTGTCCCTGTATGAATTCCCCAACTCCTTTCATCCCAGTAAGTTATTAACAATTTTACCACTTCTAAATATATCTGACAGAAGAGCAAAAATCCACAAGATTCCTGCAAGTTTTGTGCAAAGCAAGGGCTAGAAGAGCATTCTACTAGTATCTACATGCAGGAAAGCTGCAGACATAGGACTCAGCTATAGACATGAAATAAACAAAAAGAAATGCTGTGAAAACCATAAACCATGCTATGAAAAATGAATCCAAAGACAAGATCCAAAGCCATTGTACACAATCATCTTCATTGCATCTGATACTTGTTTAATTTATAAAGGCTTTCCAATCTTTTCATATTCATGAAAAAGAATTCACTGACTGTGAGACAGTATAACAGGATGTTGACCACTAGAATGTAATTAAGCAATCCCTAATAAAGTGCATCTGTAGAAGGAGAAATTTATGATTTCATGGAAAAAAATGTCCATTTGGTAGTTCAGAATCAGATCTTATATAATTTGTTCAAAGAAAAATACAAATTTTATAGAGTAGAAGTTCAGGGATCTTTTTGTGACGAGAGTCAAGTAATCAAAGTAATCAAGCCATAAAGTTAGAAAATGTATGAAAATAATTTTCTCTTATTAATGACAATAAATGCTGACATCAACATTATCAAAAAGACAGAATAAAGTATTTAATTAGGTTTTCCCTTAGTAGTTTTCTTTTTACTATTAGAGCTACTCTGTATTAAAGATTATAAAAGTAGACATGCTGCAATCACCTCCTGCTACACCATTTTACTACTGCTGCCCTCTGCTGCATGGAACAGTTTCCACGTTTCTTACTAAGCTGGTGAATTATTAGTTTTTAGAGGTAATGTCTCAGTGAATATGCCAGATTGTTTTTGTTTATTCCTTTAACTTGCAATGAAGTTTGTTTGGCAGCAGAGGAATGTGAATTTTACGGTAGGACTTAAAATTGTCAAAGTAAATAAATGATTATTGAAGATGATATAGGATACAAAGAAGAAATATATTCTCTAATTTGTTTTGCAAAGTAGGATGACTTACTTCAAGAGATATTTTGACTCAATTAAACATGCTGCAATATCCATGACATTAATGTTAATGTCTTTTTAAATGTCATCTCTCAATGAATGTTATAAATGAGGAGGCAGTAGGAACAGAAGATCCAACATGAACAGTCTATGAACAGTCTACAGTACAGTTTGTTTCCAACATTTCTCTTTCTTACTATTTTTTTTTTTAAATCCATCCATCCATCTGTACATCTCAAAAGAAAGTGCAACTCTTACATACCACACTCCCAATAATAAACTTATTATCTGCAAAGATCTGCACCGCAGGGTAGCCCAGTTACATTGTGACCTAACATAGCTTGGAAAACACAGCCTCAAATGGGTACACATCCAACTACTTGTGCATTTAGCTAATAAAAAGCATAAACAAGTACATAATGCTTGTCACAAAATCTTAATAATATCCTAAAAATTAAACATTTTTATTTTTACAGCACAAACATCTTAAATAACGCTCATCAGTAATTTAGACTTATTCACAAATTATGAGGCATGTTTTTTCTTGCTCTGCATTTTCTGAAATATCCATGGTTTTGTTGAAAACTCCGCAAAAGTCCATGGATTTTGTCCATTTCACTCTGTTTAATACGGCTCAGTATTTTAAATTACTTTTTGACTGGAATAAGCAACTAACTCCAAGGCAAACTGTATGAAGAGAAGGGTGGAAAGTGAAATTAAAGGAATAACCCAGAGCAGAGGAACATAAGGGCTAAGGAAAGCTCTACTGGCCCTAAGCATTGTTTTACCTTGCTTAGCATTACATCACAGCAATAGAAAATGCTGTTTAGACAGTGCATGCAAGCCCAACACTGTTTGGGGTCCATTCCCCTCACACCCAGCACATGCAGTCATCAGAATGAGCTGTTAGAGAGCACACCCATGATTGTTGCCCTTAGTAAATGCTCATAAGCATTTTCAACACATTCAGCTAATCCGTCTTTGCACTGCCTTCATAAGATACTATGCTAATTTTTTTTTTAAATACCCTAGTGTGTAAAATAGGATTTTCTTTCGTCCTTTTAAAATCTATTTCCTCTTGACTTTTTTGTACTAACTTTTTAGTATGCTGTAAAATTCAATCAATAACAGTTATGTATCCATTTTATTCACAACCTTCCTGATGTTGTAATCATTATCAATATCTCTCATCAGCTTTTTCCAGTCCATATTTAGGTATTTTCCTTCTAGTTTCTCTCTCATGAGAGTCGTTCTATCACTAAATAATTTTGCTTTCCTATGTATCCATTCAAACTCCGTGTTCTTCCCATTTCAAACAATACTCAAGATGTGAGTAGGACACTACACTCCTCATATACTTACGCTGGGGTTTTTAGCACAACTAGCAGAACTCTTTCCTTTTCTCCTGTATTTCTAAGCCTGTACTAATAACAGGCATTTGATCTAGTTTATCACCTTAACACAATACAGCTCCTGGAATCATATCATTTTGCAGGTCATCTTAACACTGGTATATGTAAAGGCAGTAATCTGCAGCAGTTTTCATCCTTCTCTCACATGTTCTGCAAGGTGCCTGGCTCTAAAAATCAAAAGAGAAATGTGTGTGCAGGTGGGGAGGAGGTAGATAAGCATAGCATGATGTCCACCAAAGTTTATGGCTAGTGAAGATGAGGGACACCTACCTTTCTTTCCAAGATCCTGTCTCAAAGCATGTGCATTGCAACCAGAAGTTAAAAGGAGATGCCTCCTGCTGCTGCCATGGGAGTAAGCTCTAACTATGGAATTAACTGGTGACTAGTTAGACACTTTAAAGGAATATACTCAAATTACAAATAAAAGTTGCTTGGATTTACCAGAGCTGCACATGAACGATGCATCCTGTATTTCTCAAGAAATCTTGTTTCTAAGCATTTTCTTTGCGTCTTCGGGCACATTGTCTGTGAGCCACCTCCCTTGCCTGGCTGGCGATGCTGTGCCGGATGCATCCCAGAACACGGTTGGTCCTCCTGGCTGCTGACTCAACTTGCTATTGCTAAACTGCAAGCTAAATGGAATCCTTGTTGCACTTAGGAAAATATCATGTCCCCATATTGAAACTATTAAGTTAAACTGCTTACTTTCAAGCTGTTTGCAAAGAAATAATTTTCCTTTTATGTTACAGTCTTTCAGATTTCAGCTAGTTCTGTATAAATACAGGATAGAGTCTGCTTTTGTTTTCTTCTGGGTTTTTTTAGCAATACAGGTAATTTTCGATGGAAAAGTCATTTGGAAACATCATCAGTCTAAAATAAAAAGAAATTAAACAATCTAACTAGTGATTCATATGAAATATGAATATATTGTCTTCATTTTTGTAGTGGCTGCTTTCAGATGCTCTTAACACACCAGTAGCATACTATTACTGGAATAAAGTATGGAGAGTGTTTATTTGTAACATAGTAGATATAGAATAGATCCACTATACTACTTCCACTATTAACATGGTTCAGCAAAGAGCTGCTGTGGAGGGAGCCAGTGTGAGGGAACACTAGATAAATATACTGACTTCTTTTGGAAACCCAGGCATTATTTTCTCATTTGTCAGCATGACTTCAGGTGCTGTTTACGAGAGATGGGATATTGAACTGACAGGCACTGACACTGGCAGCTGCAGAAGCAACTCCACACACAACAGCAGATGTGCCTTGTCACAGGGATTTGCACAGGTATGACAGTAAGAGCTCACTAGAACAGTGGGCAGGCTACCACTACGAGGTAACATGTCCGAAAGTGACAACTTTGAGTGTATACACCAAGCCAGCCTGTGTTCTCTTAGTCTGCTTAAAACAGTCTTTGCCCGGATAAAGACATTCGCTGATAGTTTCCTTTTCAATACTGCTGTTCTAAATGATCTATAAGAGAAAATACTGTCTGGATGTTGACTGAGAAAATATTTTTCTGTTTGGGATGCACTGAGGTCATCACTGATGAAATTTTTAGGATCTCATTCATCAAGAAAATGGGCATCAGTGCTTTTAGGTCTGATGTCTTCTTACAGTGGCTACAATATAGACCACTCTGTAATAGCACACAATTCCAGCAGCTCAAAGAGGAATCTGGCCTTATTCAATCACAGGAAACTGAAGAGAACACTTGTACACTTGGCCACATTCCATGATGTTTTATTTAAATACTCCTATCAAGCAAGCATTTCTGAATTTCAATTTCTAGCTTTAGCTATAACTCATATTGTAAACTCATCCTGGATACTGCCCAAGGCTGACAATTTTAAACTGCTGTATAAGACACCTTCATAAGTGATTAGTTTAGCAAAGAATCCATTTAATTGGATAAGAACGGAGCTCTTAAATCATGTATCACAGAGGACCATGCATGAAACATTAAGGATCACGACAGCATAATAAAAAAATAATATTAAGACAAAGAATTCATTAGTTTGATTACATATTATTGTACAAATATGGAAGACAGCTGCAACACCGTCACTAAAACCTACCAAGCTTTCATTCTTAATATGGTAATTGAGGCCATGAATATTCATGAACTCTAACTTGTAGTGATTCCACAGTTCATTTGTCAGCTATGTGATTTGCAACATTGCCATAAGAATCCACACTAGTAGAAAACGTCAAAGAAAATGAACAGACTGTGCAAATTTCCCTTCTTTCCAGATTGTCTCTTACACCCTATGCTGCAGTAATGTATTATACTGAAGATCCTGCTCAGATTTAAAGTCATGTCCTTTTGAACAGGGAGATCAACAGGCCACAAGAGAGGTTTATTGTTTAGAGCTCTACGTTATTTGTATTTTTTTCTGATTCATCACAGTTTAGAGAACTGGCTTTAAATTCTTTGCTTAAGAAGATGGCACTTTCAATTGGCCATAGCTTAACTACTACAAACATAAACTAAAGATAAAACACTAAAATTATGGAATGTTCCAAGTGCTGCACCTGTAACTTTGCATAATGATTGCTTAATCTTGGCAATAATTTCTGATTACTTTCTTAATCATTTAACATAAAGTGTTGGATTAATGTTTAATACAGGGGGAAAAAACCCCTTCCAATAAAAATAAAAATGTACAGCTAGACAATAAGTGATTTATACTGTATAATTTGAAAATATTTCTATGTCCAGAAGTTATTCACTGGTGAAATAAGTCATTGTATTTTGTTACCACAGCCTTTATTTAATAATAAATTGTGGGATATGCATGGAAGATAAAATCCCTGAAACCTTTGCTGAATTTCTAAGACTGTCCAATGGGTTTCCCCAACAAAATGTGCATAAGTGCAATATATGCTATTCCAAAACCAATTTAAATACAGAAAATAACTGATTGGTTGGGACTGATATTTGCCATGAAAAATCCATCACAGCAAATGTCTCAAATTCACTTGAGACACTTTCTCAAAGAAAGAAAGATAAAAGTACATCGGCTAGATACTCACAAATTTTTGGACTTGAATCCACCAATTCACCTCAGCTAACATATTTCTGTGAGGCTCCAGTCCTGCCAGTTACTGCACGCATAGAGCATTTTCCTAGAGTGAGCAGAGCCTACTCAGGAGCACAAATAAATCCAGTTTGCATTCGGCACAATAAACCCAGCTTACATTTGCAGCAGTAGTGAGTTTCAAACACATTTCTTAGGAAGCAGCTGTACATGACTGCTAGCTTGTTTACATGTAGCACTTTTATGTCAGTTTTGAAAGTGATATTTAAACTGATTTTGCTAAAGCTGAAAAAATGTTAAAGTATAATTTGTTGTAATATAAAGAAAATTCAATTTTTTTATTTTAAACTGACTGAAAGTCAAGTTACATTTTAATTAATATGAGTGTGTTCAGAAGGCACCCATCTCTGTGAAGTGATAAGGTGGCCGAGCGGATGGTGGTTAGAAGAGTGCTATTCTGTGAAGGATTATTAGTTGTCCTATCCTAGGTCTTTATAGGTTAAGTAACTGGCATTCCAAGCATACTAAGATTTAAGGGACAAAGTATTTCCAGCATGCTGCACAGATAAAGACAGTGCTGGAAATTTGTTACTTAGTCACAAAGCAAGATTAAAGGCTATTTTAATCTAATTGAGAAGCAATAACAGGCCCATGAAGGAAACCTTGCAGGAAATCAGAGCACATTTCTGAAACAAAGCGGATGTTACAAGAACAAGGCAGGGAGACAGCTTAATGTGTTTCTGTTGTTGATGGTAGCGGAAAAATATGTAATCTCTGTAAAATAATCAAAAGATATGATAGAAGAATAGCTTGACATGAATTGACTCGGTTCTATTTCTTACAATCTGGTCTCTGATTGAAGAAGGCAATTACCATGTGGTCTTCTGACCTTGTACTCTATTAATCATTTGTGTTATATAAATATGCATTTGAATGCAAGCAACTACATACTGGCTAAGCATCTGAATCAATGCAAAAGTGTAATAAGTGGAATCATAGAACCATAGAATGGTTTGGGCTTGAAGGGACTTTAAAGATCATCTAGTTCCCACTGCCCCATCATGAGCACTAGATCAAGTGAAACACTCAACATCTTCAGAATACCAAACATATGGATTTCTACTCATGTTGTGAGCTCCTGCTAAAGCACTAGTATGGAAGTCCTCAAGACAGTCTCTTAGTAAACAGAGCTGGAAGCCATCCCAGATGAAGTACAAATGTGGCTTTTAGTGTTAAAGAAAGTGTCTTTTTGCTAGTCAGTAAAATCTACCTCCATGAATGATTCCATACAAATCAACAGGTCATATTTCAGGCTTGTTTTCAAATGCTGGGAAACCAGCAAGCATGGAACTTGAACTTGAAAGAATATTTTCTGCAGTAGAATACATTTGGCAATCAATGTCGTATGAAAACACATTTTCTTTTCCAGGACAAGATAAAACATTGCTATCAACTGTCAGAGTTCCTGACAAAGCAAAGTCAGCTGAGTATTTTAGACAGTAAAGAACACTTTAAAGGAATCAGCACAGTGGACTCATGTAAGAGAGAGAAATACAGTTCACAGCCCTCTGAGATACTCAGGGTAATGTATTTAAACCCCTCATGTCTTTGAAAGGACAAAACACCTGCTTTTGGGAAAGCAGTTACAAAGACAATGGTCTGTTGCCTAAACAACACTGTTATCTCCAAAAAAACAACAGAGTACACAGGCTCAGAGTCATGTACTTTTTAGAATTATTTCAAGCATTTGATATGTTTATTTAAAAGATATGTCATAGAATCGTATTTGATACTCAATATTTTGAAGATTATTCTTTAACTGAGTGAAGCTCACTTCTTTGCTACTTTGCTACTTGTAACAAGAATTAGAAGTACTACAGCGCCTGAAATCCATGTATAAAACTGCTTTCTCTCTTACAGAGCCTACTAATGGACACTTAGAAGAATGTACAAATAAGGATAAAATGAATGGTTCTTCCTCTCTGTACCACCTTCTTTCCTTTGAATTAAAAGTTTAGGAACCCCCTGAGCAGGTGGTTCATCACATTTGGATGACTGTTCAAGAGCCCCTGTCAACCTGTTCTCCAGAAATATGGCAAATCCATTTCCGGCAACAGGCCACCCCATGGCAAAGTTCCTGATTTTATAGGCTTCCATAATGTTTACCCTTAATCACTTTGTCTTATAATTACTCCTAGTGCCTTTAACCTCATCACACTCAGTAACCCATAACAATGTTGCTAATTTTAGCTGTTACTCAACTTGTATTTTAGTTTGACTTTCCTAACGGTAAATTTAGTTTCCATTTTATTACCTCATAGCTCAGCTGTGGAAAAATCTTTTTTAGGTATCCATACTCAAACTTTAGTTTTGACAACCATGAACACATGTGAGTCATCAGTAAACATCATCACTACTTCTTTCTTCCAGGTAATCTAGGACATTTTGAATAGGATATGATCTGTATTCACTACAGTGAACACAGTAGAGCTATTAGGCCTGATCCTCCAATTGAAACCCCACATTCACTCTTCTATAAGTCATCATAGCTATCTCCTAATTCTTTCCTTATTACTGTTTCTACCAGTCTACCTCAGAGAAAATTAGATTAGCCATCCTAAAGTACTCAGAAAACACAGAGCTTGTTTTAGAGACTGATGTAGTATTTATGTCTTTCTATTTCTCTGGCATTGGAAATGTTTTCAAGAAGAGATAATGCAATACAACGAACAGCATTTTCTAGTTCTTTCAGAACAACTTCTAGGACAATTTAATTTTTTTTTCTTAACATATGTAAAATTTGATGAGAATGTAATTAATATTAAAGTGGCCTTTACCCAGCATAGCACTAATAGGGCCTTGTGTTCTTAGGATGGATTACCATTCTCTTATGAGCTTTTGCTCCAAAAAGCAGTGATGGAAATGTACATGTGCAGTCTACATGACTACCCACCCATACAATAAATATAATCTTTGTGCAGATAACTGAAATTTTCCATTATTCCTTCTTCGTTTGAAGTCTCTCAATCTGTTGTAGACAACAACATCTTAGTGAACAGTTTAAAGAGACAACAGCAACAGAATTACTGTTAGCAATTACACTGATGCTCTCTGATGTGTCAAAGCCATATTGCTTCTAATTGCAACCCCATTTCACTTCCCCAGAAATCTGTGAAGAAATAAATGTACCTCATTAAAGTCTTAAAAAAAAGCCCCATAAAAACAACGCAATGGACATTTACTGAAAGACAATAAATGGACATTTACAGAAAGACAAGTGATGCAGTCAGTGAAATATCTTCATCCTGACATTATGACAAAAGAGTTGGAAATAAAAGTGACCATATTAATATCCTCAAGAGGGTCAAGTCTGGTGTATAAACAAGTTTCTGAAACTGAGCCAGGAGAATTCTTGTCAGTTCCGCATCTCTAAGGATAATAAGCTAATGTTCTTTGCATTTCTGTAGACTTTTCAATTTTAAGATTTAAAAGCAATTACCTGATCTTGATAATGCTTCCATGAGATAAACACACATTATCGCTTTATTAGCAAGGGAGATGGAGGCACACAGTTTTTGATTTGCCATGTAATGAGCTGATTACCAGAACCAGCAGTGAATCACCCACACATCCTCTCTCTCTGTTGCTAATATTGTCTAAACTGACCCTAATGTCGTGTATGATGACAAATGTCTACCTGGAATACTGCAGTGATGGTCCTACAAGACTTGTGAGAAGGGGGGAGAAAGGGGGGGGGGGAGGGGAGAAACAAATGAGAAACTGAAGAATATTATAATTATTTCACTAGTTCTGCTTACAAGTCAAGCATAAGAAAAAAATTGTACACACAGCCTTGAGCTAGAAAACAGACAATTTCAGCTGGAGAGAGAAAACCGGGACATTATCTCACTCGTCGTCTAAACAATTTTTGATGTTTTTGAAGCCGGCAGCCCATTCCCTGGGGCTCCTAGCGCCTCACGCGTCCTGCTGCCATCAGGGCCGCGCTGGGCACCTCGGGCTGAGGGGATCCACGCCTGCAGAGCAGAAATGTTCTCGCAAGGCTCAGGTGCCGCCTTTGGCTCCGGACAGCGGCAGGAACCAGCCTGGCCAGCAGCAAGAACCAGCCCGGCCAGCGGGCACAAGCAGCCCGGCCAGCGGGCACAAGCAGCCCAGAGAGCGGCAAGAACCAGCCCGGCCAGCGGGCACAAGCAGCCCGGCCACCGGCAAGAACCAGC